>OZ012622.1:10153554-10443266 GCA_963942555.1 Aleiodes leptofemur
GAGAGAGAGAGAGAGAGAGAGAGAGAGACGATTCCAAAATGACGTATGTCAACTCACCCAAGTTCAATTTACGTTGGAAATAGCTCCGTAAAGTTGACCCCCCATTTATGGATATTTTTTTAATTGCAATCGTTTCATGGACGGTTGACGGTGATTGACAGATACTTATTAAAGCTTGATGGATGCTACCTTTTTTTAAAATAAATTTTTCAAAATCTACCAAAAAACAAATTTTAGTTGCCCCCCCCCCCCATTTTGGGATTTTTGATTTTTATGAATAGCTATGGAAAGAAAATCGTTTGACGGCTTTTGACAGACCATCAATGAAATATCAATATTTTTTCCTTTCATTCCATACTTCCCTATTCCGATTTTGGAAATGCATACAGTTTTGATTCACAAGTTCCACACCAGAGTCTAACCCAATCTGAGAGCCCGGGAACTGGTGACGATTTTAGAATTGTACGGTTCGAATTAAGCAGACAACTGTGTTTTTTAAGTGAAGGTGAATACAAATTGAGATAAATTGATTGATTAATTTTTAATTTTCAAAATGCCTTTGTCTTAAGCTATCGAATTATTTCCCATCGACACTGCCATTCTCCGTTCTCCATCACGGCTCGATGGTGAACAATCCTGTAATTCATGATAATTCAATTAATCTGAGCTTACTTACAATTTTCCATAAACTGTTGATTGCTTCACTTAAACCTACAATTTTGGAATCGTGGCTGATCGTACCTTTTTGGCTAGTTCAACTTCATCACTAAAATATCACGGAAGCTAGTTGGTGACATCTCTCCATCGCGGTGCTAAAGGGGGGGAGGGGGCTGCCCCACCACTATTATTTGCACCAAGTGTCACTCCCTTGGTCACTTGCCGTTGAACTCGAGACGACGTCAGATCGTGAAAGTATGTTTAAATCTCAACAGTTTTTTTTATCATTTTCTAAAATTATCATCACCGCGAAATATCTCTAGACCAGGATAATAAGGATTTCACCTCGGAATTCACGGGAACAAGCTAGATTTTTGCATGGACCTTTGTGTCGACCTTCTAAGACTTGTCTCAAAAATCTAATATCACATCGTGCCGGCGTCTGGAGATATCGAAGGTCAAAGGTCATGAAAATCGTTTTTTTGTGAATATCTCGTTTCCATTGCACCCTATGAGATTTTTAGTTGTTAGGAAAGTTAAAGAACATAAAATTTTCTACAAATTTCATCTGAAGCAATTTTCGATATTAGGAGCCGTTCTTGAGATAGAGTGTGAAGAGTGGGGAGTGCTCCGCTCAATACGTGATAATTCACCCTGGAGAGTGAAGTGCAAGTTATAATAATGATTTTACGTTAATTAATTATAAAAAATATTAGTATTATCAAAAATATCCAATTATTCACTAATTAATTAATGATATTTGTAGGTGAGGTTAGTAAATGAGTCATTTGTTAAGAAAATATTAAGTATACCCGGGATAAAATTTTTGAGCCTTTTGAGAGTCTTCTACGGTCTTCAAAGACTCCCAGAAAGACTTTTCAGTCTCTGAAGTGTTTCGCAAATCCCGCAACTGTCTCTACAGTGTCTCTCGTGTCTCCCTGTGTCTCTCCCGTAAGGACTTTAATCTTTGCTGGTCTCTCCCGTAAAGACTCGTATCTTTGCTGGGCTCTCAGTAGATTTATAAAGATTTACAAAGACATAAGTCCTTATGAGAGAGACCGAGAAATGAATAGTTTTTTTCATTTCAAGTTAATAATTTTTAAGTTCTCAATTTTTATGATTTTTGGAAAGCGTGGAATTGTTATTTTTTTCATATTTGACTTTGATTAAAATTCTCAATATTAGCGGAAAGTGGAGTATACCGGACATAGGGGTAAAATGGATATATTTGAGTTTTGATGTTTATATTATGAATTTTGTTTGAAATTAATCAAAATATTGGACATTCAGAGATAAAACACACATAATTGATTATTCTTTTTCAATCAAATTGACAGGCTCTATAATGTAAATACTTTCATTGTGAAACTCTCCAAAAGAAAGCACACGTGAAGTACATTACTTATATCTATTGCAACCATATTTTCTGCCATTCCCTCTGAAGAAAAATTAAGGCAGTCTCGTTCTATTTCACTCAGATTCCGAGATATTATAAAAAAAACTGGTGACGAAACTAAATCAATTTTCCCGAAAACTACATATTCTTTCAATGAAATAGTGATTGATGTATTTTTTAAATTAAAAAAATATGTATGAAAATGAATATTTTTTTGGAAAATAGAAAGACCGGTGGCTCTCGAAGAAAGACTGGAGGAGTCCTTATTTGAGAGACTGTGAGTCTCTCAAGTAAGGACTCTGGTTCGTCGAGCAGGGACTGAGAGTCCCTGTAGGAGAGACACGTGTCCCGTACGGGAGGTCAGCAAGGTGTCTCTAGAGAGTCCCTGCCATGACGCGAATAGGGACTCTGTCAGATACCGGGACAGGAGTCTTTCGACCACTGAAAGACTCGATTTTTTTCATCCCGGGTACTTCCAGTAATTTTCAAAAATGAGTACAGCAAACTTGGAATTCAATTAATTAATGGAAGAGCATTTTTTTACAGTGATTCCCATTAATCAAGGTTCATCTTCTTCTTCTTCATCGATATCACACATTTCAACGAAGATATCTCCAATTTATTTTTTATTGAAAATATAATTATGATAGACAAAGAAAGCATGAAAAGACGTAAAAACCATTTCGATCAATTATTTTACAATGAATATAAATAAATTGAATTCTATTAAATATAAATGTCTTAGTAATATAATTTACAAATATCATTAATCAATCAGTGAATAATTGAATATTTTTAATAATAATAATATTATTTATTATTAATTAACGTAAAAACCGTTATTATTACTTGCATTCGACTGTCCGGAGTGAATTATCAAGTACAGGGCGGAGCACTCCCCACTCTTCACACTCTATCTCAAGAACGGCTCATGATATCGAAAATTACTTCCAATGAAATTTGTAGAAAATTTTATGTTCTTTGACTTTCCTGAAACTAAAAATGTCATAGAGTGCAAAGGAAACGAGATATTCACAAAAAAACGATTTTTGTGACCTTTGACCTTCGATATCTCCAGACGCCGGCACGATATGATATTAGATTTTTGAGACAAGTCTTGGAAGGTCAAAACAAAGGTCCATGCAAAAATCCAGTTTGTTCGCTCGAATTCCGAGGTTGACCCCTATTTTCGCCTTTTAATCCTGGTCTACTCCGATTTGGAGAATGCTGCGTGATCGGAAAGCAAGCGTGAGTATCAAATCCTCAGAATATCTCGGAAACGAATGGTAGTACGCCTTTTTTGTCCCAATCTTTTTTTGTAGAAAACTTCAAAAACTACAAAAAAAGGTTCAGAGCAAAATTGCTTTATTTCACTCGCTTCCCGAGATATTTTCAAACACTATGAAAGAAATTGGCTCAAATATAATGATAAACAATGGCTGAAATTGTGATTAATGAATATTTCCTTTACGGTATTTATGATGAATGGCTTCATCGATCTATGTCTGACTATGTATAGTCGATTGTTAGTCAATCCATATACCCAAGAGCCTTCAATTGACGACTAATCAAATAATAAAATTTCTGGAGTGCGTGTCGATTGTAGGTGATGAAGTGGCCTATCGACCAGCAGTCGACTATTAGACTGGTTAACGAGTGCCAAAAGGTGACAATTTGTTAGCGTTGACGGAAAATGATGATCAGGGTATCATTCGATTCGGAATGACATATAGAACATTTGTGAATCGTATGAAAACCCGCTTGTAAAAATTCCAAAAGTTATTAACAATTTAAAGAAAGAAAAAATAGGGTTTTCGTTTTTTGCGAATATCTCGGCAAATATTGCAAATATTTGAAATATCAGAAAAGATTCGAAAAGAGCAGAAAATTTTCCATGAAAAAGTTCCAACTCCCGAAACTGTAGGACTAACATTTATAATTTCCATTCAGCAGGGAAAAAACGGCGGAAAACGCGCGATTCGTCTCCCGCTCGCACCGGGCGTATCAGAGACATTAACAAAAAAAAGTGATTACGCCTTTTGGAAGTGAATATTAAGGAACCAAAAAAATTTTGCAGTTGTTGGATACTTCAATGTATATTATTCGGGTCAAATGGAGTTTTGACCCCCATTTTGCAATTAACTATCCAATTGTTAATTAAGTGATTTCTTGAGACGGTATAATCACGAAAAATATCCGATAATTAACAAATTAAAAGATTCAATTTTTTTCCAGCTCACTGGAGCTATTGTTCAACGGTTTGAGAATGAATTCCCGTTGGAAAAATTACAAAATAACAATTTTCACTCAGTTATGAACAATTAAATATTATAAATGTAGAGGAACACATGAAAAAAAAAATTACCCAATTTTTTCACTGATTCGTTTTTTTATCATGAAAAAATACATGAAAATAATTTATTCATATTTTTCAATCGTATTGTTCAAAAAAATTCATAAATAAATGCATTGTTTATAGACCAGGGTCGATAATTTTTGGAACCAAAAAAAATAGTAGTAGGATAAAACCGATTGGGAAAGGAGGAGAATAGTATGAAAATGAAAGGAAAAATAATTTACGGGCGATCTGAGGTCGGGAAGGGGAAGGGGGTGAGTTTTGCTTCCGAATGGAAGCATTACTATCGTGAAAATTTTCGATCTGGATTTTTTTTTTGGGAACTACTTAGAATGATCTGAAAAGTCTAAAAATCATATTTAGAAAAACTGTCTGTCTGTGTGTGTGTGTGTGTGTGTATGTGTGTATGTCTGTGCACACACATATGTTTCAATAACTTTTGAAGTTTTATATGTAGGATTCTGAAATTTTGTCAGTATATTCCGGTCAGTGAACTCTCCACTTCAAGCCTTTTTTTATTGGAATCGGTTCTGTAGTTTTTGAGATATTAACAAATTTCGAAAATTTTCATTTCACCAAAATTTTGAGAACTTCTGAATCAATTTCGCTCAGATTTATAGGCTGTGCTGGCAATGATATGAGCTAGCTTGCTACGGATTTCTATCTATTTATTGATGATAGTTTTTGAAAAATTTTAATTTTAATGATTTCTCCAATATAATTCTTGTTAGCACGATAACTAAAAAAACATTCAAGATAGAGACTTCCAATTCGGTAAATTCATACTTCTAATAACACTGATGTATGGGATTGCTCGTGGGCATAATTGATTGAAAAGTTTTTGATGGAGGAAATTTTTTCGGTTTAGAAAAATTTCAGTTTTTCAGAAATATCTCCCGTTCTATCAGTCGAACTGATTTGGGCTCGGTCTCAAATGGAAGGTGAGTTCATTTCCCATTGATTTATATATATGTGAAAAAAAATTATTGATTTTTCAAATAGATATAACGTAGAAATTTATTTTCAGAAAACGAGCTATGAGTAATTGAAAAATCGATAAAACAAAGATTCGAATGATATAAATCGATGGAAAATGATCTCCCCATTCCCTTTAAGATAACAACTAGGCTGCTATGACTGATAGAACCGAAGATATGTCCGGAAAAGTGAATTTTTTCAAAACTGGAAAAATTTCCTCTATCAAAAACTTTCCAATGAATTATGCCCACAAGCAATCCCATGCATCAGTGTTATAAGGAGTATAGATTTATCAAATTGGAAGTCTCCAGCTTGAATTTCTTTTTCGGTTATCGTGCTAACAAGATCACCATTGAAAAAATCATTAGTATCAAAATTTTTCAAAAACTATCATCAATAAATAGATAGATTATCAATAATAACGTTGATTGAAAATCGGTTACCGAGGAAACATTGAAAATCGTATGAATTAATCGATATCCGCAAAACATAAAAAAGGTATTCACAATGGAATAGCAATTCGAATGAAAGCATTGAATATTAATTCAAATTAAATTATTGAATACTCTTCTCCTTTTAAGTTTGAACAAAAATGGAAATTCATGTTAAACGATTCAGTGAAGTGGAGAAAAAGGAATCCATTCGGAAGCGACTTGCTAATAAGTTAGCAGAAAAAGCTATAATGATATACAGAATGATGCAAGTTTCCACTTGTTTAAGGGTGAAAAACAGTTTATGTCGATTCCCGGCAAAACTACAAGTCCTATGGAAAAAAGTTTCCCAAAAAAGTTGTAGGTAATAAAAAGTTCTACAACTCTTGTATCCACACTTTTTTCACATAACTTCAAAATATATGTGAAAAATCCAACAAACCAAGTTTTTAGTTTTTTATTTTTATCTTTCTCAAAAAAAAATTTTTTTCAACGAAATTTGGTGAAAATTTACCTTTTCATGTCCCAAATACACTGTAATTTATTTGATTTGAAACATTCATTTTTTCGGCTTATTTTGACTTAATATCGAAAAACCACCCTAATTTTCAATCGAAAATTCACCCGTCAAAATATGAGCTTTTTTCAAAAAGTCGGTGTGCTTTCTCTTCGTTGAAATGTGTACTTTCCGATGGTGTAAAAATAAATATACATTACTATAGTAAATTTCCCCAGAAAATGCCGAAATCGAAAAAAACTTCAATTCGAGATTTTTTTTCCATCATTATATATAATTTTATTAAAAAAAATGTTACTGCTGCGATTTTTCTCAATTAAAAAGTTGATTTATTCAATTCCAATACATTATCTTAAATTCTAATCACTTATCTATTAGTTTTTGTCTTTTTGATGGTATTTCGTCATCGTTAGTTTCGACAAACCTTTCCGATTCTAATAGATCTTCGAAATCTTCATAACTATCACTTTCTTCGTCTCCCATATTATTTCTAGTCTGCGTTGGTTCTTCATCCACAATTTCTTCTGAATTATCAACTTCCTCGTAGGTTTTTTCTTCCATATTGCAGCAATTTTCAAAACCATGACAACTTGAACATAAATTTGTGCATTTCAAACCATGTTTCCGGCAGCCACATTTTAAACTGTCACATCCAGTTCCACAGCTGCAGCAAATAGTCTTGAGCAGTATTTCCGGAATTAATTCCTTTTCTGTAAATTTGGGAAGAATGCCACATTGATGTTGCTTCCAGCCCCAATCTGTTGCTGTCAGTTCGTTACCCAACCAAGTTTGGAGCTGAAAATATGCCCTGTAACAATGTTTTTCTGCTGCTCCTTCTGTGGGTGGGAGGTTTGCCAAAATGAAAGATGATTCAATTTTTGCCAATTGATATTTTTGAAACCTTAATTGATTCAGTGTTATTTTTTCATCTCTACATTTATAAATAGATTTGATTAATTGTAATCCATTTTTTTCAATATCTTCTTTATTTGCATCTCTCTTATAAAACACATTGGCCACATTTGACAAATTTTTAACGTCTAATATTGAATTTACGATACTTTTCTTTCCTTTTCCGGCAAATCCAGATGTTGTATCGCAACCAGAAAAACAATGCAGAAATGCAACAATTTCTTTGAAGGATTCATGTTTGAAACTATTAGACGTGAAAAGATCTTTTACATTTTCAGAACCTGGTTTGAGTAAATAAATGTCATGATTGTTTGAATTTAACTGGTTTAAAAGGACCAAAAGATCAATATCTTGACCCACAACAATTATAGTTTTATTAGTATCTCTTGTAATTTCTATCGAGGTCTTAACTATGTCAGCATCAGCATCATCTTCTGCTTTAAAAAAAAAAAAATTTCGAATTGAAGTTTTTTTCGATTTCGGCATTTTCTGGGGAAATTGACTATAGTAATGTATATTCATTTCTACACCATCGGAGAGTAGACATTTCAACGAAGAGAAAGCACACCGACTTTTTGAAAAAAGCTCATATTTTGACGGATGAATTTTCGATTGAAAATTAGGGTGGTTTTTCGATATTAAGTCAAGATGAGCCGAAAAAATGAATATTTCAAATCAAATGAATCACAGTGTATTTGGGCCATGAAAAGGTAAGTTTTCACCAAATTTCGTTAAAAAAAATTTTTTTCCGAGAAAGATAAAAATAAAAAACCAAAAACTTGGTTTTTTGAATTTTTCACATAAATTTTGAGGTTATGTGAAAAAGTGTAGATACAAGAGTTGTAGAACTTTTTTTTACCGACAACTTTGGCGGGAAATTTTTTTCCACAGGACTTGTAGTTTTGCCGAGAATCGACATAAACTGTTTTTCACCCTTAAAAACTCACCCCCTTCCCCTTCCCGACCTCAGATCGCCCGTAAATTATTTTTCCTTTCATTTTTCTAATATTCTCCTCCTTTCCCAAAGGGTTTCATCCTTCTACTATTTTTTTTCCCTTTTTATTATTTTTAAAGGCTTCTACCCTGGTCTATTACGAGATAATTCAAAAATTTTTTTCCACAATTTCATTTTTGATCAATCTCATGATTTTTAACGAAGAAAAATCCTCGAAAACATTTATTTATTACTTAAAAATTAAAAAAAAAAATTAAAAAAATGAAAAAAAACATAACTGTTTTAAGTTTTCTGAGAAGTATGTGACGTGTGGACCAACGTCCACACGTTGGCGTTGTAGCGAGAGAGAAGGAGACTCGAACTTGAGATCTCTCTAAAGTGCCAGGTAAGCAGTCTCACGGAGCTCAGGTAGTCCGGCTTCTTGAAGAAGCAGTTGGAATACGTTCGGAACCGTGAGAATGCTTATCTTTGCATTTTGGCTTCACTAGGGGGCTTGGAAGACTCCAAGTGGGGAAGCCAACGGCACTTCGCGCGGAGCTACCAGCGTTAGAGAAACCTGAAGCAAAAAGACAAACTAAGTTCGCGTTATCGAGTCAAAATCCAAATCGTGTAGACCTAATTATTTTAATATACTACAATTACATGATTATGAACACCAGTGTTCGGAATTATAACCCTGTGACCCCTCTATCCCTTCTACAATTGAGCGAACTCCCCGTAAGCTTGACCAAGGTATTGAGCAGCCGAGGGTCAACGGACCAACATCGAGTATTACCAAGAAGGACTAACTCAAATCGTCACAAGTATCAAAAAAAAATTAGAATTACAAAAAAAAATAGTTAATAACAATTTTTTTTTTAATAAACAATAAAATATCAACCAAAAATATTTTTGTCCGTGGAGACGTCAGAAAGCTGTACGAATTATGATTGAAGAAAAGAAAATGGTTCCTTAATTTAAATAATTAGCTGCTCAAAATATGAGTTGATTGATAAATGCATTTTTAAGTATGTATGATGTTGTATGATGTTGTATGATGTTTGCGGTGGCGGAAAGGGCATATTGAGTATTACTGTTATACGCCCGCCTAATGGTGACCACCCTGGTTCCAGGGTTCAGGAACATTGGTAAGCCTAGCAAAGTTAAGCAGCTGCCCAACCTCTCCCCCTGTTACCTCTAATTCCGAGATGCTAGTGGATCCGAAAACCTCCCACCTCTCTCTTTCGAGTCCAGTGCATCTCGTTAGTAAGTTATGAGCATTCCTTGCCTCCATTCCACATTTGTCGCAGGTAGGTTCCTTTTCAAGTCCCAGCCTGTGTAGATGGGCCCTGGTGGGCCAATGTCCTGTGATAAGTCCAATCAGGCATCTGAGCTCTTTCTGTCCCAGCCTGGTGATATTTTCCGACAGTGACTTATCCGGACCCCCAAAGGGGCGCCTGGTATGCACCAGTCCCTCGCTGTTGTGCCAGATCCTGTTGAATTCCTTCTGTGTCCTTGTTTTCAGCCAATTTTTCAGGAGTCCTGGTCTGGCAACTATGTTCTCCTCTTCCTCACTGGTCACATGACTGCAGCCCGTAGAGGCGAGTGTGTCTGCTCTTATGTTACCTTCGATTCCCGAGTGACCCAGTACCCATAGGATTTTGAGCTTGTTCTTCGCTGTTATATCATTTAGCAGGCTTATGCAGTCTTTTAATAATTGAGACGTTATCTTAGTCCTTTCCAGTTCTCTCAAGGCTTGCTCACTATCCGTGCATATGTAGATATGCTTATTCCGGACATCCTGGTTCAGTATTCTTCTGGCGCAGCCTTTCAGTGTGGCCACTTCTGTTTGCAACACTGTACACATCCCTTCTTGGCGCCGTCCGTATACCACGTCGGGCCCTCAGGTTTAAGGAAGGGCCTATGCTCTAGTGCCCATTCCTCGTACGTTGGTCGCATGACTTCAAAGTTTCTGGTGAAGATCCTCGTGCCCCCGCACACCGCTACCCAACCGGAGCACTTTTTTTATGCTCCTGTCATTAAGCAGCGACGCGTGCCCATAGGTCGAGTTCCTCCAGAGGCCAGCAGACCTCAGTCTTATCACGGCACCCCTGGCTGTCTCCATTGCCATTAGATGTGGTGGCTTCAAGTCTAGGATAGCCGTCAAGGCGAGAGTAGCTGTGGTTCTTAGAGCCGCACTCATCCCTATTCCTGCCCATCTGGCTATCCTGTTTGTTATCTGTATGATAGAGGTTTTTGTTAGTGCCCTCCACCATACTACAGAGGCGTAGGAGAATTGGGGCATCAGCACCACCGAGTAAATCCACTTCACCACCGCCGGGCAGAGTCCCCAGGTCCTCCCCATCATCCGCCTGCAGGCCCAAAAGGTGTTTGACACCTTGTTGAGCTGTTTGTCTATGTGTGCTTTCCAACTCAGTTTCCGATCGAGTCTCACTCCCAGGAAGTCTACCTCGTTCGAGAACTTGAGTTCAGTTCCAAAGATAGATGGAGGTTTCACCTCCCACCCCTTTCTCCTGGTGAAGAGCACCATTTCTGTTTTGTTGGGGTTCACCCTTAGTCCATGTCTAACACACCAGGACTGAACAAAGTCCAGTGCCCTCTGCATGCGCCAGTGTAGTTCTCCAGTGTGTCCCCTGCTTACCACGATAGCCACGTCATTTGCGTAGCCTATCGCCTTCACTCCCAACTGTTCAAGTCCAACAAGCAGATCGTCAACAACGATTGTCCAGAGGGTTGGTGATATTACGCTGCCCTGATGGCAACCCCTGCCCACTCTAGCTTTAACTCGTCCGTCCCCGAAAGAGGTGTTAATATTTCTGGTTCTTAGCATCTCCAGTACCCATTCAGTCACTGTTTCACCGAACTGAAAGTTCCTGGCTGCGTGTTCGAGAACATTGAAGGCGGTGTTGTCAAACACCCCTTCGATGTCAATAAACACTCCGAGCGATGCCTCTTTTCTATTTAGCGCCCCTTCTATTTCTCCCACCAGTGAGTGAAGTGCCTTTTCCGTGGACCTTCTCTCTTGATAGGCGTGTTGTGAGGTACTGAGCAGTCTGGTTCGCAGAGCTTCCTGTTTAATATGTCTATCAATGGGCCTTTCAAGTGTCTTGAGAGCAAATGAGCTCAAGCTGATAGGCCTAACGGCCTTTGCATTGTCATAGATGCAATTGCTCGGTTTGAGTAGGATTGCCACCCTGACTTCCCTCCAGCCCATGGGTATACGCCTAAAAGCCAGGCCGGCTCTCATGGTCCGGAGTAGTGTATTTCTGAGTTCCATTCCTCCCCTTTGGAGCATTGCCGGGTAGATGCCATCCGGCTGCGGGTTCTTATATTTGTCGAACGAGTCTAGTGCCCTTTCCCGCTTCTCTGGCGTGATAATGCTCCTGGCCATTTCCCAGTCCGATTTCTGTCTGGGAGGTGTGTTTGGCACCTTCAGTTCCCTACAGTACCTAGCTAGTTCTCTCAGTTCTAGGGATGGTGGAGGGTCGACCGAGTCATGTGGTAGGTAGGCCGAACAGAATACTACATCTCGTTTCGTTCCACCCAACGCAATCCTCGCCACCACACCCACTCGATCCCTACTACAGAAGTTCCTCAGTAGTCTAGGTTGGCAGTTGTTGTCCATGATGATGCAGGCTCTAGGTCCTGTCTCACCCTGTGCGTAAAAGGTTTCTTTCCCTGAACATTTGAACCTCTTACAAGCCCCCTTACATTCCAAGGTTCCTGTATTAGGCATACATCTATTTGCTCCACTACTATGCAACGGTGCGAAGATGCCACCGCCGCTTTGCAGTTTTGCAGATTGATTTGTGAGCAGAGAGTGTTCCTGGTGCCCATAGGGACACTGGTGTCCACCCCTCCTCTTGATCCCGCCAATGAGCGACCTGCTTGGTTCCCCCCTGGTGTGGCCCCTAAACGGGTCCATCATCCTGGGTCCCGCCAAAGGGGTCCGCTGGTGACGAGAGGACAGGGAAGACCCCCTCTAGGGTACGCTGAATGCCCCCCCCCCCCCCCCCCGACCCCGTCCCCCACTCCCTGGTGGCCTACCTTTCCCCCTGGCCACCCGCGGAGCCCTTGTAGACGCAAAACCTTCTCTTCCTGGAGTGAAAAGCACCCGGTTCCCCATCTGATTCCGTGGTGATAGCCCTGCAGCCATCCCCAGCGAGGCCTGACCGGTACCCACGGTACTTAGAGCGTCTCCTCCTGGGGGTGGTGCCCTTTGGTTGCCACCTCCCCCCGTCTGTGCGTTTTTTTTCACAGCTTCGTAGAACCTCGCTTTTCCGAGGCCGTTGTGAGGGGTCATGTTAAGCCCCCTCAGAACGTCAAGTGCAGCTTGGTCCACACCCACCACCAGGTTAGTGCAGCCCTTACCTGTCGCGACGTTGCAAATTTTCCAGTTCTCAGTTTTGAGTCCTGGGTTCTGTCGTACCAGCCTATTCAGAGCCTCCGCCCCCCCCCCCCCCCTACCGGTGGACCCGGCGGTTACCCTGAAAAGCTTCGGGATGAAGTCGTCCCTGTGATTTACCACCAGGGCCGCTCCCGCCCAAGGCGTCAGATTTGGCACGATTCTGTTCAGCCACGAGACTGAGTCCACGTCAGAGCACGTCACCCAGAAGATACCGCCCTCGAGCCACGCATCCTCGAATCTCGGGGCCGGTGTGGAAGCGCTGTCAGGGCCAAATATTGCCTCCATTAGTGCGCACTCTAGGGATTGGCCTTGTTCCTCGTTCAGCATCGCCTCCAAGAAGGTTTCCGGGAGTACCGTCTTATGGCGTACCGTCCTCCTCCCGCGGCAGCCACGCTAAACAAGGCAGCTATCTTGCCCTCATTGACCCTCGGCTTCTTCTGGGGTCCTTCCGAAGGAGGTGTATGGCCCGTCGAACGCGGTATTTTCCCTCCATCTTTGGTTCCCCCTTCTGAAGCCGGGTCCTTCGATCCAGTGTTGCCTGTTGCAGGCAGGAGTCCAGCTTCTATCTTCCTCTGCCTGGCCCTCCTTCTCTTCTGCGCCCCACTGGATTCCTTTTTTATCTGAGCGGGTTCGGTGTTCAGGAGGGTTCCCGTGTTCCCAGTATTCACTGGTTGGTCCCCTGCCAACAACCAGTGGTGTCCCCTGACAAGGCGTCAAAATTTTGACCATTTTCTTCGTTATCCATATGATTCCCGCGAGTATCCGGGAAATAAAGGTCCACACCCCACAGAGCCCAGTTTGTTAGGGTAAGGCCTGTCTTGCGACACGATACAAAGGGGGGTGAGCTGGGTACCTGGGTACCCCAAGGACATCGTTAGTGACACAACGACCCAGAGTTTTATCAACCCTGTGTCACCCCAGTGCCATTCAGCCGTAGGCACGATGGGTTTACACCATTGGCTTGGGGGAGCTGGTCCGCGGTAACGGCCTTCGTTCGACTGCCCGGGCTTTTGCCTCCGTCGTCTCCCTCATTGTACCGTCACTTCACCAACATTTCCAGAGGTTACATGACTGGATCCGACTGTTCTACCAGTCAGCTCCCTCCTGTCCCCTTCTACTGGTGTTGGCTACTTCCCCTATCCACCACCGGGGTCGTGCCTCGATGGATAGCTCAATCGCCAGGGCCAGACTCCCATTCCGAGAGTCTGTCCTGGGTCGAGGGCATTTTTAACTAACAAATAAATGTTTTTGAGGAATTTTTTTTTCGTTAAAAATCAAGGGATTCATTGAAGATAAAATTGTGAAAAAAAAAATTGAATTATCTCATAAACAACGCATTTGTTTATAATTTTTTTTCAAACAATACGATTGAAAAATGTGAAAGAATCATTTTCATGTATTTTTTCATGATATATAAAAACGAATCCGTGAAAAATTTGGGTAATTTTTTTTTCATGTGTTTCTCTATATTTATAATATTCAATTGTTCATAACTAAGTGGAAAATTGTTATTTTGTAATTTTTCCAACGGGAATCCTTTCTAAAACCGTTGAACAGTAGTTCCAGTGAGTTCAAAAAAATTTGAATCTTTTAATTTGTTAATTATTGGGTATTTTTCATACCGTCTCAAGAAATCGCTTGTCGGCAGAAATGCCCATTTTATTTGAAGGGGGAAAGAATTCAATTCTTTCTCCCATTCAAATGTTCGTGGGCTACACTTGGGCCGATTCTCGTGCCGCTCTGTTACTGAGCGACAACAGCAGAGTGCGCACGCATCACCTCAACCGGACACGCCCCCATGGTCTCACATATGGCGACGTGGAACCAGTTGCGTCCGGGATATCATAACGAGCACAACGAGTGCCAAGTGTTGTGCCAAACCACGTGCACAATAAAACGTGAGGGCTAACAATAAGTGAAGGACAATTATTGAAGTGTTGGACTTACCCCAGGAGTTCTCTCACAACCCCAGGGCAACCCCAACACACCGAGAGGACGGAGACGAGGAGAGGACGTGAAGGAGGGAGGATAACCCCCAAATTCATAACACAAGGGAAAACTCCCAAAGTGAGTCGTTTTCCTTTCTCTGGCCACGCGGTCACTTAATTACATTCTTTTGTCTCGGAAAAAATATTAATTCTCGCGGGAGAATTATTTAATTAATGAAACCCTTAGCTTCACGTCTCTAAAATCCACCCTCTGAGAGGGTTGTGCTGTGCTCGCGAATATTTCCCGGCATTTTATCGTTTTCCGCGGATTTTCAGGGAGTCGAGAATGGAAGAGTCCATTATTGCGCAGGAGTGTTAGGCAGTTGGCGTCGGCCCAACTTTGCACCCCAGCGTACACGGCTTACGCAACTCACCCCTGGGCCTAACTCAGGGGTCAATATTGATTGTCGCGTGGGGCTCGGATATCTATTGTCCGGAAACCACCCCCATGTCAAATAGGGCTCCATCTCTTTGATTTTTCCCATGATTTGGGGTGATAGTAACTGTCGCGTGGAGTGCGGATATCCATTGTCCAAAAAAAAACCACCCCTAAATCACAATCGGGGAATCCTGTTGATTTTTCGTGTGATTTGGGGAAGAAAGATGGTGGTTGGGCGTCTTTGGATATCTCTCGTCCAAAAACCACCCCTAAATCACAATCGAGAAATCCTGTTGATTTCTCGTGTGATTTGGGAAAGAAAGGTATTGATTGGGCGTCTTTGGATATCTCTTGTCCAAAAACCACCCCCAAACCCCATTCGGAGAATCCCGGGAATTTTTCGTGGGATTTGGGCGAACAGGCTGATCATCGAGGGGCACTTGGGTATCTTTTGCCCAAAACCACCCCCAAATCATACTCGGGGACGCCTCGCGGTTTCTCGCAGGATTTGGGGAGGGCTTGCCCTAGTTGATAGGCCCTTGGGTATCTTTTGCTCAGAACCACCCCTAAATCACCCTCGGGGAGTCCTATTGATTTCTCGGGTGATTTGGGGTGGAAAGGCCATTAGCGAACGTCCCATGGGTATCTCTTTCCCAAAACCACCCCTGAGTCACAATCGGGAAATCCTATTGATTTCTCGTGGGACTTGAGGCAAAATTACAAGGGTTAAACGACTCGTCGGTATCTTTTGCCCAAAACTACCCCTCCCCCCGAACCTTATTCGAGCCAATCCTCGGGATTGTTCGCTCGATTCGGGGAGGAAAATCAGGTCATGGTGAATTCCTCAGAGGCGTTCGCCCAAAACCACCCCCAACTCGAATTTGGGCCTCCTCCGAGATCGCGTAAGAGTTGGGGCTGTTCCCGATGAGGTAAGGACTCTAGTTGAGAGTCAGATGAAGGAACCACCCCCAAGGGTGTCTTCATTCATCCGCCGTGGTCAGGAGACCACCCCTCAGCGCACGCAGGATAGACGACACGGACCAATGGACTTGCGCCCTCCCTTTTTCATATTATCATAGTTATTATTCATATCATTATTATATTTTGTATTTTTGTTGAAGTTCAATAGTGGAACACGTAAGGACGATCTTTGTGTTTTATTCTGAGTTTACCCTAATGTCCCATCCTCACCTAAGAATCCACCCCCTCTCTCCACAACCGAGTACTGAGCTGCCGAGGGGCTGTTCCGTACCCTTCTACCCTCTTTAGTTTAGGTTTAAGGCTTCCGTTACGTTTAGGTTCCCGATTCTGTTTAGGGGATGATTAGGTTTAGGTATTTTAATTTGTTGGCTGGAGTACTCGCGGTGTTAGTCCTGCCAAATCAGACCAACTGGCGCCCATTTTTAGCCCCTGCGGGGGATGTTTAGTTTTAGGTCGACAAGAGGGTGGGGGAGGGACGAAGGTGTTGGCATTTTTATGTGTGTCGAGAAACGTCACGTCACAAAACTGTTGAGATTCAAAAAATACTTTCACGATCTGACGTCGTCTCGAGTTCGATGGCAAGTGACCAAGGGGGTGATACTTGGTGCAAATAATAGTGATGGGGCAGCCCCTTCCCCCCTTTAGCACTGCGATGAAGAGATGTCACCAACTAGCTTCCATGATATTTTAGTGATAAGGTTGAACTAGCCAAAGAGGCACGATTAGCCACGATTTCAAAATTATACGGTTCGAGTGAAGCAATCAACAGTTTAGGAAGAATTGTAAATAAGCTCAGATTCATTAAATTATTATGAATTACAGGATTCTTCATCATCGGGTCGTGATGAAGAACGGAGAATGGCAGTGTTAATGGAAAATAATTCGATAGCTTAAGACCAAGGCATTTTGAAAATGAAAAATTAATCAATCAATTTATCTAAATTTATTTTCACCTTCACCTAAAAAACACAGTTGTCTGCTTTACTCGAACCGTACAATTTTAAAATCGTCACCAGTTCCCGGGCTCTCAGATTGGGTTAGACTCTGGTGTGGAACTTGTGAATCAAAACTCTATGAATTTTCAAAACTGGAATAGGGAATTATGGAATTAAAGGAAAAATATTAATATTTCATATTAATTGATGGTCTGTCAAAAACCGTCAAACGATTTTCTTTCCATAGCTATTCCTAAAAATGAAAAATTCCAAAATGGGGGGGCCAACTAAAATTTGTTTTTTGGTATACACTCAGCAAAAAAATTAAAGGAACGCTAAATTTTGTCAGTTTTTTGCTTGATTTTCAAATGGCTGTAACTTCGCCAAAAATCATCGTATCAGGATAAAAAAAAATGGTTGGAAAGCTTGAAGTTTCTACTTTTGAAATTTTAAGGGGAAAATTTTTTTTCTTTTTTTTTCATTTTTTCAAATTGTTCCACGGACTTCCAAAAAATTTTTTCGACTTAACCCTTATCAGGATCGTGTAGCCTGATCTTTCAGCTTCAATTTTCTTTTTTTTTTTTTCCTTACGACCCTTTGTTGTCGAGATATCGTCGATTGAATCAAAAAACACCCTTTTGTCTTTAATCGTCGATATCTCAGGAACTACTGATCGCATAGCGAGCGGGTGATGAGATTCGTAAACTTGAACAAATTTTCTATAAGATTCTCGCACTGTTGAATTGGAAAAAAAATTTCTTCCACTTTTAAAATTGGTTCGGAAAAGTACCGAAAAATTGAGTTTTTTTTCTTTTTTGAAAATTGCCCTGCATTTCGCGAATTTTGTGGAAATTGCAAATGTTTTAACGTTTTTCTTTAGTTCAATGTGTGCTGGAACACCCCCTAAATTTTCAAGCCAATCGGCCCGACCGTTTTTTTTTCCCGAATGAACAAAGTTTCCGCAAAAATTAAAGGAACACTTTTTGTTCCTTAAACACCAATTAATGATGATTAAGGCCGAAAATGTTTTTTCTCCGTTATTTCTTTGTGATTTTTTGGGCAAAATTTGTTGAATTCCATCGAAAAAAAAAATAAAAAAAAATCGAATTTTTTTTTTAAATCATTGAAAAAAATCGAAAAAAAAAAAAAAAAAATTCGATTAAAAATTTTTTTTTTTGATTTTTTTATGATTTTTTTTGTTTTTTTTTGTTCGATGGAATTCAACGAATTTTGCCAAAAAAATCACAAAGAAGGAACGGAGAAAAAACATCTTCGGCCTTAATCATCATTAATTGGTGTTAAGGAACAAAAAAGTGTTCCTTTAATTTTTGCAGAAACTTTGTTCATTCGGGAAAAAAAAACGGTCAGGCCGATTAGCTTGAAAATTTAGGGGGTGTTTCAGCACACATTGAATTAAAGAAAAACGTTAAAACATTTGCAATTTCCACAAAATTCGCGGAATGCAGGGCAATTTTCAAAAAAGAAAAAAAACTCCATTTTTCGGTACTTTTCCGAACCAATTTTAAAAGTGGAAGGAATTTTTTTTCCAATTAAACAGTGCAAGAATCTCATAGGAAATTTATTCAAGTTTACGAATCTCATCACCCGCTCGCTGTGCGATCAGTAGTTCCTGAGATATCGACGATTAAAGCCAAAAGGGTGTTTTTTGATTCAATCGACGATATCTCAACAACAAAGGGTCGTAAGGAAAAAAAAAAAAAAGAAAATTGAAGCTGAAAGATCAGGCTACACGATGCTGATAAGGGTTAAGTCGAAAAAATTTTTTTGAAGTCCGTGAAACAATTTGAAAAAATGAAAAAAAAAGAAAAAAAATTTTCCCGCTTTCAACCCTCTTATCTCGTTATAACGGATGGTCAAAAAAAAATTTCCTTTCAAAATTTCAAGAGTAGAAACTTCAAGCTTTCCAACCTTTTTTTTTTATCCTGATACGATGATTTTTGGCGAAGTTACAGCCATTTGAAAATCAAGCAAAAAACTGACAAAATTTAGCGTTCCTTTAATTTTTTTGCTGAGTGTATTTTGAAAAATTTATTTTAAAAAAACTATTATCCGTCAAACTTTAATAATTATCTGTCAATCACCATCAATCGTCCGTCAAACGATTGCAATTAAAAAAATTGTAAATATCCATACATGGGGGGTCAACTTTACGGAGCTGCCAGCGTGGCGGAACATGGGCATGGTGCTGCCCCCTAAACGCGGAAGATAGAGATTTTCTTCAACGGGTTCATCGAGAATTCATTAAATAATTTGATTAAATAAAAAGAGGATAAAAGGAATAGGAAAATTAGATATGTGAACTCAGGATAACGTGGGGATTGAGGCAAACCAAGAGTTAAAGGTTCAGGGCAATAATTGCACGTTCTCCGTGAATTATGGCTCCAGCCGATAAAATAGGGTGTTAAATTCATCCAAATAAAGCGGGGATTACATCAATTATACTTGCTACCTATATGATGAAAAACCTAGAAAATGGGTAGGAATAGGATTTAGCTCTCTCTGAAATGCATCAAAGTAATCCCAGAACAGTTGGGATTACGAAAATATATAGTTAGTCACCAAAATGATTATAACTTAGAAATTAAGAGAGAACAATAGACCGGTAAGGTATAGGAGGAGCGTGCGGGCCACAGGAGAGTCAGTCTCATTCAGAAGCTCAAACGCGACGGAACGCTCTTCGTAACAATATAATTACTGTTAGTCTGTGAACCAATTTTCTGTAGTGCATGAGTTTAGTTGAAATAAGTTAAAGAGTTTTGAAGTGGATAATCACACTGAAAGCTAGTATACGGATAATTAAGTGGTGAATTATATGAGTTTGGGATAAGTTTTGGTTTATGTGTATCAGTTGAATAAATGTGTAACAATTATAAAATGAAGTTACTTTTTGTGTTTATCATATTTTTGGTGTTTTTGTTTATCATTGAAAACCTCTGGCGACCGGATCTGCAAGTAACCCGATCGGCTGGATTAATTGAATTGAGATTAATTCAAGAAATCGAGTCCACAGAAGGACCGAATATTAAATCATTAATTAATATTCGGTTGTACAGTTACACATGTTTGCAATAATTTCTTGAGAATCCTCGGAAACTAAAGGAGATATAGCGATTTCGCTCTGATTTTTTTTTCCAGAAAATTTGAAGAGCTGCCAAAAGGTGTATCTTCATTAGATATCGAAATATTTTCAAAAAATCATTGAACCGAAAACTATCCATAAGTCTATTTTTTTGTCGTAGAATTCTGATGAATGCTTCGGCTTTTTGTAGTTTTTGAAATTCTCCACAAAAAAGTTTTCCGGAAAAATTAGCTATATATCATGCCTAAAAAGGAGGATGCTGAAAAAAAAAGAATATTCAGTTTTTACACAAATTTATTTCATTTAATCATCAATTTTCGTTGAATATCTCAGAATCTGAGCAACAAAGGGCGATTTTGCACTAAAGTTCTTTTTGTAGAGAATTTTAAGAGAGCTGCAAAAAATGGAGACAAAATTTTTTTTACAAATTGTTGTTCTTCGTTATCAAATTCTATCCTCTTTCCTCTTTCTTTATCAATCCTGGGGGAAGATTTTCCCCTCCTCCCTCTTTTCGAAAATTCCCGGGTGCTTAAGCCTAATGTTAATGAGACTTTGTTCCCTGGCCACACATTGCCGCTTACCAGTTGCGCCGTCATGGTATACTTTAACACAAAACCAGTTGTGTCCCGTCCATCGATAAGAGCACAAGAAGTACCAAAAGATCGTACAAACACGTGTCGTAGTAATTAATTCGCGTTGTTCAGAGAAAGTGAGAGTTATTGGAGTTCCCCTGGAGTTTTTCGGCATCTCCGGAGCCACAACTACGCCGAGGACCAGAGGACAAGTGACAGGGACGAGGGAGGGCTGCAACAGAAAGAGACAATGCCAGGAATACTCGACTGGAGGGCCCCACCCCAAAACTGAGTCTTCTTCTCATTTTCCACGGGGTCACTTTAGTCATTTTCCATATTTTGACATTTTTTGTTATGGTAAGATGCCAATTGTCCACGAAATAATTAATTGATCAATCAAAATAACCGAATTAACCCTCCCAAGGGGTTACGTTGTGCTTTCATATATTCGACCGTTCTTTTATTGTTTTCTGTCATTTGTCAGGATAGCATCGACAATAGACGAGTCCATTATCATGCAGGGGTGTTTGGTAGTTTGTGTAGCCCCAGAATTTTACCTTGGCATGAGTGGCTCTGCAACTCACTCCCAAAGTATCATCGAAAGTCCCTGGGGACTTTTGCTCCATTCTGGAGAAAATTAATAATCGAGAGACTCCCCTGGTCTCTCGGCAGGAATCAGCACCCAAATCGTAATCGAGAAATTGAATTGAATTTCTCACACTATCTGTGGAAAATGAGTCCTTCCTGGGAAAATCACCCCCACTTCCCCTTAGGGAATGTTCTCGGGTCCTGTTCCGGTAAACCACCCCTAAATTACCTTCGAGAGGTTCAGTTGATCATCTTGCGTGATTTAGGGAGGAGTTGATGATCGAGGAACTCTCTCGAGCCTCTTGCTGGAAAAACCATCCTTACATTACTCTCGCGAAGTTCGATCGAACTTTGCACGTAACTTGGGCAGAACCCATTGATCGAAGGACCATTTCGGGCCCTTTGTCAGAAGACCTCCCCTAATCCCTTTTGTGAGGTTCTCTCGAACTTTGCGCATGATTTGAGGAGGGAATTATGATGATCGAGCAACTCTCTGGAGTCTGTTGCTGAAAAGCCACCCCCACTCACTTTCAAGAGGTTCAATCGAACTTCTCGCAGGATGTGGAGGAAATTCAGGTATCGAAGGGTTCTTTCAGAGGTTTTGTCCAAAACCTATCCCCTAAATCACAATCCTCCTGGGCCACTCACACCCCTAAGCCTTTTTCTTTTCAGCAGGAGAGGCATTCTACGCTATTTCACTCACTTTCCGAGTCATATTTTTTGATTCTGTTCCTTTTGCTTCCGAATGAAAGCTTAACAAACGTGAGAATTTTGGTTTTTTGATTTTTTTGTTGCAGATCACTTAAAATGGTGTGGAGAGTCTGAAAATGATATTCAGAAAAAAAGTCTGTGTGTGTGTGTGTGGATTTTTCTTTTTACTTAAAAATGGTAAAACTTTAAGCGAAAAATCTCATATTCTTACTGTACATTGGTCGTGATGAATGTTTTCTTTTGAGACCTCGTTACTTGGAATTCATTCAATATTTTTTAAGATATGACCATTTTTCGATTTTTTCAAAAAAATTGTTTTTTCAAAAAGTTTTCTACCGATCTCATCCAGATCAATGCATAATATTTGACATCATATTCTGTCATTGCGTGAATTTTTTCAGATTTCTCTAATGCTTGGTTTTTAAGTTATGTCGATTTCTATAATTTTTCATGCAAAATGTTGTTGCTTCAATAACGACCGGAAAAATCAAGATAGAAGTTTCAAATTTGGCTCACATATTGGTCTTCTGAACCTGCAGCTTGGGATTGTTACTGTACAGCATTGGAGAAATATTTTCTTGAATAGGAGTGATTTTTCAAAATTTCAATTTTTTTTTTCTCAAATTCAGAATAAATTCACCAATAATTATATCCAGATTGAGGAATAATATTAGAGACTATATTATCTAACTGTGTGAATTTTCCAGATTTTTCTCGTCATGAGTTTTCGAGTTATTTCGATTTCACTAATATTGCATGAAGAATGTTGTTTGTTCGATGAAGAAAACCCTATAAAAACCGAAGTAGTAAAGATATGAGCTTCGAATTTCACTCATATTTTGGTCTCGATTGAATGTATTGTTTATTATGCAAAGTGGTTATGAATCAGTATAGTTGATGTAACTGTTAAGAGCAATAAAGATAAGTATTGATATTCTACGGAAATTAATATTCATCTTGATTATCTGAGGTTCTCAACCCATATTATTTTCAAAAACACAGACGGAAAAATTGGAAAAAATAGTAACTAATTATAGACTTGAGTTATGTTCTTCATCTCTATAAAATTGTAGATTTTGCCATATCCAAACTTTCCGATTAATATTTTTCCATTATTGTTGACTTCACCTCGATATAGTGGAAAGTTCTACGATGGAAAAGAAAAATAATATTGATATCACTCAATTGAATTGACAGAATTTGAAATTTTCCAAAAAAATTGTGGGAAACTTGAATTTTTCATGAAGAATTTCTTTGGATTGTCTATGAATTGTCTCCTAAAAGTCTGAGGCTGGTTGACGTTGGTTCTCGGTAAATACTGAATACTAACCTTTAGTAAACAAGGATACTCAAATAAATGAGTGAATGAATAAATAGAACCATGAGAATATAATAACAATATCAAATTGAATAGGTATAAGAGGTGGAATCGTTTCTTATCAAAAGGAATTTTATAGTTTTTTCAATAAAACGAAAATCTGGGTATTATTATTAAGGGAATATTCAAAATAAAAGGTTCACTCATAGGAAGGCGCACCATTCGGAAGCAGCTTGCTAATGAATTAGCAGATAAAACTATAATGATAACCATAATGATAGCAAGTTCCCACTTGTTTTCATATGCAGTTGGATTGATGATCGAAAGCCATGTCAGACAAAAAAAAATGTTGAGAATATCATGACAATTTTTGTTTTAAGGGAAGTGGTGCATGTACTCATTCCTCATTGATTTTGAATGCTCATATCTTGTTAAATATTAGTCTCATAGAAAACCATTCGGAAACTTTTCTCTTGGAAGAAGATGATAATTTGCAATTGAATTTAGGTCAGCTCGGAAACATAATATTTCCACTTGTTATTAACGAATAAAATTAAAAATGGCCTGAAATTTCGACTTCATAGATATGCCAAAATCAGGAAAAATATATGTCATGAATTGAATTCTTATTGACTTTGTAGTGAACTTCCCCAACACTTCCCATAACGATTTGTGAGATATCGATTTTTTAAATCTTTTTACGTTGTCTGGCTAGTGCAAAGTGCGCTAGCAGTAGGTTACGTGATGACCTACATTCAACTTATGTGCCGTTCGTCACGTGGCCTGCTGCTAACATGCTTTACGCATGCGCATGGCTCTCAAGCGTTTCGCAAAATCGAAAATCGTTCAATTGACGACATATATTTTTTTCCGATTTTTTTATATCTGTGAAGTTGACGTTTTAGTCATTTTGTTATTTCCTTTGTTGGGAAAGAAGAAAGAAATATTATGTTTTTGGGCCAATCGCAATTCTGTTGCAAATTTTTTTTTTTTTTAAGAGAAGTATTCAATTTCATTTTGCATGAAACTTATATTTAACAAGATATGAGCATTCAAAAATCACAAGCAATGAGTATATGCGCCACTTTTCTCAAAACAGAGATGGTCATGCTATTTTCAACATTTTGTTTTGTCTAAAATGGCTTTCGATAATCATTACAACAGTATGTATCCAGAAATTAACAAAATCAAAACATATGACTCAAAAGGTGAGTGAAATTGCGTGGAATGCCTCAGGAACGACCTCAGATTATTCCCGCGAATAATTCATGCACTCTGTGGCCCCAATGCCACCCTCATCAGCGAGGAATAGTTTGGATCAACGGACCTGCCGCTTGTATTATTATTATCATTATTATTCTGAAACATTATTATCATTATGTGTGTTTAGGGAGCTTCAAGAGTGGAATAAGTAAAACTAATTTCGTGAGTTTTATTTCGAGTTAACCCGAGTCCCCTTTTCACCCTCGACTCCACCCCTCTCTCCACAACTGAGTACTGAACTGCCAAGAGATGGTTTCGTGCCCTTCCCACCCTCTCATTCCAGCGCTAAGGCAATTCCGTTATGTTTCCGCGAATTTCGGGATTATGTTTTGAGGATATTAGGCTAGGATTTTAACTTATTGGCTGGGATAGTTGTTTCGTTGGTCTCATCAAATCAGACCTGCTGGCGCCTATTCAATCCCTTTTGAGGGACTTTCAGTTTTAGGTGTTTCAGAAGGGAGGGAAGGAACAAAGGTGGCTGCATTTTGGGCCAAGGTGCAAAATGTCACGTCGAAGCTTTTTTGGCTTTCATGGTGGCATATCTATGTTCAGTTAATTTTAATAACTTAGGGATCCCTGGCACTGAAGGTGCACGGTGCTTCATAACTTTCTTGGTTTTAGCCTTAAGTTATTTGACAAATTTTCGAAGTTTCTCTTCATTGAATATTCGTATTCACAGAATTCATCATAGATTTAGTTATATTGCTTTACTGATTTACTTTTAACAAATTTATCCAAATATGTTTTGCTCTGTTACCATTCTGTTAAATAATTGCAATACGGGGAATTCACTTGTATACGTGTTAGCATGCTGAAATGTTCCGTTGATCACCAAACGCTCTACTAAATCCTTATCCGTCATGAAGCAGGAAATTTTTCCACTGGCCTCCTCATTCAATCGCTTGAATTGCTGGAACACCGATTTTAATGTGACACGTTGCTCATCATTCAGAATACCCACACCTACAATTTAGGTCCGACCATCAACATCTTCTACTACTAGGAGAATAAATATGAAATTCTTCTCGAATCATTCATTCGAGCCATCGACACCGATTATCTCCGGAAATTTCGTAGATGTTGTTCCATTTGTTCTCACGTAGAAAAATTCTGATGGCCACCACCATGGCCCCTGCCATCACAAATTTGCCGCTTCGATGGCGTTTTCTCCCGTGGCGTTTTTTTGGAGAAGGTTGAAAATGCCAGGATCTGAAAATCCCAGGATCCAAGTCGGTACGGAAGATTCCGGAATAAGATTGTAGAGCCATCTAGTAGCGACGAAGTGACTCTAAAATTCGGTAAATCAACAGATGGCAGTGTGGTAGCTGAAAAATTCAAAACAGTGGTTCTCTCAATCACTTTAATGGCAATTTCTTGAAAAGCGTAGGGACTAGTTGAATTACGTGTGGCGCGTGAAAATAATTAAATATGCATAAATTATCAGTTGTCATAAAAAAAAAGCTATTTGAAACAGAAATCGAAGGAAAATAGGAAGCTCGATATAATTCATCAAAGCTAGAAAGAAAGAGACAATGGCCGGGATAGATTCAAGAATCAACGAAGTATCGATGAGTTATTACTTAGCAAATTCAATTACTTCACGTTGAGGCATAATCAATTACAGGAGTATCATTAACGATCACAAAAAATAAGTGAAATTTTTTTCAATACTTTCTGATAATGGAACTAGCGTCACTTGCATACTTTACCTCAATCATTTATTGAGTTATTGTGGCAATAGAATGAAAAATTCAAGTCATAGTTGGGCGACAGTGGAATGAGAAGGAGATTAGAATTAATGAAAAAAATGAAATTTTGATTTTCTTTTGTCCTCACTCTTACATTGGTGATTGCTTTTTTAAACTTTATTTAAAAAAAAATTTATTATAGGCATCCGTCTGACGACTTACTAAGACCTTTATCATTCTGAGGAGAAAAGTGACGACTAGCAGTATATCTCAGATTCGCTAAGTCATCAAATATTTTATTATTGATGGCTATGATTTTATTATTAATATTTTATCATGAAAATCCTATGTAAATCAGTTTTAGCTATTCTACGTTGAAATTTTTAATTCTGAAAATTGAAAGTCGGGCATCGAGGGGCCCTTATCAGTCTCTCAATCATCAGATCAAAATGACGATGGGCTTCCTTCATAGGAAATCGACTACTTTCAGATGATGAATGCAGATATATTGGTGCTCTCGGGAAGACATCGAGTGAATCCGAATATATTTAAAAAAATTCATTTTTTGCCTTTTCAGAGTAAAGCGAAAAATGCTTTATCACTTACAAATACGTATAGACACACATGCAGACATTTTTTCAAAAACAGTAGTTCTTGAAATATTTACTCCCCCATTGTTATTTTTTAATGAAGAAACAAAAAAAAGTCATAAAACGAGTGATAGTCGAGCGATAGTTCAGCGAGAAAGAGATTGGAACTAATTTAAAAAAATTGAAATTTTTGTTTCCTCTTTTTCCCATTATTTTAAGGCTGATTAAATTCGGAGGAATCATTGAGAAACGAGTATTCTGTCATAGGCATCCATCTAGTAGCTTCTCACGATTTCGATCATTCTATTATCGCTCAACAATTACTCTGAGAAACACAGTGACTATTGGTACTATTCCTCCAATTTGATAGGTTGTCAATTTATTGTTACTGACTTCATCATAATTGCTTAGAAATAAATTCAGCCATAATATGATTGATGAAAACCGTCATTTGCTTTCGAGCGGAAACTATACTAACTCCAAAAACTTCCATAGCTTTTTTTTAATAGAAAATATCTGGAATGGTGGAAAGAGAGAGAAAAGTATATTTTCAGTAAATGTCTGCATGTGTGTCTTTGTCTACATGTGTTTATGAATCTCAATGACAGCAAAGCGGTTTGATATAAAAATTTCATATTTTGAAGATTTCAGAATAACTCTACTCAGAAATGTCGTCAGTTATTGTACAATTAAACAAAATCAAATTAAATAGAACTCTTCAAGAACAATAGATATTCGGGCAATGAATCGAATAACTGTTGCAATAATCGAACTATCGAAAACCAATTACAAACCAGAGCTCAATGGAATTGTCTATTGTGAGCAAGCAGTATAGTTTGAGAACGAAAGTTTCTGTTATGATCCGAAACTTTTTTTTGGCAAAAACTGCTAAAAAATATCACTTACTAGTGAGTGCAAGGTAACATCAGAATTTTCAAATAGGAGGTGGTATATACAAACGTATTCTTCGAGCAGACGTTGCAATTAATCCAAGAAAGAGTTGATGCTTTACTCACAAGTGATTTATTGTGAGCGACTTCTTCATCATCATTGGAGAGAGAAATTAACAATGATATGATAGAAAAATATAAATTTTTATTTTTTTTAAAGAATTGCTTTTTAATTCTGCTATCCATTGATCCTCGCTCTACTATCAATCATAGTTGGTTAGTAAGAGTAGACTTGCCGTCCATAGATAATTAATTTTCAATAGTTTCTTCATCATTGTTAATTGAGAAAATCACAATAATATTATTAAAAAAAGTCAAAAATATATAGGTTTTCAAACAAATTCGGAAATTATTCCACCTTCTGTCCTGTGGCTGCTTTCAGTGTTTATCAAAAGTGCTACAAGGAAACGAATGTAAAATTTAGTAAAAATTTTTGACGGGAAATAGGTTACATGATAAATTTTTTTCAATAATCGATGAAGTATCGAGAAACTATTCATCTCGAAGGCAATGATTTTTGATTAAGGTCATAATCAATGAAAATATTGCTAAGGGCAAATTACAGTGAGTAATAGTTGAATGATAGTGGAGTGAGCAAGGGATTAAAAATGAAAAAAAAGGAAATTTTTGTTTTCCACTCTTTTTGTCGTTTTCTTGCTGATTTTGTTTGAAAAAATCATATAAATATAACTACCCAAGGGTTAATGAAAAAAGTTTCTTTCAAATGTCATATTCCTTTTTCTCCATTCTCTTATCGTTTTCCCAAGACTTCAATCGTCGACTTTACTTCTTTTTTTGGATGATTTTTTTTTAACAATCAATCGTTTCTTTGCTTGTGGTTTATTTTTATCCCTTGACGAATTCAATTTCAAACCAATCCAAGTTTTAACAGAAGATTTCCATCCTTTCTCAACCGTCTTCTGCTCGCGATTCTTCTTCTCCTTTGCAACCTTCTTCAAAATTTCTAGAAAAAAATAATATATATTTTGACATACTGTTGTCTACTTATCAATTCTTACTGAATTTTGAATTCTACTCACCGGTTATCCCATCAATCTCATCATTACGAATTGCTCTCCCAATCCCTTTTTTTCCTTAAGGAATCTTATGGAATAATTTCAACCGTTCTTCTTCGGTCCAAAACAGTTCAACAACCCCATTGCAGCTTTTACGCATGTCTGGACACTTGACCAATTTGTCTAAAGCGTGACCACGTAATTGTTCAGGTAACTTCACCAGCGGCTCAGCAGTTGATAATTCTTCCGTCACTGAAAGTTCTTCAATTTTTCCTTCTCCTGCTTCTCCTTCATTTGTGGACTGTCCTGGCTGATAACGTTTTAACGTTTTTTGTATGCTTTTCATTGCATCTTCCTGAATAGCATTGTCTCTCCTGAGTTCTTCAATGTGAGCTGTTATCTTCTTGCTTCGTTTTTGTAATTTATCATTCTTCGCAAGTAAATGAATGACTTCATTGTTCTTAAGTGATTGGTCCCGCTGAATAATTTTTTGATGAACATTTAGGAATCTGACTTTTCAATCATATCGTCGCCTCAGAGTGAAAGAGGCGTAAGTGCCATTTTTCCCGATTTTTTTTCTTCAAAATAACAAAAAGGCGTATCTCCACTAATATTGCTCCAATAGACTTTGCACTCACCCCTGACGGTGACCAAGAGGGTGGTTCGAAAGCCCCAGGAAACACGGTATCTTGGTCAATTAACCATGGGTGCCTCCGGGCCCTCTCTTCCACCACCAGATAGCCAAAAGGTGCTGCCCTACTGAAAATGGGACACGAAAAATGAAGTGGCGGCATTACGGCGGTAATTGTGTATTAATCACGGGAATTTACGTAATTTTCGGTGTTATTTGCTTAATTCTTTCGATAACCGTATCAGAGAACCATAAGTCAGTTTTTCCTCGTGACTTGGAGGTTTTTGAGATAACCTTAAGTCAGTTTATCCCCATAACTGGGAGGTTTTTCGTTAAAGATAGCCTTGAGTCAGTTTATTCTCTTGACCGGAAGAATTTCAAGAGATCCTCAGCCAGTTTTTCCTCATGACCGGGAGGATTTTAAAGATAATGACTTGATCAATTTACATCGTTCCACGGAATCTCTCTCTCTACTCACAAATACTGCATTCAGGTGGCGTGGGAAAATTCCACGTCACAGTCCTCCCTCCTTGTCGGACCAGGTCCTCGCGTAGCGTTGATTTGTTGTAGGTGGACCTCCGGGCTCTCGTCTTAAGGATGCTGGTGGTCTGGGTCTCCTCTCTGGGCTGGTGACGTCATTGGCAAGTTTTCCACCTATGGTTTCTGAAACAGAGTAGATTTCTCCCACCCATTGATTTTTGGGACCCCAGTGGAGGAAATAAGGGATTTTGAAATGAACGGGTGAGAACGAGTCAGTTCATCATAGAAATGAGGTATTCATTCTGTTGTAGGGGTGAGATACAAATGAGATAACCCTCACCACCTCCATCGAACACTTGTGTGGGCTCTTCTTTGAGCAATCCTGAAGGCACAGCCTGTTCAGGTAACCGAGGGGAACTCTAGGCTATTCTACGCCAAGCCCCCACTGTGTGCGTTAAATGCGTAAGTGTTCATCAAAAAAAAAAGAACAACGAAAACAAGGAACTTTTGTGTGACTGGCGGAATTGTGCCCAGTCTTCTTCGTATATATGAAAAATCTAAAAGTAATCACGAAATTATATGTATCTGCGTGTAGATAAAAAAAAAAAAAAAAGGAAACAGAAAATTTTCTCCATATACATATGAAAGAAATGAAAAAGATGTTTGAGGCGGACTTACGCCTACTCTTTTCGCTTCTGCCTGAGCCCTGAATAACGATAACAAAAACAAATAAAACTAGGGGTGCGTAGTTGCTCACTCGTTACGCTCGCTCGCGAACAGAGGAGTGCGTAGCTGCTCGCTCGCTACGCTCGCTCGCGAATGGGGGAGTACTTTACTGCTGATGAGAAGGAATTAGTAAGAATGTATTGTGATGAGTGTGACTCTTTGAGCCGCATTAAGAACTTCCCGATAATTTCTCTCATTTACTATTAGGAAAAATGTTGAATGAAAAGAATGATAAATAACAACAGCCATAGTAGTAAAAACTATCAAAAAAAGTTGAGGAGATCGCAATATATGAGATTAATAAAAAAATCGATTTTTCCTCCTCGGGGTCAGTACATAGACTTCGCTTATTGAGAAGTTAAGAAAAATTTAATAATGTTTTTCTTAAAAAACTAAGAAATTACCGGATCGATTTCGATCAAAATCTAATGGCCGCGAATCTATGTCAAGATGCTTCGATCACGACATGGATCACCTCGATCACATTATTAATTTATGAGAAAATGTGAACGAAACATTTGGTTACATACACACACACACACACACACACACACACACACACACACACACACACACACACACACACACACACACACACACACATACAGACATGGTCGTGAAAACTATCAAAAAATGTTGGGCAGGTGTCAAAACATGAAGATCGATCGAAAAATCGATTTTTCATTTTCGGGGCCAATACATAAACTTCCCTTATCGGGTTAAGTTAAAAAGAAATCGTCTCACGTGAGGATTCTGTAGGAAGCCGGGGTGCTGTTTCGGATAAACGCTACCCCCTAAGGCAGATTGTGGTTTTTCAAGGTAGCCGGAGCGCAGTCTTAGGCACGCTACCTCCTTGTAATAGAAAGAAAAAGAAGAGAACGGAAAAAAAATATATACATAGAAAGGAAGAATGACAAGAGAGAACCGTAAAGAGAATCGAAGAAGCTTATAGGGAACCGGGGCCAGCATTGACTATGCACCCGTCTCCTTCTCATCGTCGCCGACACGTTTACCACCTTGAGTGATATGGTATTTGTGCAGAAGAGCGCCCATAAAATTGAAATAATCATCAAAGTCAAATCTTCGGAAAAAAATATGGAATGCGCAAGCAGGATTTGAACCCACGACCCTCTGATTACATGTCAGTTGCTCTGACCACTGAGCTATTGCGAGTTCCTATACTTTCCTTCAAATTTTTGACCAAGATATATCACATCATTTTTGCCACCTCCCTTCCTGAGGTAATTTGAATTAAATTAATTAATTTCATTGTGGGCTCTATTATACACAATTACCAGTGATACTGCTTGTATCCTGGTCGTGGAGGGGGCCGACGTGGTGGAAGTCCGAACACTGGACGTCTGCGGACGCTCTTGGTGCTGCTGCGTGGGTCACATAGTCCCATCGTGGTTCCTGACGAACTCTCTCCAGTGGTGGTGGTGGTAGTGGAGCTCTGGCCTCTTCCGCCCATTCCTCAGTCTCTACTCTGGGCACTTCCGGGGGTGCTGGGGCCTCCTCTGCTCCTGCTGGCTCTTCTCGCTCCTGCTCTCTCTCCACTGGCCTCTTTGGTGACTCGTGCGTAAGGTCTACGAGTGCTGGAGGTGGCCTTTGAGCGCTAGTGGGTCCGGAGCGTGAGTGGCCGGTCTCGAGCGTCGCTGCGGTTGGGCCCACATGGGAGCTACCATTGCAATAGGGGCTACTTCTCGGGACTCATAATCGGAAGCCTCGGCGGTGTCTTGTAACGTCTCGCTGCTGTTACTGGTGGTAGACGGGGCTAGGCCTTCGAAGCGATCCAGCTGTACCCGGACTGGCTCCATAGAAACGATTCGAGGAGTACGCTCCGCCTCGATTTCTTCCACCATCATATCCTGCGTGGACTGGGCCGTCTCCGGTAACCATGCAGGTAGTCTACGGCGTGAGGTAGAGGCACCTGACGTCCCGGACTCTGAGGAATCGGAGCTCGACGTTTCCACCTCGCGCGCCCGTTTTGGAAAGTCTGGGATTCTGATATCGGGCCAGGTGACTCTGTTGACGGCTGCCTTAAAAGCCTTCCTCAGGTCATTCCGCTGGCCATTGTTCCTGTGGAATCGTCGCAGGAATGGGAGCACTGGGGCCCACAGGTCACGGCCGTCGAGACTCCGAGTCTTTGAGCATTTGCTGTCCCGTCTCACAACCTGTAACTCCTTTGAGGATACCGCTGTACCAGGCGGTATCGGAGGAGTAGCCATTGTGTCATCGTCAACTCCGATCGCAGAATTGGTTGAGGTACTGGGCGTGGTCGGAAGAGCAGCCATCGCGGCATTCTCAACTCTGGTCGCAGAATCGTCTGATGTACTGAGTGTTGGTTGAGGCGTGGCCTCCAGGGTCTCGATCATCTCGACTGGTGCTGGTGCTGGTGGAGAGTTGTTTGGGGCCAGAACGACCTCCTCTATGTCCTCTTGTTGCAGCAACACTGGGGGTGGTTTTTCGGGGACCTTATTGATCACCATTTTCTCGAGGACGATTGAGAGGGGCTTAGGGTTAGTGTCCTCTGGATTTGGGCGTTTCTGGAACAAAGATAAGCGGTCTCGTCAGGTGAGGTCGTGGCAAGGGAGCCATGCATTAGCAAAAAAAAGGAAACATAACAATGCAATAGGCCTTGCTGGAAGCAGTCTCCATCCCAAGCCAGATAATGGGGCTTACAGAGAACTCGCTAGCGTTAGCGTTTCCACCCTGCCCAGGTAGTGGGGCTTATATGAAGAGTAATGCTTTGGTATCCTTTTGCAACATCTAAATAATTGGAATTTACATGCAGGATGTCATCATCAGTATACTCAATAATGCCCAACAATTTGAGATAAGAGAAAGCCCAGAAATGTATCAACAAAATAAAATTAAAACGACAAGGTAGCCTTTAGCCAAACGGCCCGAATTTGAGCATCAATTTAAATACCATTCAATGGATTGCAAAAAAAAAACAAGAAAATCGTAAAGAGGAATAAGATTTTAGCGCATCACACAGCAAAAAAAAAAATTTTCTTGAAAGAGCCATGCATTGAGTATTTTGAGCAAAACGTAAGCGTAAACAGCATTTCCCCATTCCAGAATGTATTGGAAGAAAAGTTGACAAAACAACAAAGAGAAAGGTTTTTTTCTTTATTGTTTGAGAGAGCCGTGCGAGAAAAAAAACCTGAAATATGAGTACAACCACAAAAAAAAAATCCTTTATCACAACTGAAAGCATGAGAGTGTGACGTCCGTCAGTCGTTCATCTTACGTAAATAGATGAAAAATATTCAAAATATCGATCAAATGAATACATTTTTAGAAAATAATTTTGGTTGCTTTCCCACGATTTTTGTGGGCCAGCAATAAATTTTAGAGACACTGCGCCGTCTACTCAAGTGTCTCACTTTGAAAATTCCCGTTGAATACTTCATTTTGAAAATACTGTCCAGACGTTTCTACAAGTGTTGAGAATTTGGAGACTACAAAATTTAACGGAAATTATTTGAAACAGATGTTTTTTTTTTAAGTATGGAATTGATGCTTCGTGAGACACCCGTTTTATTTTACTTTCAATTTTTGGATTTAATTTAACAAAAAGAGATTGAATGAATTAAATTTATTAAATGTTAAATTGGTGTTTCGTGAGACACCCGTTGTATTTTACCGTTTATTTTTGATTTAATTCAACAAAAGAAATTGAATGAAATATAATTCATGAAAATATTAAATTAGTGTTTCATGGAACACCCATTGTATTTTACCTTTTTAATTTTGATTTAATTTAACAGAACAAAAAAAAATTACATGAAATTAAATAAAATAAAATTCATGAAATATTTAATTGGTGTTTCGTGAGACACCCGTTGCATTTTCCTTTTATTTTGAATTCAATCTATCAAAAAGAAATTGAATGAAATAAAATTTATGAATTATTTAATTGGTGTTTCGTGAGACACCCGTTGTATTTTTCTTTTTATTTTTGATTTAATTTAACACGACAAAGAAGAAGAAATTAAATGAAATTAAATGAAATAAAATTTATGAAATATTTAATTGGTGTTTTGTGAGACACCCGTTGTATTTTTATTTTTATATTGGATTTAATTCAACAAGAAGAATTTAAATGAAATAAAATTCATGCAAATATTAAATGAGTGTTTCGTGGGACACCCGCTGTATTTCACCTTTCAATTTTGATTTAATTTAACAGAACAAAAGGAAAGAAATTAAATGAAATTAAATGAAATAAAATTTATGAAATATTTAATTGGTGTTTCGTGAGACACCCGTTGTATTTTACCGTTTATTTTTGATTTAATTTAACAAAAGAAATTAAATGGAATCAAATTCATGGAAATATTAAATGAGTGTTTCATGAGACACCCGTCGTACTTCACCTCTTAATTTTGATCGAATTTAATGAAGAAAAATTAAATGAAATCAAATTCATGAAAATATTAAATTAGTGTTTTGTGAAACACCCGTTGTATTCTACTTTTTTAATTTTAATTTAATTTAACAGAACAAAAAAAAGAAATTGAATGAAAATTTATGAATTATTTAATTGGTGTTTCGTGAGACACCCGTTGTATTTTTATTTTTATTTCTGATTTAATTCAACAACAAGAATTTAAATGAAATAAAATTCATGCAAATATTAAATGAGTGTTTCGTGGGACACCCGTTGTATTTCACCTTTCAATTTTGATTTAATTTAACAGAACAAAAGAAAAGAAATTAAATGAAATTAAATGAAATAAAATTTATGAAATATTTAATTGGTGTTTCGTGAGACACCCGTTGTATTTTACCGTTTATTTTTGATTTAATTTAACAAAAGAAATTAAATGGAATCAAATTCATGGAAATATTAAATTAGTGTTTTGTGAAACACCCGTTGTATTTTACCTTTTTAATTTTGATTTAATTTAACAGAACAAAAAAAAGAAATTAAATGAAAATTTATGGAATACTTAATTGGTGTTTCGTGAGACACCCGTTGCATTTTTCTTTTTATTTTTGATTCAATCTATCAAAAAGAAATTGAATGAAATAAAATTTATGAATTATCTAATTGGTGTTTCGTGAGACACCCGCTGTAGAATAATTTTGACGGATTTATTTTAATTATGAATTTTTTTTTTTCAAGTTTTTATGATTTTTAGTTGAAAATATTTTAAAAATAAGATACTTAGATTTTTAGAATAATTTTAACGGATTTATTTTGATTATTATCATTTTTCTCAGATTTTTATGATTTTTAGTTAAGAATATCTAAAAAGTAACATAATTATACACGCAAAAAAAAATTTCTGACTTCTCCCAATACGAAGAGTCCACGCGCGCAATATCCACCTAATTCTCTTCATTAAATTTATGCACTTACTTTTTCCTTCTTTTCTGGGTTTTTGGCAATTCTCTCTCTCTTTCTCTCTCGATAATTTCCTCCCCTTTCTCTTTCAGAACGAAGATTTCACTATTTTCGCAATAACTTTCTTTTTCAATTTCTCGTAATAGTTTTTTTTTCCCTTTTTTTTTAGCACAAAAATGCCGCAATAGTGTCTCTCTTCCCTTTTTTCCACACTCACTGTTTCCACAATAGCAGTTTTTTTTGTTTTTTATTTTATTCGCTATGATTTTTTTTTCTGAAAATCTCGCAATATTTTATATATATTTAATTAAAAATTTTCTTTATTAATCTCTCAATAGTTTCTTTTTGTTTCACAATAACTTTTCCCGAACCGATATTTCTCTCCCAATTTTCCTTTTTTCTTTCTCTCTTTTTCCTTTTTTTTTCCTTTTTGATTATTAATCTCCGAGTGCCGCGCTCTAATTAATTTGGGAAGGAAGTGCATCGCACGACGTGAGTACGTTGCCCCTGCCTTACCCAATTTTGAATTTCTCAAGTGGGGTCAATATATGTGACGTGATTTGCACATGTATTGCCACCTCACTGAGATTCAAGTGGGAGAGCTCTCGCGTCTCCTCACTGTCGTCAAGGGGCTGAAATCTGACGCCCTCGACTTTCAATAGGGGAGCGAGAGAGAACGAAAAGAAACAACGAATTAACTACGCGTTAACCCGTGTTTACCCTCTCCTCACTTCTCCCTAAATTCTTCGACATGAGGCGATCCTATACCAGATGTCTCATGTCACTCGAGCAATGGTGATTATTCATCACCATTGTTTCATTCTTCCTTTTTTTTTTATTCTTTCAATTCGAAACGAAAGATAACTTTCGTTTCGAATTTTTCCATTTAAATATAATAATAAAAAGAAATTAAAAAAAACGTTCCAGATTTTCTGGACGTTACACCCTCCCACTTAAAAGATTATTAAGGGTTGAAGACCAATAATAAGCGTTACCAAACGAATGATCCGAACTGATTACAATTTTCCGACGATTCTAACAGATCTTTATATATTAATCCATAACTAGCATCGAATTATCCCGTTTTCGAAAGATAGTTGATCCTACGCGCGTTTACTCTCATCTAATCCCCCCCCCCCCCCCAATTCCTTGTTCTTCCTTTCATCAATTACTGTTACATTTTTCCTAATTCTAATAATACCTTATTCAGCTACTCCTCCAGATTCTTCAGTCATAAGTAATCTTCCAGCTAATAGGGTTATTTATGAAAGGTTAATTTCTCAATTGATGCAATAGATACAGTACGGATATACATATATATATTTTGATAACTCTTACATTTTCAGGTTAACAATAGTCATAGTGATTATAAAATATAATTTTTCTTAAGATAATATTCCTCATTTCTACCATCTTATTCGTATGTGTGTGCGTGTGACGGTGTGCTTGTTGGTATGTACATAAAATATAATTTTTTTTCCACTTTTTTTTCAGGCATGTTTTTTTTTTTTTTTTTTTCTTCAGGATCATCTCTTTTCCGGAGCCACATTTTCTATCTATTCTTCCTCCTCCTCTTCCTCATCTTCTTCTTCATTATGTGCCATTTCTTCTTCTGCATCATCGTCCATGTCAAAATGACATAGGAAGTCTTCAGTGCTCAAGATTGTCTCCCCTCTCGAATGAGCCAATACTAGTCGAGCAGCATCTTTCTTTGCTTCCTTGAGGGTCATTCCATAGCCAGCAATTTCAGCCCCGTTGACTTACAAATAAATCTCGAAGACAACTCTCCTCGTGAAATCCTGGAAATCATATACAGGTGGAAGAAAGTTTTGAGCTGCACAATATTGTTCCAATTCCCTAATTGGGTCGCCTTCAATTGACATTAATAATCTCATGTGTCCTACTGTTATTTCTTCAGAAAAGTAATTCAAGGCACCCTCAATTACAGCTAATTTTGCTGCTGCTTGGGTCCTCTGTCTCCTGCCTCTTATGGCCACTAAAAGAGATCCATCGGAATAAGTCCAAATCAACAAATAACTGTATTTAGTTCTGGATCGACTCCTAATTCTCTTTTCAATGTAAGTAGACTGTAGGTTATGTTCTTCATTGAGTTTGGCCATAATTTCGATCGGTGATCGTCCATAATTCTCATCCACCAGTCTGAATATCGGAGTGGATAACATTATTAAAAAAACTTTGTATGGAAACGGATGCATCTGGAAATTTTTGATAAAAATTTGGATAGACAAATTCAATAGAAATATGTTTTTAGTAATGATGTCATCACATGAACCTCTTCATTTTTTCTCAATTATATACAGGGTGACGTTCGCACTATGGTTACAAAATAAGTGGAAGCGTAGAGTAAAAAATCCTGAACATTTTGCCGCTAAAATTCATTTTTTCTGATAATTAACTTTTAAATTATCAACGAAAGAATTTTGCGATATTTCGGCCAATAACAGCAGATAGAATGGCCGCTATAAAGATGAAGGATCCGTGACATTAACGATAGTCTATAATACCGGTGTTTAGAGGGAACAAGTGACATTTCTACGTTTGGAAGATAGCCTCTCAACGACTCTGTTATCATCCGATATTTTTGATGTTTAATTAACTCAAACATCAATAGAGAAATAGAAGTGACATGAAGAAATGATTGGAATAAACAGCAAATGAGAATTGATGATATCCTTTCCAATCTTCAATTTAGAATTATTTATTCTTCTTCGCATAATTATTTTCCATAGGAAATATTTTTTCATGTGAAAGATTAACATAATGAATGCGACAATGTTGGCAATGACTAGTGTAACAATGTCTGCAACAATAAATGCGACAATCAATGCAACGATCGCAATCATTGTTGCACTAAGTGTCGCATTTATTATTGCAGACATTGTTGCACTAGCCATTGCAAACATTGCCGTATTCATTGTGTTAATCTTTCACATGGAAAAAATATTTTCTATGGAAAATAATTATGCGAAGAAGAATAAATAATTCTAAATTGAAGATTGGAAAGGATATCATCAATTCTCATTTGCTGTTTATTTCAATCATTTCTTCATGTCACTTCTATTTCTCTATTGATTGTTTGAGTTGATCAAACATCAAAAATATCGGATGACAACAGAGTCGTTGAGAGGCTATCTTCCGAACGTAGAAGTGTCACTTGCTTCCTCTAAACACCGGTATTATAGACTATCGTTAATGTCACGGATCCTTCATCTTTATGGCGGCCATTCTATCTGCTGTTATTGGCCGAAATATCGCAAAATTCTTTCGTTGATAATTTAAAAGTTAATTATCAGAAAACATTAATTTTAGCGACAAAATGTTCAGGATTTTTTACTCTACGATTCCACTTATTTTGTAACCATAGTGCAAACGTCACCCTGTATGGTAAACGACTTCTATTGAGCCATTTATAATCAATTCTCGTGAGTTGATTAGATATTGCCCCATGCATCTTGAACAATTATCTGGTGGTGAAGTTTTCACTACTTGAATCCCGCAAATAACGCAATTTTCCATAATTGGTCTCATAATTAAATAATGAAAGTTCGGAGTCATTGGAGGATAAGTGGGTTTACAGTTATCACAGAAAATTTTCAAATGCCCATTCATGTGAAATAGTTCTGAAGTCGGATCATTTGGAGTAACACATACTGCAGCCAATAAGGGTGAGAAAAACTCCGGATCATTTTAAATCATCGAATTAAATTGTTGTTTGACCAATCGAGGTCGTTATGAAATTCTGTAATTCTGGCTCTCTGGGTTTGTCTCAGTCATTTTTCTTTTGTTTGACATTTTCTGAAAATGATACGATAGAAGATAATTTTTTAATGAATTTATTTTTCTTTGCTTTTATGATTTAATGAGAACAGGTCTTCTAGATTCTATTGTTTATCTGTGTTGTACCCAAGTGAATTTACATTCCTCACATTCGAGAGCTTCTCTCCGAATGAGTATTTGTTTATTGCAATCGATGTAACCTATTCGCGGAGTAATATGGTGGTGAAGCTGATGCCAATTTTCCGAGTTTTTTACGAAATGATTCTTTACTCCGCCCTTAATCTGTTTCTTCCAACAGTCATCACAAAGAAAAAACCCTTGACTTTCACTAGTATATATAGATCCTACGCCCGATTTCGTTGTCAAACATGACGCCATTTTGATACTTTGATAAAATTTTGAATTTCTACCAGGTATACGAGTATAAGATATACCGTATGCTATGTCGTCAGCTTCTTCTCTTTTCATCTCGTTAAGAATACTCTCAGGGATTTTCATCTGAAATTTTTAATTTTATTTATGATAATAATTGAATAGTGATATGATATGATTACATGATAATTTCATTACTTGTGTTCAGTTTAAATTTTACTTAATGATGGATGGATTTTTGTTTCTCCTCTTGGATCGAAACTAGTGAATTTTGTTTGAGCTGCATGGTTTGTAGTTGAAGAATTCGCAGGGTTATTGTGAAGAACCGTTTCCATTTGAGAGGTCGATGGTAAAGTTTCTTTTGAACTATCGACTGATCGGAGCCCTAACTCAATGTCTTCTGGGTGTACCCCATTATTGTTATCATCTTTATTATTTGCCATTTCTTTTCGAGCTGCTAGTAGCAATAACAAATTTGTGAGTGAATCCGAAACCGCTCCAATGAACACAAATGAGCACCCATATGCAGTATGTAAAGCATGAGCGTGAAAAATAGTATCGATCATAAGTTTTATCAATCATATTACGATGACTACTCCTATTAATCCCGCGCTAGCAGTTCCAAAAGTGATGAATTTTCCCCATGTTCCTTCCCACGCTGATTCCACAATCTTCTTCAATGATTTTCAGTCGAGTAATCGTACAAATGATTCACCCTGATCTATATTATCTTTTCCCATGACTGCTCTAGTAAATTTATTTACCACTCCTTTTTCATTCATTTTAAATAAGACGTGTTCTCTCAAGTTTTGTAGTTTTTCTTCTGAATGAATACCACTTGTAGCTAACCCCAATGGAAATTGATATTTCCAGGAAAAATCCCTCATCGGTTTGATTTCACCCGGTGGTAGAACTTCAATAAAACTAGGAGTCATCTTAATCCAATGGTTATTCACAAGATAATATGGTTGTGTCATTGTTTCACAAGAGATTTGAACCCCTTTGTTTATGAGTACATGAGTTTTGGGTGTTAGAAAGTAGGTGTGATTATCTCTTCGCACAGATAATTGATGAAAACATTGGTCTCCATAATATGGTTCAACTTCAACTGGTACACATTTCATTATATATACTACCTCACCTGCTACTACCACCATATAACCTGGACCTTTCATGATCTGATACGCAAATTCATCTGGTGCCAATATAGCCAAGATTAAGGAATTTTTCAAAGTTTTTCTCTCAATTTCACATTTTTGCGAAAATAGTTCTTCACATAAATTCTTCATATTTATTTTTATATTTCTTTCTGAAAATACAAATTTTGAATTAACATAGGCGAATGGATCCAGATTTATGGTCGATATTTCGCGGTTTACAATGGGGTTACTAGGGCTAGTTTCTAAGAAAAACAGTTTTGGATGTTCGGTTCTGATGATTCGATATCCACAAACGTGGACATAACCTTTGGCCTTTCTTGCAAAAGTTATTTGTTTTGACTCAAATGAATATAATAATTGTGCACGCCCTTCGTACTCTCCCTTGGTTTTATTAGCGATCCCGTTATATAAAACTCCATACTTATCAAATTTACAATCATCCCGAGGCATATAGCTCCAAGATGTATTCCCTCTTTCCGGATGCATACAAGTTAAATCTGTCAGTGTACACGTAGTTTTAGGCAAGAGATAAATTTCATTAGTATCTCATCTCATTTGAGCTGTATACTCATACAAAGTTATTTCGATCCATTCCGTAACCACGACATTACTAAAACTATTATGAAAATCAGAATTTTTCCCGGAGGTGCAATGACCTTGATTGTCGAGTGTACCGGCAAAGGTCATTGATCGCGTTGTACTGTCATTCATTGCTATGTCCATTATCATAGTATCTAAATATCTGAATGTTCGCGTTTTGTGGATATCCAAACAACTTTCTCTTGAAATTTCTCTATTAAAGCTTCTTTTCCCCCCTTCTACTACTGACATATATGAATTCCACCCACAATGATAAGCGTCCCGACTGATTCGAATTTTACATTGATAAACCTCTGTTCCATGGTACTCTACTAATTGAATCATTTGAACAAAAGTTTCAGTTGCTTTTATCTTTTCCTCCGGTATCTGACATTGACCCACATCTAGAAGAGATAGGACCGTGATATTTAAAGAGGGTATTCCACAATCATACCCGATTAGACCATGACAAGTCCCAACGAGAGAAAATGTCATCAACAATATGAAAATCATTTGAAAAATTTTGAAATATTATATCAAAAAAAATTTCATTAATTTTCATCAGTGCCGGGTGGTGCATTCTTCTCCTCATTCTTTTTCTTTTTCGGTGCGTGATCTGTGGCGTTAATGAATGAATAACGTCATCTATTAGTATGAACTACTTGTGTTTTATTCCCTATTTGTATGCGTGCTTCACCTTTAGCGAATATTTCGAGTACTTTTTGTGGACCTGTGTATTGATCTTTAGTTTTATGTATTTTACCTCCCTTCAATAGGAACACGTAATCCCCAACTTTAAAATTTTTCGGATTAATATGTTTATCATAGTATTTTTTCGATCGATGTTTTGCGCTGACTAAATTGTCGTACGCTAATTTCCTGATTCCGTTTAGTCTAGTGACCAAATCCACTAAATAACCGTCATATGTTGGTAATTGATCGCTTTCGTGAATCGGTTCACTTGATGGTAATCTCGCAAGTCTCCCGAAAACTATTTCGTAAGGGGTCAGTTGAGTCCCTTCATGAACGCTCGTATTATAAGAAAAAGTGGCCAATTCCAGCCATTCATCCCAATCGCTATCTGTTTCAGTATACTGTTTCTAATATTCACTGAGAGTGTGATGTGACCTTTCAAGTGATCCATTTGTTTGTGGATGATACGCGGTAGTATTAAATTTCTTTATCTTGAACCTCTTCCCAATCCTAGCCATCATTGAGCTCATAAAGTTCCGACCTTGATCATGTAAAATGGATTTTGGACACCCAAAAATACAAACGAACTTTTTGACAAAAACGTCAGCTACAGTTGCGGCTGATCCGTCTTTAATTGCTATTGCTATCAAGTATTTGCTCAATAAATCTTGCATAGTTAAAATGTACTCATTTCCGTTATTGCTTAATTGTTTCGCGCCTACCATATCTATTGCTATTTTCTCGAAAGCAGTACCAGGCGTATCGGTTATCACCATGGGCTGTTTTGTTTTCACACGAACTAATGTCTTTAATTGACATTCGAGACACTGTTGAATTCGTCTCTGAACATCTTCTTTTGAATTTTCACAATAATAATTTTATTTGATTCTATGATAAGTTTTTGAAACCCCTTTATGTCCCCCCAATGGTGCAGAGTGCATTTCATAAAAGATTTTGCTCCTATCATTTTCAGTTACGTATTTAATATTTCCCATACAAATTAAGATTTTAATATTAGATCCCCCAAAATTTTTTTTAATTTCATTCACTATTGATTCCCAAGTGCAAAGTTCAATAACTCTATTATTGCAAAAACTAATAGCTTCGATTTGCAATTATTCGACTAAATTTTTAAGATCATTCAATGATAAAATAGTATTTTTCATTGACTCTTCAGGTGGCAACGGATCTTTCCCTTTTATTGGTAACGCGATAAGATACTTATTATTGATCTTCTTTTCCTTAGGTACTCCTATTTCCAAATTTTCGAAAAGTGGCAATTTATTTACAGATTTTAGTTTTCGACTTCCCTTGTCGCAAGGATCGTTTTCTTCTGTAACAAAATAAGCCGTATGGTTTCTCTGTACTGTAACGCCATATTTTTGGTCGTTACAAATATTTGTTTTGGTATTAGACCGGTATCGCGGTGAATGTTATTTTATTAAAATCACCAAGACGGAAGGTCCCGAGAAACGAGAAAGAATATTTTTGATTTAATTAATTCGTTTATTTTTGAATTTTCCGCCTCGAATATTCCCGCGTTTGCCGGAGTTTTCTCTCTGAGATGGAAGGAGGCGCTAGCAGACGGACAAAGACAACAGGGAACTGCTGAGATGGATTATCGACGCAGATAGCGGAAATCAATGGAAGGAGTTTTCTTTTGGATTATCCCGTATGATTGGCGGAAATGGAAATCAAGGATGTCTGGATTATCGCAATTAATTTGATTATAATTAATTACGATAAATATTAATGGAAGATGCTTGTAAAATTTGTTACGGAATTTTTGACGTTAGAATTTAATACTTATTCTTTTATCATAAATTTAATTACCGGATTTAAAGAAAAATAATACCGGTGATAAAAGAATAGAATTAACGTCATTGGCCAATTAATTTGGGAAGAGCCACCTGTGGTCTAATTTTCGACGCACGCCGGCGTCTTCCCTCACTTTCCGTTTTGGTGGCATATTGTACAGACGTGATTTTTGCTGTAAATAATTTCGACTAATTACCGTTGCAATAATCGCAATACTTATCGTTGCAATTATTATTTTGGAGATGTTATAATTACCGAGGATAATTGGAGATTTTCTTGGATGATTACCGGGGAAGTTGGAGGATTGAAGAAAGGACTTGGTTTCGAGGTTAATCAACAACACTCCGGTAAGCGTGTGATTATTCTCGGCATAGTTTTGGACATTTTTTTTTGTTAGCGTTGTTACGATGCCGATAGCCGCCATTTTGGGATTTTCCGTGGCGTGATAGTTTTTTTTTATTATTCGCGAAATTAAATAAACGCAAATGGTTTAATGTTTCTCGTTTCTCGCATAATTATTTTTTTTTATTTTTCGGAAAATGATTGTCGTGAAAATTTAATTGAGAAATTGTGATTTAAATAATTTTTTTTGTTGGTCGGCATTTAATTTAATTTCCAGCGATAAATTTTAGACGATAATTTTGATTATTTTTTTTTATTCGATAACGGCGATTGTTTCGTCTAATTTAATTTTTTTTTATTATTATTTTTTATTATTTCGAGTTATTGCTGGGAATTATAAAGGTGCGTGTTAAAGGACGCCGATCGTCCATGCGGCAATAGAGCCTTAAGGTACCTGTCGCTTCAATCAGAATTAATTCAAATTTGACTTTTAATTTTCTTGACTAATTTTCTTTTTAACGACAATTTAAATTGTGTTGTTAATTAATGTTTTGTTGTGTTAGTAAGAATTTGTCTGGACTTTTGAATTAATTCTGGTTTTAATTATTTTTTTTTATTTATGAAAATTTTGATTGTATTGAATCACGATTAATTAATTGTAAAATTTCCGATAATAACGGCGAGATTTTTGATTATTTAAAAGTTCAAAATTCAGTAACGAATTATTTTATTTTCTTATTAACGAAGTATTAATTTTCTATTGAACTATTATTATTAATTTGTAAATTGATATTTATTTGAAGAGCAGATGGTAAGAGAAAATTAACGCTCTAATTATAATTAAGAACTAAAAATTGATTTATTTTATTTATTTATCGAAATCTGTATTCCTAGTCCAAATATTTACAGGTGAAGTTGGAACCCAGCCGCCTCCGCGGTCATTAAGATCTAGGGATCTTTTTGTTTCTGATCTAGTCGGACATTCACCTGGGAATTGTTTTGTAGTTCGATTGTAGTCATTTGTAGTTCTTTTGTAGTTTATTTAAAATTTTGATTTCGGACGAAAGGTCGTCCTGGCGCCCAACAATTAACGTTGTTTTATTAATTTGGATTTTTGTTTTATTTTGATTTAACTGAGTTCCACTATTTTTTATTTATTGCCGTGGATAGAAAAAATACGTGACAGTACATAGAATAAGTCCTTGATTTATTTAATATTTAAATATTTGAAATGATCAGAAAATTTATTATTGGTCTTCCCCTTATTGTTTGCTTTTTCCCCTTCTTTCACCTCACTATCACCGTTTTCCGAATTCACTATTTCTTCTTCCTCCTGTTCTTCTTTATTTTCTTCAACACAATTTTCTTCTATGATTCGTCGCAAATCTTCAAGAAATTCCTCTTCATCACTTTCTTCAGAATCTGAACTAGAATTTTCGCTTCCTTCTTCAGATTCCTCCTCTCCCTCCTGAATTTTCTTCTTCGTCTTTGTTCTCTTCTTTTTCTCTTCTTCAACCTCAGATTTTCCCGAGTTTGAATTTCCCTGGTTAATGAGTTCAACCGAATCGTCATCTTCAGAACCGATTTCTTTATAATTGACCGACTGACTTTTGTCTCTGTTCGGCCTTTCTCTTAAAACTCTCCTATCATTATTTGATTCGCATAATTTTTCACTATCCAATTTTCCCGAACTTTCTTCATTTTCAATATTTTTCGTTACTGATTTACGAGGTCTTCCCCGTTTTCGTTTTTCTTTTATTTCAGGCTCCATAACCCTATCCAATTCATCCATATCATCTTTATCAATTTTGTTCGCAATTCGTTCCCTAAATTTTTCTTTTTCTTCGACATTTTTCTCTAACAATTTCTCATTTTCATTAAGAATATTACTATTTCCCCCAAGAATTTCTCTATCATTCCCTATATTATTGACAATATCTTTGTCAATTTTTATTTGGTCCCATCAATATTTTCAATGGTCATATCATTGATTCTGTTAAGAACTTTACCTTCATTCAGGTGTTCTACAGATTCAACAAGATAATTCTCTCCAATGTCCCTTTTTAACCCTTTGGAACATTGTGGATTATCTATAAAATTTCTATTTTCAACAACAATATTTGCATTTTTCTCAATAATATTCTCATTTCTCTCAGTAATATTCTCATTTCTTTCCACAAAATTCTTATTTTTCTCTCTAATTTCCCTATCAATTTGAAATTTCTCTCTAATATTTTCAGAATTAACTTCATCTTTTTCAATAACTACCTCTTCATTTTCTGAATTTTCATTTTTACTATTCTTGACAATAATCTCCTTTTCCTTAATTTTCTTCTTACTTTTTCCTTCAGAACCTTGAACAAAATTGATAAATTTCCCCGTATTATGAGGTTTTCCTTCTTCGAATCCTAATCCCTGCCTGGATGAATTAGATTTTAGGTCCCATAAAGCCCTTAGACCTTCATGATTTTTGGCACTCTCCCTTTTTCTATTAATATCATTCTTATTTGTTTGTTTCCCCGATCGCGTAACTACATTTACTTTTTCCGGAATCGGATTTCGAGATAACGCGTCCGCGTTTGAGTTTAGTTTTCCCGGTTTATGTATAATCTCATAATCATATTCTGCTAGATCTAAACGCCATTTTAGAACTCGTGAATTTACTCCATCAGTGGTTTTTAACCAAAGAAGAGGCTTATGATCCGTAACCGAAATAAATTTATTCCCATATACGTAAGATCTCCACACCCCTATACAATACATCATCGCTAATGCTTCTTTTCCATAAATTTGATACCTTAATTCAGGTCCTCTAAATACCCTCGAGGCATAAGCTATTGCCCGATCCTTCCCAATTGGTCCTTGGGAAAGAACGCCTCCAACTGCCATGCCCGACGCATCACACGTAATTATGAATGGTTTTGACAAATCAGGATATTGTTGCAAAGGTGCAGTAATCATTCGATATTTCAATGTTTGAAATGCTTGTTCTGTATTTTCATCCCAATTAAATTCTACCTCTTTCCTTAGTCAATTGGTTAACGGTTTTGCTATAGCGTCATAATTTTCTATGAATTGCCTATAGTATCCCGACATCCCTAAAAATTCTCTAATTTTTGTTTGATTCGTTGGGGTTGGGAATTTTTCCACTGCCTGGATCTCCATTGGATTAGGTTGAACCCCTTTTTCACTTATAATGTGCCCTCAATATCCGACCTCTCGTCTTAAAAATTCACATTTATCTGGTTGTAATTTTAAATTCGCATCACTCAGTCTTTCCATTAATAGATTCTATTTTCGCGTATGATCGTCTAAATCTTTTGCATAGATGACAATATCATCCAAATAGACAAATAATTCTATTCCTTGTAATCCAGTTAGAACCGTATCCATTATTCTTTGGAAAGTTGCTGGTGCATTTTTCAAACCCATTGGCATTCGATCAAACTCGTAATGTCCATATGGTGTTGTGAATGCAGTTTTGTGTCTATCTCTTGGATCCATCTTAATTTGATAGAATCCTTGAGCTAAAACAAAAACAGAAAAATACATTGCACCGCCTAATTGACTCAAAATGTCTTCAATATTTGGTAAAGGATAAGCATCTGCAATTGTTGACTCATTTAAAGAACGATAATCAATCACTAGTCTCCATTTCTTATTCCCTTGTGAATCTAATTTTTTTGGAACTATCCATTTTGGACTACAATATGGGGATTCTGAAGGTCTCACTATCTCTTTACTAATTAGATTATTTACTTGTTTATTTATGTCCTCGCGTAATGAAAATGGATAACGATATTGTTCTGCGTGAATCGGATGATTATTATTAGTAATGATTCGATGAGGGTGTAAGCTGGTTGCTGAAATTGGCTCATCGGGTAATTGAAAATTGTGACTCGATTCTAAAAGTCTTCCATATATTCTAACTCATAACCTTTCAAATGCTCTAATCTTAATAATTCCTTTAATTTCTCATATCGCTGATATTTATTTGTAATCAGTCTTGGTTTGGATGATAATTCAGGTGGATCAATACTAATTTCGATTCCATCGTCATCATGAACCATATCATCATTCAAACTTTTCGTGGCTACTTTCAATACTTTCTCTGTTTCTCTAACTGAATTATTTTCCTTTCCGTGATTTTGTTGTATTAGATTAACTTTATTTATAAATTCTTCTTCTATTTCTGCATTTTCATCAAATGTCTCAAATTCTTGGAGTTCAATACATGGAATTTTTAATTGAATAGTCTCATTTGTAGTATCATATACTTTTAAATATGCTTTCCCGTTATTATTAGTTGCTGAACAACAACCAGCAAAATCACCCTTATGAATCCTTAATCGTGAAACCCATCCCTCTTTTACTTCCAGATTTTTGACTTTATGATTCATGAAAAATTGATTCCCAATTATTCCCCAAGTCTCTATTGGAAAATTATCCGGAACTATTAAAAATTTCAAATCTTGATCAAAAACATCTAATTCTACTTCTCCAATCACCGGAACTGGAATTGAATTTATCCCTACTAAGGCGATTTTTACTTCATAATTAATATTTGTGTCTCGCAGAACAAATTTCTCTTTTATGAGATTAGGATTACATCCGGTATCCATTAACATTGAAACTATAGCAGTAGGATCCACAATACTGGCTCCGAGCCGTATTATAGGATTATTACTATTCTGACATAATTTAACCTCTTCTATTCTTCTCGATGGGTTTCTTGAACTAAAAGAACGTTCGTGGGACGCGACGTCTTCGACGGCTCTCCCTTCGCATCTGTTTGAGAGAGTCGTGAATTGTTTCCCATATTCAAATTTCGAAATTTAGTGAAACAAGACACTTCTGAATGACCCGTCTTGTTGCAATATTCACAAGTCTGGGGTGGCTTCGGACAAAATCGCGGAATATGACCGGTTTCACCGCAATTGTTACAAACAATCGGACGAGTCACATTACTTCCAGCATTCTGATTATTTTCAACATTTTTAGCTGCGTTAGTTTGTTTAGAAACTGCTAAAACTTGAAAAAAACCAGACGCGCCATGTGCATTTTTACCAATAGTGGAAAGACAAAGCTATTTTCTTACGTAGAAAGGCCTATCTTTTCATCTTTACTGCTTCAATTATAGATAGATAAGTTGAATTGAAAATTTCTCCCTGCCTCCTTCATATTTTTCCCTGTCATTAGATTTTATTTCCATTCTTTTGCGGAATATTTTTTGAATCTTCGATTGGCCTGATTGACTTAATTTTTCTGCCCACTCATCTATTATTTGCACAGCCAACCCGGGTTCAATTTTTGGCCTGCCAAACAACACGTTTTAAATGTGCACATGGCGCGCTTTTTTAATTTTTAATAATTTGTCGGTCCATATTTCATTTTTTTTGCGTCATTTTTGATATTGTCATTCATCGGACGCAGGACTTGTGGAATCTCGTGATATTTTTTCTCATATTCTAAATGTCTTGAGATAGAATCTTAACCCTTGAGAACTCGCGCTATGAGTTCATGAATATCAAATACTAGACTAAAAATATTAAATCGGAACTTTTGGAATACTTTTTGAATAATATTGCGAATCGAAAAGGACCTTTTTTCTGTTATATATATTTTTTTTGTATGAAAAAATAATTTTTTGTAGATCCGATCCCGAAAAGTGGCGCGCTGCTCACTACGCGACTGGAATCGTAGTGAAAATTCGCCCGACCGTGTTGCCATGTCATTTGATTTGCGTGTATCAAAATGACTGGCACGTCGAGTCATTAATGGTTATTGGCAACGTCGCACTTTACTGAATACGTGCGGTGGTGCGCTCATAACGCGACGAAAATCATCAGTCTCAAGGGTGCGGGTTCCCAAGTTTTAAAAATTTTTGAAAAAAAAAAGAATTTGACTTTAAATTTTAGTTATTTTTTTTGTTGCTTCCGAATGAGATTCCATTAAGCTTAAGGTTAACAAATGTGAGAATTTCCGATTTGAATTTTTTCTTTGCAAATCACTTGAAATGATGTAGAGAGTCTGAAAATGATATTTGGAAAAATGTCCATGTGTAGGTATGTAGGTCTGTGTGGATTTTTTTTCATTTAGAAAAGGTAGAACTCCAACCCGAAAACCTTATGTTTCTACAGTATATTTGTCTTGATAAATGCTTCCTTTCGAGACCTTGTCGCTTGGAACTCATTCAGTATTCTTGGAGATATGATGAATTTCCGATTTTTCCAAGAAAATCAATTTGTTAAAAATTTCTCGACCGATTTCGTCCAGATGAATTTATAACATTTGATATCATATTCTGTAACTGCGTGAATTTCAAAAAGGTGTCAGTGAGAGGCTTCAGGCAGAACTGTTCCATCTCGCGATGTTTCCAATTTATTCTGAGAATTGTGAAAAGTCGAAGGAATCGGTGAAATTATTGCAAAAAGAGAGAGAAAATTACGTGTGATGCTTTGGCAGAAAACTACGCAATTTTCGGAGGATCAATTTTATGTGACAGATTGGAACGCTGTTATTGGGTATTATAGAATTATTATCATTTAATGAAAAAAGAATGAAATAACAAGAAAAATAATCGAAAATTCATAAAATTATGTACAAATGAAATATTCTCAGGAATTCCGAACATCTGTATCACCTCATTTTAATTGAATTCTCAATAATGAAATGATGAGGAGTGTCCCACTAAAATATGAAGTGATTTTGGAGCGAAGTTTTCAAGAAAACAATTTTTGAAGTTCCAAAGTTCGTACGGAGAGATATGGGAAGCCGATAGAATTAGCATAATATCTGCGCGAGCGGTATAAAAAATTCCATACTTTTTTCCTCTCCCCGTGTAAAATTTATAATTTCAAATATTTCTCTCTCAAAAACTAAACTACAAAATTACTTCGAATTTTGGCACGATAATCAAATAATTGACTGAAAATTTTTAGAGAATTTCCCATTTTTAATTATCAGTATTATTGGACCTTCAAAAATCTCGGAATCTTTTTTTTCATGATTTTATCTGTAGCCAATTGTATTCTTTTTTTTCTTGAATCACTCAATTATTCCAATATGAGCTGTAATTTCTTTTCATCAATTTCTCTCATTAATTCCGATTTTTTTATTTAATTAATAATTTTTTTTCGTTTGAGAAACTGCCTAACACGGTTTATATTACTTCGAACTTTTTGAGGTTAGGGCTCACTGTTTTTATTTTGACGCGGATACATTTATAATCAGTGCCGCCAACGTTAAAAAAAAAAGTCTCACCGATTTATTTCAGCCAGCCAGATGCAGCCAACGTTACAACGAAATGTCTCACCCGACTTTCATTTTAGCCAAAAACGTCGGGATGGGGCGTGACTTACATGAAAATATTTTTTTTTAAACATTAGAATCGTTTTGCTCCATACTTGAAGTCTCTTTTTTCACTCAAATACTGCATGTAACATCCAATATTCTTCGTGACGAAGGAAAGGGCTCAATTAAAAACATAAAAAAAATCCTCTAATCGGAAATGTATAGTTAGCGCTGTGCACGTTTAAAACGTACACACGGCACAAAACGCTATCGCGTTTTCTGATTAGCCTTTTTTCTCAGTATTTTGTTTATTAGAATTTTCAATTTCCACGATTTCTTCTGAATCTTCCACTATTTGCTTAATATCGGATGGTTTTTCGACTGAACTCTCGGATTTCCCCGCCGTTTCTACCGTTTCACAAACTAGGACCGGTTTTTGGATATTTAGACTTTTTCTTTCCTCTTCTCGCAAAATATTTTGTGTCTAATTTTTCTTGAATTTTTTCTGCTTTCTTTAAAGCCTCTTCCAAAGTATTCATCGATTCAGAATTTATACGAGCTTCAATTGAAGGTAATGATCCATCCAAAAACGTTTTGAGATGGAGTTCTCTTAACGCGGTTTCATAAATATTGGTTTCTTCCTTAGTATGTTCGAAAGAATATGCTTCCCTAATTCGTGTAATAGCTTCTCTAATGCGAACGTTCCAATCAAGAATATTCTCATTTTTGTATTGATAGAAAGTTTCTAATTCATTTTCCAATTTTCGTGACGATTTCGGTGGTTTACAAACTTTTCTTAATTCAGTGTAAAATTTTGCACAAGTATCAACTTTAGAAAAGTCTAATTTCCTTCGGATTTCTTTATTTACTTTATGTTTCAAAAATTTCAATAGATCTTTTTCTGCATCCGGTGCAATTGATCCTCGAGCTTCTTCGCATGCTTCTGAGAATTCTGTTAGAGTGATCGCACGACCGTCAAAGAGTGGTACAAATTCCGCCGCGTCTTTCAAGGAAATAGTTTGATTTAGAGGTGGCATGTTTATTTCTTCTACTTCAGTTCCAATATCGTCTCACGTATTAAATTGCTCTGTTTCCTCGGATAATGAGTTTTCGATAATCTTTTCAATTGCTTCGATTTTCTTATCTATTGATTCTTTAATTTCATTCGATAATCGCGATGAAGACCTTGCATCAACTATGAGGTCATTCTGATCTTCATATGATTGTAATTCTTTCAACCGCGCACGAAGTGAATCACTCGAATCCGAACTTGATGACTTATTATCTTCTCTATTGTCACTATTTTGAATATCCGATCCCTTTTCCGCTGAAATTTGTAAAGTTTTCTCGAATTTATCGCTTAATGTATCAACAGAAATTGACGATTGACCTCCTACCGGTTCTACCGTTTCGATAGTTGTAACAAAGATTTGAGTTTGATTAAAATCAAGGAATTCAGTTTTTCCGGTCGAATCTGAACTTTGAGAATCTTGCAGATTTGTTGGAGATTGTGACGCAAGATAAAATTTTGCAGCCGACAATTCTTCAGAAAAGTCAGTTTTTGTAGAATTTTCAAGAGTAATGGAAAACGCGAATAATTCTAATCGAACTTCAGCAGAAACTTCACCACCAGTTTTCGGATCACTTAGTATGTTGTTTTTTGTTAAATCGAAATATTTTTCTGGATTCCCATATGCTTTAATTGGTGATAATCCTCCAAATTCAAATGTTTGTTTAAAATTGGGTGTAGTGTCTGTAATGAGATCTAAATGTTGATCTAACGACAAACTACGGGTTAAATTAGTCACAGGTTTGTGTGATGACTGTGAATTATTATTATTATCTTTACTAGAACTTAAACTAGAAGTGGATACTGTGCACAGACTCCTTCGCGATTTCGGTTCATACGGATTCTTATTTTCGCTTGATTCTAATGATTAAAAACTTAATGCTTCTGAATCTTTATCATTATCCGGTCTCAATAATTCTGGATTGAGTAATTCCGGACTTTGTTCCGTTAAACTTCTTGTCACTGGTCTATTAGACATCTGTCGAATAAATTGCAAGGCTTCCTATAAATCCCGGACGAGCCCCCACTTCTTACGCATGTTCCGTCAGAATTATTAATTGTAATAATCCCTAAATAACATGGATTAAAGAATTTTTTCCTGTTTTGAGCCTAGTTTAGAACCAATAGCTCAGGATAGGAGTAAGGAAGCCTTGCATTTGACGATGTTTGAAAGGGTGACAAAAAAATAGTAAACCGTTTTAATCGTTAATTAATTATTTATTTCTAATAACAATATTTTGAAATGGATTGATAATCGGATGGAAAACGAACTTGTATTTAATTGGACTAAAATTTTTGAATGATATTCCCAATTATTATTTATCTTGCTTTTTCCATCATTTATCCCATGTTGATTTAGCTAGAAATTTCCGGAAATGTATGGATTCTATTGTTATTACACTAAAGTATTGCTCAAGCTCTGTCAAGAAGTGAACGATTAATTATTTTCATTGAGAAGTCTCTCAGATTAAATCGAAAAATTCGGATTTCTTTTCATCATTGAGACTTTAACTTTACTGACTCTAATGACTCTTGATTGATAGCTTCTATTTTCTTAATTAATACTGTTTATTGAAAATCAAATAATAAAGGGATAAAATTTATTCGAATTTATTTAAGTAATCATAGAATAAATTTCGATTTCAATCGGCCAATTTCACAACAGTGTTTGTCCTTGGACAAAAAAGGATTCATTATCCTTATTGGTAATGTCACAAACAATTAATAGAAGAATGTCTATGTAGAGTAATTCAAAAAACCTTCAATAAACTTTTACGGAGACATCCGATATTATTCCCCTTTTCGTTTGGATCAACAGGAAAATTTTCAACGAAATAAATTCTATAAAGTATGGAATTGATGCTTCGTGAGACACCCATTATATTTTACTTTCAATTTTTGGATGTAATTTAACAAAATAAATTAAATGAAATAAAATTCATGAAAGTATTAAATTAGTATTTCGTGAAACACCCGCTGTATTCTACTTCTTTAATTTTGATTCAATTTAACAGAACAAAAAAAAAATTAAATGAAATTTAATAAAATAAAATTTATGAAATATTTAATTGGTGTTTCGTGAGACACCCGTTGTATTTCCCTTTTATTTTTGATTCAATATATCGAAAAGAAATTGAATGAAATAAAATTTATGAATTATTTAATTGGTGTTTCGTGAGACACCTGTTGTATTTTCCTTTTTATTTTTGATTTAATTTAACAAGAAGAATTTAAATGAAATAAAATTCATGCAAATATTAAATGCGTGTTTCGTGGGACACCCGTTGTATTTCACCTTTTAATTTTGATTTAATTTAACAGAACACAAGAAAAGAAATTAAATGAAATTAAATGAAATGAAATTTATGAAATATTTAACTGGTGTTTCGGGAGACACCCGTTGTATTTTTCTTTTTATTTTTGATTTAATTCAACAAGGAGAATTTAAATGAAATAAAATTCATGCAAATATTAAATGAGTGTTTCGTGGGACACCCGTTGTATTTCACCTTTTAATTTTGATTTAAATTAACAGAACAAAAGAAAAGAAATTGAATGAAATTAAATGGAATAAAATTTATGGAATATTTAATTGGTGTTTCGTGAGACACTCATTGTGTTTTTCTTTTTATTTCTGATTCAATCTAACAAAAAGAAATTAAATGAAATAAAATTTATGAATCATTCCATTGGTGTTTCGTGAGACACCCGTTATATTTCACCTCTTAATTTTTATCAAATTTGATAAAAAGAAATTAAATGAAATCAAATTCATGAAAATATTAAATTAGTGTTTCGTGAAACACCCGGTGTATTTTACCTTTTTATTTTTGATTCAATCTATCAAAAAGGAGTTGAATGAAATAAAATTTATGAATTATTGAATTGGTGTTTCGTGAGACACCCGTTGTCGAATAATTTTGACGGATTCATTTTAATTATAATTTTTTTTTTTTCATGTTTTTATGATTTGTAGTTGAAAATATTTTAAAAATAAGATACTCAGATTTTTAGAATAATTTTAACGGATTTATTTTGATTATTATTAGTTTTTTTAGATTTTTATGATTTTCAGTTAAAAATATCTTAAAAATACAATGTTGAGACTTATTTATTTATTTATTTATCTATTCATTTATTTATTCATTATGTGAACCACAACCCAACAGCCTAGGCCAATGACAGGGTTGAAAGTGATGAATACAAAGATAGTAACAAAATTAATAGGTAATTAGTGACAAGTAGTCAATAGTTCTCAACAGTAGGTTTATGTAGGTGACTGCATAGTGCACTGGCGATTAGGGAAAACCAAATGTTAATCAAGTTATGTTATCTATAATAGTGACTTAACGAGTGAAGTACATTTTCGTATAATTTGGTCCATACTATCAGACACGATATGAATCTCTGGGAAACGCTCAATAAGAATATTTAAACATGATCCACCCTGGTAAACAGGAGAAGCAAGAGAGATGCTGCTACTCGCAAGAGGTAGATAGAGCAAGGTATTGGAGCGTGATGCTTGCCTTGGCGCACGGAAAGCTAAACGACTCAGCAATAGTGTAACGAGCCCCGAAGGATCTCGTTCGTCGCGGAACATCGGCAGAGCACAGGTAAGTGCAATAATCATCGCGCACAACCCCTAGGCAAAATTAAAAGAATCAACCCGTTCATCCCCGTAACGCAACGCCCCAAAACTCCGTGACGAACCCCGAAACGCGACCGTTCGAAGCGGAAGCGAGGCTAGGGATGGGATCACGCGCACCAGGCCCCGTAAAAAGGGCGCTCCCAATAAGGGATTCTTTTCCGTTTGCAGTAGTTGAGGGAAAATGGAAATAGTCGAGGAAAATTCCGGTTATTTGGTAATTTTGAATAAGGATTGAGAGGCAACAGCGGACAAGATCCGTGCCTCAATGTACACCAATCACGTTTTTTTGGGGAACAACGTCCCGTTTAAATTTAGGAGGCATCGGCGGACAAGATCCATGCCTCAAAGAATTCTATGTTTGATTTTGTGTTGTTGAATAAAATTAGGGGGCATCAACGGACAAGATCCGTGCCCCAATAATTAATAAAAATAGTAGTGCTAGAATCCCGGAGAAGCGCGCCCAAAAGTAGCCCGGTCGCGACAAAATTTAGTTCATTAATGAAAAGCCCACCCAAAACTCCCCGTTTTAATTTGAAAGGAAAGGCGCGATAAAGTCCCGTCACGAAAAGGTATGTCATGCGCCCTAGCGGTGAAAAGGGGCATGAACCGTTCGAGTCGAAGGACACGAAGGACCGAAGGCAGTCGAGTGTACGCCGTGAGTGTAAGCAACACGTGGTTCACCCGGTACATTTTCGCGCGTGGGTGTTTTCTGTTTTTTTTTGTGTGAAGAACTAAAAAGGGAAAAGAGAGAAAAAAAAAGGAATAGAAGATAGTGGGGAGTGAGTTTTTTAAGTGGAGAAAAAGCAGAAGGAAAAGAGAATGGAGGAGAAAGGAGAGAAGACGCCACAGGATTTGGTGAGCCTTTTTCTTATACCCCGTTTCTAGACTTTGCCCCAAAATCATTCCCACTAATTTAATTGTTTCTTCCCTTTCCCGTTACGTAAATAATTAATTCCCGTTTCAATTAATTAAGAAAATCTTTCGTTAACCACCGTGTCGTTCTTTACCACGTTTTTTTTGCGAAAAGAAAATGCCCAAAACCCACGCGTTGTCTCAGCCGTCTACAGCTCTATGTCTGTCTCTCTCGCACTCATTGCGTTGGGGTCGGCAAAGTGGCTTTTCCCCCGTAACTCCCGTAATTCCCACGGGAAAAATCCGAAACCAACCCCCTTCGATGGGGTTGATCCCCACGAACCCAACGAGCCCCAATTTACCCCGCCCGTTACGTTTTTTTGAATTTGAATAAGAAAAAGTTAAAAGGAGAAATTGGAGCATTTATTGCCAAAAATCCCGTGGCGATACATTCCATTCCCCCCTTCCCCCCATACCACGTCACCCGTATACCTCGGACGAGTTCCGAGAATTTGTGCCTTTTGGATGGTTGTTGTGCTTACTAGAAACTAAAATAATGATAACTAAAATAAAATTAATTTCGATACCATTTAATAATCATAAATAAAATAAAATTAATTTCGATACATGTAATAATCATAACTCAAATACTTTATTTCGGGATTCATAATAATCATGAATAAAATAAAATTGAATTCGAGACTTTATTTGAGATTTCCGATAATTTATTATTTCTTTTTTTGAATATTCCTTTTTTGGAGTAATCGTTTCTTTTGAGTCTCCGCGCCCCTTGGGGGATGTTCAAAGGGAACTATTGGAATACTGAAAGGGGGAGTTATATGAGTGTAGTATTTAGTTATTTCAAGGACAATATACTCTAATTTTACCCGATATTTGTGTCTCGAGTAATTATTTCTGGACTCTCCCTTTCCCAAAAATTTCCCAACTTTTCAGGTTCTTTCGTATTTTTTCGGGAAGGTTGTTTTTTTGTGGTTTGGTTTTTTTGGAGGAACGGCAACGGATCGGGTGAACAACCCCGATTCCACCCCTGACTCATGTCATGGTAAATTTCTCTAGGGCTAGACGGGAAAAAGGTAACACCTCCCCCCCTTCGCCTATTTCGTTCCGTTCTCGGCGGAACTCCCTGCTGCCACGGGCTGGTTAAGGGTCGTAAAATTGTGGGGCAGGAACCGCCGAGGAACTTCCGGTTTGGTGGTTCCGTAAAAACCACCTGGCGCCCAGCAACGGTTTTTTTATGGTGGAACTTTAAACAAGAGAGAGGCGGAGGGAGGGACGGCGCGGTGGTTTTTCCCTTGGACGGAAAAAATCACGTTACAAAATGGCGCCCAACGTGGGGCCCGATCCGTTGTTCATTTAATTTATAGTTTTCTCTAGGGAAAGTTGAGAGTTGGGAGGGGAGTATTCTTTATTTGGGGTTTCATAGAATAATAGGGAGAAAATTTTTCAAAAAGCATTTTTTTCATTTCTTTAATTCATACAAAAATTTAACATTTCAATTGTTTAATTTATTCTACCGTTACAATTATTTCCGTCCAAATTCCCGTTTCTTAAAAGTTTTTTTTGGTGATGACGTCACTTTGGCCCGCTAAACCCGTATCTATTGTTCTCTTTGTTTACCAAGGAAAAAAAAAAAAGAGAGCAGTAAAGCTAAGAAAAGGCGTATGTCCGACTGACCCGTAGCAATTATAATTGCGTTCTTCAAAAATTTTATATTACTTAAATTAATCAATGCAGTAATGAAAATTCCCTAAATCCATAATTTCCCGTAACAACCTAGACGAAACATTTCGCAACATAGGCTTTGGAGTTTAGGCTGTAAAAGTCAACCCCGTGACGAGACATAATTTTTCATTCTCTCCAAAACGCCGTAACAAACCCCAAGCAATTTTTATGTGCCTCAGGGTTTCACATAATTTCGTGTCGTATAATTTTATTCGGGTTATTCAATGTAACGCTCGATAAAATTCACCTGAAATTCATCTCTGTTTCGAACAACCGAATTTTAATCCCCGTAACAATAACAATGTTATTTTCGAAGAGAAGCTTCGAGACTTCTATTGTCCCGTTGTTTATTTCCCGTATCGACCCGTGTCTTACGTCATCCCGAGTCTCCAATTTTGAAATAAAATTGGAAATAATATTTCCATGGCCCGTAAGAGTGAGAGAGAGGTCCGCTCTCGATCTCAACTTGTTTTCATACCCGTTTCTCTTTCTCGCACTTTTCGTCAACAGTGAAAACAGTGAGAACGAAAGCCGTCACGTGATCCGCGGAGTGGGGATAATCCCTAGGATTATCGCCCGAAATCTCGAGGCCCTAATTTCCGTTGACTGGTAGCGTCAGTTCTCCGGACACCGCGAAAGAAAACGGATCAAATAGTTACGTACGCCCTATCCGAGTGCTAAGAAAAAAAAAAAATCGATTGATTTCTTTAATTGCGCACAGTGTAAAAGTGCAGTCAATAAAATCCCGCGTTTCGTGTCACCGTGTGCAGTTAACGATGACGAACCCCGAGGAGGAGGCACAAGTGGAGGAAGCCCGCATCGCAGCCGCCCAGGTCGCTGAAGCCACACGCTTGGCGGAAGAGCAGCGACTTGCCGATGCACAAGCTGCAGTTGCGAATGCAACCCTAGGAGGCGAAACTGCAGGGGGCCCGCCGGCCCCACCAGAGCAGGTAATTCCCCCACAAGCTCCCCTCAATCCAAACCCCGTGAACGCATCGCCTTCGGTGCAAGTCCCGTCAACGTCACAGGGGGTGAGTCAAGAAATTCAAACTGACCCCCTAATAACCGGTAACATCCGTCCACCCAAACGGACATACAACCGACGCAAGGTGAAGGTGAGCACCATACCTGATCCCGGATCGTTGCACACACCAGATCTGGATGGTGACGGCGAGAGCAGTGGTACTTCCATTGTAGGCGACGACCTTCCCCGTGACAACCGTCGTAACCCGGCGATTCACGTTACACCCGCGAGCGATTCACCCCGCATAGGGGCGAACCAACCCTCGTCTACACGAGCCAACCCCAATCTCCCGAGTACAAACGCCCCAGGCTTTTCCGTGTCGGACCGAGCCCCCACGTCACGCTCACGTTATCAGGTCAGCTCCCGTATCGCTGAAACCCAGTCCTCGCAATCTGGAGCAGCTTCGACCCTTCCCCAGGTTCCGTACCCTGGAGGTCAGACTTACCCGACGGCCCCAATCTACACCTCCGCCAACCCGTCACAGCAGACTCAGTCTGCTCCTAATAATCCAAATCACCCCGGCCTGTCCCAACCCTATTTCTCTGTACCAGGCTATCCAATGGCCCCCGGATATCCTTATCCACCAGGTCCGTACCAAAATTTTTACCCTGGGCCGAATTGGCAATACGCTCCAGCCCCGTCACAACCGGTCCAATCCCCTACGGGCCAACGACGACCGGTGCCGGTTCAGCCGAATGACTTTAGTGGTTCGGGTAACCTCGAAGCCAAAGCGTCTCGTGCGGTTGGACTAATCGTGAAAAAAGGTCTTTATAGTGGAAAGAAGGAGGAAGACCTGGAAACCTTCATCAGCCGTGTCGAATATGGAATGCGTGGACTCCCCGATGACGAAATTCTCGCGTCATTTGGGAATCTCGTAACTGGAATGGCCGAGATGTGGTATCTCGCCGACCAGAATGCATTCTCATCTTGGGAACAACTCAAGATGGCTTTAAGAGCCCACTACTCCTCGTCTGCCTATCAAGCAACGTTGGAAATGGAGGCTCTCACCCGTGTACAAGGAGTTCATGAATCCGTGAGTGAATATTTTGTTGCGGCTACTCGGGTTTTTGAGAAATAAAAATATTAGATCTCTTATAGAAATTGATCTAACGCGACCGTAATTAATTACTGTTCTCCTTTTAACCGCGAGACAAAAAGAATTGAATCTAGGGAAACTAGAATATTTATTTCTTTTTATCTTTGTTTTGAATTAATATTTAGGGGACGTGATTGTGCGGATAAGGTACTGAAGTACGCGATGATCGAACGCGAATTAGAATAATTAAAAAATATAAATTGGAATTCGTTGGATCGATATTTATTAATGGAAAATTTCAAAAGAACAACCAGAACAATTTACACCCAATATTAGTCAGTTTTTATTTCTAAAGTGCTGAAAAGACAGACTCGTGAAGAACCCATATGTTATTTATTATTATTTATGATAGGAAAGAATGATAGATTCTATTTTAAAAGAAAAATGAAGGAAGTAATATTGGAAATGGAAACTTACGGTTGACAGGTAAGATTGTATAGGGATTCAAGCGAGAGTAGCTGCGGTGAACTCCAGTAACGATGTTTTCCTTGAGTAGGCGGGCTGATTTCACGGGTGATCCTTTGTTGGTCCAACGTAGACAAGTTTTCGGTAATTCTCAGCAAATGTTCGAAACTCGTTGTGCAATATTGCGGGATTCCCTCTTCGGATTTTTCCCAAACAAGAGTAGAAGAAACACTGAGTCTTAAAAATGACTTTTAAGAGAATGAAAAGTTACACAGAGGAATGAACAGAGTTTCGGTGTTGATATTGTAAAATCAAAATTCTGACTGCCCCCAAGTCCTCAAATTTTCTCCCTTATATAGATTCTTCCTACTGATGGGGTGCTCGTTCTCATCATTTCCCAAAATCAAAAGAGTCCAGGTAATTCCCTCGATGAGCCCTTTTAGAATAATTAAATGGATGAGTTTTCTATTATTGTCAAAACTTCTCGGAAATACAACTCGTTCCGCTGCTCAATTATCCCATCTTGCATCCATTCAAATGACGTTTAATTTTCGTGGTTTCATCGTAAATTTTGTTGTCTTCCTGGAATCCATCTCGTGATCGGTGAATTTTCACAGTTTTATGATCCATCCACCAATAGGAATCCTCTATTTTCTTCATTGGGGAGAATTGAAATTATATTAATTTTTCCCATGCGTACGAGTTCATTACGAACTCTAGTTTTTATGCCCGCTTGACCAATCACGAGCAAGTCATTTTCCCAAACCATGTGTTGTCGGTGAACGCAACCTGTCGTGGGGACTCCCTCCGGTTTTAACTGCTTCGCTTCTTTTGGGGGCGTTCTTCCCTCGTCCAGGTAGCCCTTTTTACCTTTTGATTCCTTAATTGAATCATCTTCTCACTTTTCTTCATGTCACTCTAAATTTTAGATTTAAATAAAAAAAAATATAGAGAGCACGATCTCTCTTTTGTTTTTTTTTTGTTTCTGCTGGGCACGTAACAATTTCACGATCATGACGTCCTATTTCTCCCGTTTACATCCACCAATGCCAATAACCAAGCAAATCCAGACAGTAACCCGTAACTTGCTTCCACAATATCAAATTGGCCTGTCTGTCCAGGCTTACACCAATCTCCAGGAGTTGGAAGAGGCAGCTAAACGCCAAGAGTTAATTTATCAATGTGCTCAAAGCCGCCCAGTCCCGTTACGACCAGACCAAAGTGTCTGCCCTAGTTTGGCCTATCAGCCACCTAAGAATAATTCCCCACGTTACAATAACCAGTATGGTAATCCCCGTTTCAACAACCAATATGGAAACCCCATGGGCCCAAGGCCATCATTCATTCCAAACTCAACTCCCGTCACGAGTGGATTTACCCAAAACCCGCGACCAGGTTTTCCCATTCCCAGTCACTACCCAAATCCACTACGACAAAACTATCCCGTTAGAGCTCTGGAGACACTGGAGAATGAGCCCGTTGCTCCAGAATGGAGTAGTAGTCTAATGAACGCATTCCTTTTTCCGGGACTATCAGAAGATTTCATACTTGGTATGGACTTCCTCATCAATTCCCGTATCGTAATCGATTTCTTTGCCAAAGAATGGTATTACCGTGACGCCCCGGAACAAAAATTTTCATTTGTACCAACTGACCACGTTTCCCGTGTCACTATGTGTTGTGGACTCCAAACGTTGGATGACTCACAACAGACCCGTCTCGAAGCCTTTCTGGATAAAAATCTCCCGTCCAAAAGGGATAAACCCGGCCTGTGTCCGCTGACCACTCATGACATTGATGTGGGTGATCATGCGCCGATAAATCAAAATGCCTATTCCACCAACCCCGAAACCCGCAAGAAAATGTGGAAAGAAGTCGACACGATGCTGCAAGGTGGCATTATTACCCCGTCACACAGCGATTAGTCCAGCCCAATCGTCCTTGTGAAAAAACCCAATGGCGAAATCCGTTTCTGTATCGATTTTCGTAAGGTCAACGCCGTTACGAAAAAAGATGCATATCCACTCCCGAATATGACGGCAATTCTTGATGAATTACGTCAGGCTAATTTCATTACCACCCTCGACCTGAGTCAAGCCTATTTCCAAATCCCACTTGCTCCAAGAGCATAAGAGATTACGGCCTTCAAAGTACCCGGCCGTGGGCTATTCCATTTTCTCAGAATGCCCTATGGCTTGACCAACGCCCCGGCCACGTTTCAACGACTAATTGACCGAGTAATCGGTCAAGAAATGTATCCAAATGCCTTCGTGTATTTGGATGACATCATTGTCGTGTCCCGTACCTTCGACGAGCACTTAGTGCAACTCGAAAAGGTCCTGAATAAAATAAAAGCCGCTGGACTCGAGATTAATCGAGAGAAAAGTTTCTTTTGTTGTTCCCGTGTCAAATATCTTGGTTTCATCGTCACAAGCGAAGGCTTACAGGTGGATCCTGAGAAGATCTCCGCTGTGATCGATTACCCCGTACCGAAAACCCTGAAACAAATCCGTCGATTCCTCGGGATGGTCTCGTGGTATCGCCGATTTATTCCCAACTTAGCAACCATTGCTGAGCCCCTAACCACCCTAACAAAAAAGAATCATGCCTGGCAGTGGGCCGAGAGGCAACAAACGGCCTTCGACACCCTGAAGACCCGTTTAACCACCGCCCCGATTCTTTCTTGTCCCGATTTCTCACAACCTTTTGTGGTTCAAACCGATGCGAGTACCGTTGGCCTTGGAGCCGTCCTCACCCAAACCATTGAGGGAGAGGAAAAGGTAATCGCCTATGCGAGTCGCACCCTGTCAGCCCCAGAGAAGAATTACACTGTAACCGAGCTCGAATGTCTCGCAGTAATCTGGGCAATCCGCACATTCCGTGGCTACCTCGAGGGGTACTCCTTCACCGTTATCACGGACCACAGTAGCCTCCGGTGGTTAAATAATCTGAAAGATCCGACTGGGAGACTTGCCCGATGGGCCCTGAGTCTCTTAGAATATGACCTGACGATTATCCATCGAAAAGGAGCCCTTCACCACGTACCCGATGCATTATCCCGTTCACTCGGAGGAGAAGATCCTAGCAGTGAAACCATTGCTTTTGCCCGTGTCATTATTGAACCCCCAACCGAAACAAACGATTTGTGGTACCTCAATCGTTTAAAGAAAGTCCAAAACGACCCGGATCAGCACCCTGATTGGAAAATCGTTGATGGAAGACTATACTCCCATCGCCCCTCTGAATTCATCACTTTAGAGATCGAGGATTTAAATGCGTGGAAGTTGGTCTTGCCCATTGAGTCCAGACACCAAGTCCTGTCACAATGTCACGACGTGCCACAAGCCGGTTACTTAGGAGTGGACAAGACGTATCGTCAAGTCTCCACCACCTATTATTGGCCAAATATGTTTCGTGTCGTCGTTACATTCGTTCGTCACTGCGACCCGTGTCAAAAAGTCAAAGTGGAGAACTCATTACCCCGTGGACACATGGTAACCAGAGTTGCCATGGAACCCTGGACTTCCGTCGCTGCGGATTTAATTGGATCAATTACTCCCAGCAAGTCCGGATCCCGTTACGCCTTAGTGATACAAGATATGTTCACTAAGTGGATAGAAATTATCCCGTTACGCCGAAACACCGGTAAATTGATTGCACAACATCTTGAGAATGTGATCGTCTCGAGAAAATAAAAGAAAATCCGCGCTAGTGCCCCGTAACGAAAGATAATCTTTTATTAAGAGAAAATTCACGCCCGTAACGAGAAGCTCGATCAAACTTCTCCCTCATAAACGTTAAATTATCTCCCGTAACAATTAAGCCGTAACATTCACCCGTAGACTCCTCATGTACTATTCCTCGTAGAATTCCCGTAACTAGTAACCAATTTGATTGTAAGAATATTTAATTTGTAATGGATTGGTTACAGGTAGTGCAGGAGAACATGGATGTTGACGGCGAAGAAGAGTACCCGTCAACCCAAAAGAAGGAGGAGAAGAAGTTGGAGAAGAAGAAAGAGGAGCGGAGACAAAAGGAGAATAGGAAGGAGAAGTAAAAGGAAAAGGACGAAGGCCATCAGAGTAAGGAGAAAAGGGATAAGGAGGTGAAAAGGAAGAAGGAGGAGAAGGTGCCCGACGTAACCGCAGTTGCGTCGTGCGTACGGCTTGAGGACCTTTATTGGAACCCCATCAAGCCGTATGCCAAATATCTTTGGGCGGTGGAGGACCACCACCCGGGTCTGATTCGTGCACTGGAGGGACTCGCACAGACAGCCCTCTCCTACACCGCTGGAACCGATTCCATCCCCAAATTCCCGTCACGGCCACGCAGAGGTACCTCTGCGGACCGATTACTTGTCCCCCTTCTCAGACGTCTCGACGCCAAGCCCGTCACGGAAACCCCATTCCCCGTATCGGCCAAAGGCAAGTCCACTGGCACCATCCCAAAGACTCCCAAAACTCCCAAAACCCCCAAAAGCCCGAAAACGCCTGAAGCCAAAGGTGACGAGAAGCCAGCCGAGGATGTGTTGGAACTCCACCCAACACCCGAAGACCAACATCTTCCCGTCTCGCCCCTCAAGCAACCGCCCCCACAATCCCAAAAATCCAAGACCCGTAGTCGGACGCCCAGTCCAATCACCCCAATACTCCCAGCCCCCACCGATTTCAAGATCCCCAGAGTCCCCGAATCCAAGGCCCCTAAAGCCCACGGCTCCAGCCGCACCCCAAGTCCCGCAAAGACCCCTTCGAGACCCACAACCCTAACACCCGCTACCAAACCCAAAGTCTCTACACCCAACGACCCCAGCCGTACTCCTAGCCCGACAGCAACCCCGTCCAAATCCCCAACTCCACCACCAACCACAAAACCCAAGGTTCTGGAGCAAAAAGTTTCCAGCCATCCCCCAAGCCCCGTAGCAACCCCTTCACTACCCCCAACCATTGACCCAAAACCCAAGGTCCTAGTCCCTAATCCCTTTTCCGAGGCTGCTGACAGTGGAGAGCACAAAAAACTGTATTCCACCGTCGTCAGCACAACAGCCCCCAACCCCCCAACAAACAGCGTCACCACGACTCAGGCCAAGCCAAAAAACCCCGATGCCATCGTTACGTCCTCAACGAGTGGTACCGTCCCCAAACCCCGTAAAACGAACGACCACTGCCTCGTTATCCCAATGGCACCAAGGTCGATTGGCCAGGACCCGAGTTTGACCCCTATTATCCCTGCACCAGGTGGTGCTTCAAGTGCCACTACGTGGGCCACATCATGTCCCGTTGTGCGAAAAAGGACGAGAAGGTGTATTGCCACAAGTGTGGAGCCGAGGGAGTTTCGTCCCATGAGTGCACCCACCATGATCTGCACCGACACTGGGACAAGCGCTCCTACAGCAAGAACCCGGAGTTGTTCCACAACCTCCCACATTCTCATTCTGCCAAACAGAGGTCAACGCCCAAACCCACCAACGTCACAATTCCAACACTCCCAAAACCCCACACAACTCCCGTCACGACAATTCCAAAGGGCCCCGTGCCTTTATTGTCTCTAATAATCCCAGCACCCGTCACGTCACGGACTCGAACAGTCCCTCAAGACCTTCCAGTTCTACCCACAATAGTTTACCACGCGCCCAACTCCGTCAAACGTGCTATGAGCCCACCCCCGAAAACGTCCACCTCGAGATCCGATAGCCCGATGTCGACGACAAGTGTCCAATCCTGGCACTTGCCAGCAACACCTGCACCACCAATAATACCCGTCACGCAAACTCCAGCTCAAAGACCCGTTTACCCTCGAGCGACACCACCAACATTGTCGGACCTGACGCCCGAGGAATACAAGGCTCATTGGGAGAAGCAGCGGGAGGAGCAAACGTGGAGGGAGAAGGACGCGTCCTCGCGTTTCGAGTTCGCTCACCCCAGAAGCGAGGACGACGAGAAGGAGAGGAGAAGAGGCGTACAAGGAGCCCGAGGACGCCGTTGAGCCCCGAAACGAGCCCAAGCGCTCAAAGAGACCTGTGACGCACCAAAAAGACTGCTAGATTAAAATCCCGTATCATAAAAATAAATAAAGAAAAGTATTATCTTTAATTTAAATACAAAAGAAAAAAAAAAAAAAAAAAACAAAAAACAAAACCCTGTAAAGGAAAAAAAAAAAACCTGTATATAATAAACTTTCGTATCGTGTATAACCTTGTGTTTCATTTCAGTAGAAGTCCTATCTTTCCATTCACAGGACGACATCATCGCCACTGAGAGCCGCCACCGAAGGACGAAGTTCGACAACGCCAGGACCACACATCGCCGCCTGAGAGGAGGAGAGGGTGCGGCAACGGAGGGGGGTGTAACGAGCCCCGAAGGATCTCGTTCGTCGCGGAACATCGGCAGAGCACAGGTAAGTGCAATAACCATCGCGCACAACCCCTAGGCAAAATTAAAAGAATCAACCCGTTCATCCCCGTAACGCAACGCCCCAGAACCCCGTGACGAACCCCGAAACGCGACCGTTTAAAGCGGAAGCAAGGCTAGGGATGGGATCACGCGCACCAGGCCCCGTAAAAAGGGCGCTCCCAATAAGGGATTCTTTTCCGTTTGCAGTAGTTGAGGGAAAATGGAAATAGTCGAGGAAAATTCCGGTTATTTGGTGATTTTAAATAAGGATTGGGAGGCAACAGCGGACAAGATCCGTGCCTCAATGTACACCAATCACGTTTTTTTGGGGAACAACGTCCCGTTTAAATTTAGGAGGCATCGGTGGACAAGATCCATGCCTCAAAGAATTATATGTTTGATTTTGTGTTGTTGAATAAAATTAGGGGGCATCAACGGACAAGATCCGTGCCCCAATAATTAATAAAAATAGTAGTGCTAGAATCCCGGAGAAGCGCACCCAAAAGTAGCCCGGTCGCGACAAAATTTAGTTCATTAATGAAAAGTCCACCCAAAACTCCCCGTTTGAATTTAAAAGGAAAGGCGCGATAAAGTCCCGTCACGAAAAGGTATGTCATGCGCCCTAGCGGTGAAAAGGGGCATGAACCGTTCGAGTCGAAGGACACGAAGGACCGAAGGCAGTCGAGTGTACGCCGTGAGTGTAAGCAGCACGTGGTTCACCCGGTACATTTTCGCGCGTGGGTGTTTTCTGTTTTTTTTTGGGTGAAGAACTAAAAAGGGAAAAGAGAGAAAAAAAAAGGAATAGAAGATAGTGGGGAGTGAGTTTTTTAAGTGGAGAAAAAGCAGAAGGAAAAGAGAATGGAGGAGAAAGGAGAGAAGACGCCACAGGATTTGGTGAGCCTTTTTCTTATACCCCGTTTCTAGACTTTGCCCCAAAATCATTCCCACTAATTTAATTGTTTCTTCCCTTTCCCGTTACGTAAATAATTAATTCCCGTTTCAATTAATTAAGGAAATCTTTCGTTAACCGCCATGTCGTTCTTTACCACGTTTTTTTTGCGAAAAGAAAATGCCCAAAACCCACGCGTTGTCTCAGCCGTCTACAGCTCTATGTCTGTCTCTCTCGCACTCATTGCGTTGGGGTCAGCAAAGTAGCTTTTCCCCCGTAACTCCCGTAATTCCCACGGGAAAAATCCGAAACCAACCCCCTTCGATGGGGTTGATCCCCACGAACCCAACGAGCCCCAATTTACCCCGCCCGTTACGTTTTTTTGAATTTTAATAAGAAAAAGTTGAAAGGAGAAATTGGAGCATTTATTGCCAAAAATCCCGTGGCGATACATTCCATTCCCCCCTTCCCCCCATATCACGTCACCCGTATACCTCGGACGAGTTCCGAGAATTTGTGCCTTTTGGATGGTTGTTGTGCTTACTAGAAACTAAAATAATGATAACTAAAATAAAATTGATTTCTATACCATTTAATAATCATAAATAAAATAAAATTAATTTCGATACATGTAATAATCATAACTCAAATACTTTATTTCGGAATTCATAATAATCATGAATAAAATAAAATTGAATTCGAGACTTTATTTGAGATTTCCGATAATTTATTATTTCTTTTTTTTATTTTCCTTTTTTTTGGAGTACTTTTTTTTAGCCTCCGCACCTTTTGGGGAGGTTTAAAGGGAACTATTGTAATAATACCAGGGGAGTTATATGAATGTAATATTCGGTTATTTCAAGGACAATATACTCTAATTTTACCAGATTTTTTTTTGTTTTCGAGTACTTATTGCAGGACCATCCCCTTTCCCACAATCTCTCACTTTTCAGGTTTTCGTAATTTTCGGGAAGGTTGATTTCTTGGTTTGGTTTTTTTTGGAGGAACGGCAACGGATCGGGTTAACACCCCCGACTCCACCCCTGACTCATGTCATGGTTAATTTTCTCTAGGGCTAGACGGGAAAAAGGTAACACCTCCCCCCCTCCACCTATTTCGTTCCGTTCTCGGCGGAACTCTCTGCTGCCACGGGCTGGTTAAGGGTCGTAAAAATGTGGGGCAGGAACCGCCGGGGAACTTCCGGTTTGGTGGTTCCGTGAAAACCACCTGGCGCCCAACAACGGTTTTTTTTTTGTGTGGAACTTGAAACAAGAGAGAGGCGGAGGGAGGGACGGCGCGGTGGTTTTTCTCTTTGATGGGAAAAATCACGTTACAAAATGGCGCCCAACGTGGGGCTTCAGTCTTTATTACGTACATTTCGTAATGTGACTTTTTACCCGGGGGGGTAAAAAGCCACTGCGCCGTCCCTCCCTCCGCCTCTCTCACACAATGTCCCTTAATTAAAAACCTTTCAATGGGCGCCAGGTGGTTTTTACGGAACCACCAAATCGGAAGTTCCTCGGCGGAGTCCTGCCCTACCTTTTTACGGCTCATAACCGGCCCGTAGCAGCCAGGAGTTCCGCCGAGAACGGAACGAAATAGGCGGAGGGGGGGAGGTGTTACCTTCTCCCCGGCTAGCCCGAGAGAAAAACCAATGACATGAGTCAGGGGGGGAATCGGGGGTGTTAACCCGATCCGCTGCCATTTCTCCTCACAAAAAAAAGAACCAAAAAACTACCGAAATGAACCTGAAAAGTTGAGAAAATAGGGAAGGGGGGACTCCTAAATAAACTACTCGTATACTGGAGAAATCGGGTGAAATCAGAGTATATTGACAGAATAATAATAATTACATGTAACGTGACCCAACAATTCAGAATTATCGGAAGTTTCAATAAACGACAAAAGAAGTTAATTCATAAAAAAATAATAATTATTGAAAATGTAATTCGAAGGGAATTACAGAAATAAATGATTTTAGTTATGATTATTTTGATTCTAGGTAGTACAATAACCATCCAAAAGGCACGGATTTCTCGGAACTCGTCCGAGGTATACGGGTGACGCGATATAGGGGGCAGGGGGGAATTGAAATGCTTCGTTTACGAATTAACGCATTTTTCTGCCAAAGTTATATTTCCGGTTTCTTTAATAAAAAAGAGGGTGCGTGGAACTCTGTACACGCGGAAGAAGTTATACTTCTTCAGCATGAGCGGGAATTCATTTTATCGTGTATTAAAGGAAGTTCATCTGGTACCGATTTAATGAGTGAGAAAAATCACTACGACTAACGTAGCCGGCTCGATGACTAGCGTAGTCATAACCTGTACAGCTGATATGTAGTAGGATTGCTCCCTCAGCAATCGTAATTTTTTTTGTAAGAATACGAATTTACACTAATAATTTTTTCAAAGATCAAGTAGAAACAGGTCCATTCATTAGATTTTCAGCTACTTTTGTATGACTTGATGTGCAAGCGTAGTATACATTGCGTAATTCGGAAAGCATTCACATTATTTTCAAAAAGTGCGTGGTTCTGACGTTACTGTCATGCGAGTGAGATGGAGGTTGAATTCCAGAAAATCTGTATTTTTCGAGACAAATGAATTTATTCTAAAACCACCAAGTATCTAATGTATTTGAGGAAGCTCTTGAACTGTTCTTTACACATTTATTTATCCATTATGGAAGTTTCCCTTCTGAAAACCTGTTAATTGCCACGAATTTCATGTTTTTAGACGAAAACCCATAAGGGACCGTGTTAATTGAAAAAATCTTCATTTATCACTTTCTTCCGAACAAGATAGCCGAAAATTTTGAAATTTTAACAGGTGACTTTTTATATTTTCAGAAGTATATGCGAATTTTTTCAGAAATATTGGTCTATTAATTTAGTCACCGGATAAACTCCCTTAAGGAACGTATCTAAAATTGGAAAATGAGTGACGGAAAACAACTACAATTGATGGAATTTAACACAATCTGTAAAATCTAGAATGTGAATATCCTCTAGATTGGTAAGGAAAAATAAAACTACTTATTCTTTGATTCAATTTAAATTCCATCAATTGTAGTTATTTTCCGTCACTCATTTTCCAATTTTAGATACGTTCCTTAAATACACGATAAAATGAATTCCCTCTCATGCTAAAGAAGTATAAATTCTTCCGCGTATACAGAGTTCCACGCACCCTCTTTTTTTTTCAATAATATTGTTAATCACTATTCAATACAAACACTCATTAATAAAATTTGTTAATTCTCAATGGAGACAAACACACGTGAAAATGCTATACGCTGCTTCGGTCTCTATCCCCACTACTACGCTGGTAGTTTGAGCTCCTTAGGAGAGAAGTAAGCCGATGTACAGTAAAGTCGTTTCACGTGCGCTTGCAGCTACATTCATCCTGTGAAATTTCTGACTCGGTGTGCGCGCGCACTTCGTTTCACTCAGAAATTTCACTCTCATCGGATTTGCGTAACGCGCCTAAAGAAGTATAACTTCAAAAATCGAAATATGTTTCGGGAGGGGTACATTTGGGATCGTTGGGTTCGTCTACTTAATCCCTATCGAGTGGGATCGATTTCGGGATTTTTCCACGGAAATTAGGGAAGTTATTAGCAAATAACCATTTTCCCTACCCAAACGTAACGAGGGTGAGTGAGACAGACTCACTGCGCGTCACGGCAAGGAAAAGGACGTGGGGCTTTCCAACTTGTTAACGTACATAAAAATTGGAGCATTAACGACACGGCGATTTCTTGCCGTTAATTAATTAATTAATTACTTAATTAATTGTTTCGGGGATGAGTCGAACGTTACGGCTAAGATCGAAACGGATAACGGGAGTCAAACAGGGTTTTGGGGAAACGACACTTCATCTCACCCGATTCGTTGATGTCTTCTCCTGGACCTTCCTCATCCTCTCGACAAAGAGGCCTCTCCACATCCTGTAGGGGGTCCGCTCTCGTTGACTCGGGTGGAACTGCGGGCTCGCACGGGTTGTCTCGATGCTGGCTCGTACTCGACTGTTGATGATTTCTTTTTCTATGGATTTAACGGACTTCAAATAATACTCTTTTTTTTTTTTTTTTTTTTATCGGTTTCCTACAAACTTTCCTCTCTTTCCCAAACTCTCAACTTCTTCCAAAACTAATTAATTAAAGCAACGGATCGGGCCCCACGTTGGGCGCCATTTTGTAACGTGATTTTTCCCGTCCAAGGGAAAAACCACCGCGCCATCCCTCCCTCCGCCACAGTGGGGCGACAGTTCTTCAGTTGTTCCCGATGGCAGCCTGAAAGACGACAGTTCTGACGAAAGCCCCCACAAAACGGTAGACACAGAGGATGCCGTCCAGCTGTCGGCTCCTCCTGCAGCAGCAAATGCTGGACCCTCCTGCGGCAATTACGATGCAGTTTCGACGCTCGAGAGGCCAGAACGTGGTCGCAAAGAGCACACGGCCAAGTTGAATAAGGGCAAAGCCAAGCATCTAATCGAGGACAACAGGTCTCGTCTTGTTGTGAAAGCCAAGGGAGAGCAAGGATCGAAAAGATCGCGTCGCGACAATGACTCCTCAATTTCGCCAGGACGGGGTCGCAAGGAGGGCGAGAAGCAAAAGGCTGACAAACCAAAGAGCAAAGCCGAGGATGTGAAGAAAAAGGACGGGTCTCGTCGCAGGCAGTCGTCATCGAGCTCATCAGGACGGGGTCGCAAAGAGCGCGAGAAGCAAAAGGCTGACAAACCAAAGAGCAAACCCGAGGATTTGAAGAAAAAGGACGGGTCTCGTCACAGGCAGTCGTCATCGAGCTCATCAGGACGGGATCGCAAGAAGCACAGGAATGACAAACCAAAAAGGCATGCCGAAGATCTGAAGAAAAAGGACAGGTCTCGTCGCAGGGAGTTGTCATCGAGCTCATCAGATTCCGATACGATCAAAAGCGTAGGAGAGGGTAGGGTCAAAAAATTGCGACGTCTAAGCAGCTCGACAAGTTCTTCAGCCTCTGAAACCAAATACCAGACTGAAGGCTCCTTGCGAGATGCGATAGACCCTCCACAAAACTACATCAACAAAGGCAAAGAAAGAAACGAGGGTAAAACGTGCCGTCGCAGGCACGCGTCATCAAGTTCGTCTGCCTCTGCGCACGCACCAATATCTAAGAGGCGAGGAAGACGCTCATCTTCTAGCTCCGATGATATACTGAAAACTCATTATGTTGACTCGATCGGCGCGAAGGCTTGGAAAATTTACGTTCCTAAGTACAAGCGTAAAATTGCACAGTGTAGACAATATGAATGTTTCCGAAAGTTCCCGAATATTCCCTATTCTTATCAATGTATTTACAAAGTTAATGGTCACCGGTGTGGTCAGAAGTTTACTTCAAAAGATTTTAACGCAGTAGTAGCTCATATTTTAAAGCATAAAGGAGTCAAATATACATGTTATTATTGTTATCCTTCGAAGAGAGCGACCATACAAAACTGCAGTTATTATTTTTCGCACATAAAAAAGTTTCACATCGACTTGCTCGCTAAGTCCCGAAGGCAGTCTGATTTCGCATTTCGAAATAGAAAGTGATTTTTCATTTTTCTTGTTACGATTCTATTTGTATATTAAAAAAAAATTTATGATTTTTTCAGAATGAAAAATGCATTGTGGTCGATTATGGACATTCTCTGCCACACAACGATGGCCTAATTAAAGAGTAACGTAACTACCAAAAATTTTTGGGTATTTAAAAACTTGTAATAAAGTGGTGTGCAAAGGTTCCGTTGCTTCAAGACCATTTTTTAAAGATCGGTAGTTACGCTACTCTATTATTAGGCCATCGACAAGAATGAATTGTGCGCTGTGCGTCTGTAATTTTTCAATTATTTTATTCATTATTTTTTGTATGACATGTAACTTAATAATACTTTCAAACTAATAAAGAGAAATTAAACATGAAAAAAAAAAGAAGAGTATTATTTGAAGTCCGTTAAATCCATAGAAAAAGAAATCATCAATTAAAATCAATCCAATACAAAAAAAAAAAAAAACAAAATTCTAAAATCATTATTTCATTCAATTCTCCCGTTACCCTTTTCACCGTCCAAAAACCTCATTGTCTTTGTTACACTCGGTGATTACGTCACCGGATTATCCCGCGATCGACCTGTGACTATTGTGTCTTTATTTTGAGACATAACAAAAGAAATTGAATTCACACGCAATTCCAAGAAATATACGAGAAAAACAAAGTAAAAGATGCGCTCTATTGTCCCGTGACGTTTACCCATTTGCCGATTCGAATTATTTAATTATTAAATTAATTAATAATTTCAAATTAATACATTGATTAACTTTCCCGATTCTAGACTTCCCGTAACAATTCAAAAGTGTCGAAAACTTATTCAAAGTAAACGTCATAGTTTACATAAAATAAGTGGCCCTGTTTCGAAAAGAAAACATTGATTTTCATAACGTACAGCAATAACGCCGCATACGATTTTATTCGAGTTGTCTGATGTAACACCCGATAAAATTATCCATGAAAAATAAACCCTGTTTCAATCGCCCAAATTTTAATTCCCCGTAACAATAAAAGTTAAAATCACGTGGCCTGTTGCAATTGTCTCTCGATTTCACAGGGGATTAGGAAGCCGAATAAAATCTCAAAATTATTAATCCCCGTGGAAAACTCTATTGTCCCATTGTCTCGAAGACACATCGGCCCATGTCTTACGTCATTGGATGTCGCGAGATTTAAAATAAAATTGGAAATAAAATTTCCAAGCCCTGTAAGAGTGAGAGAGAGGTTCAATCTCAATCTCAACTTTGTTTTCGTCTCTATTTATCTTTCTCGCACTTTTCGTCAAAGGCGAAAACAGCGAGGACAAGAGGCCCGTTCACGTGATCCGCGGAGTGGGGATAATCCCTCAGCTGCATCGCCCGAATAATCGAGATCACAAGAAAAAAAAAAAAAAGAAAAAAAAAACAACGAAACAATGGAGTGTCGCGGAGTGAAAAAGAAAAAAAAACTAGAGCAACATTTCCACGTGTGATTAGCTGCACCAGTGCAACCCCCGTCCTGTAACGCGGGAAACCCCAATGAAGGTGTGTAGAGCCGGATACTATGCCTCCATTTCCCGTAAGGCCTGTTACAACGGCAGCCCAAAACATGTATCATAAGAGACTCAGAGTCTTGAAATCCCGTGTCTTCTGAAAAGTTAAAAATCTCTTCAGAACCCGCCGTAACGTCCCATCACTCATGGGATAACCCAGATCATTAAACTATTCCGAAACGCTTCCATCATTTTCCGTGGAGCAGCACCCTGTACCGCAACCCCTGAAACGAAAGAGACCTGTAACGAAAACTCTGGAGTAGAGACCCCGTGACGAAAGAGAAGTATTTTTCTATTATTTTCCCCCGTAGACTCCTTCTGTAGCACTCCTCAGATAAATCTCATGGAGAGTAGCTATACCAGTGGAAAAATGTTTTATTTACCATGAACTGATTACAGACAACATCAGGAGACATCGAGATTAATGGAGAGGAGAAGGACCTGTCCCCAAGGGAGATGAAGGAGACCGAGAAAATAGAGGAGGAGAAGCTGGAGAAGAACGTACCAGAAGTGCCAACCAAAAACGTACCCGACGAAGTCACAGCTTCCTCGGATAGCCATCCCGAGAAGCAGTATTGGGCTCTACTGGAGCCTTATCTGTGGGATCTCTGGAGTATAGAAGCTCGTCGCCCAGGTCTCATCCAAGCTCTGGAAGAATTGACGCACATGGCCCTTCTTCTTCCAGCATGCATTAGTGCTCTTCCACCATTCCCGTCGCTGCCATTTCAACAAATGCCTCAGCGGACAACGTGAACTCTACTTTCACAATACCCTCAAATTTCGTACCAGTTCAAACCCCATCCACGGGTACGATCCCAAAAACCCCGAAGAAGTCCCGTACCGAGGTCACAGGAGCAGACACCCTGGACTTCCGTCAAGATTCCAGTGACGTTAATACCTACGGTTCTCTCTTCGAGAGACCAACCCCGAAAACAAACAGAGCCAAGTCCCCAGTCCCAAAGCCGTATTCGGCAACAGCTAGTGATGGAGAACACATGCAGCTCCGTCCCACTGTTGTCATTCTCCCCGTCACGAACCCTACAACCCCCTCAGTAACCTCGTTACAGGCCAAATCCCAAGCCTCAGCCTCCACTGATACCTATGCCTCTAACAGAGCAACAGTAAAACCCCGTGTCGGAACTAGACCCCCTCCCCTCTACCCGAATGGCACAAAAGTCGATTGGCCAGGTCCCGAATTTGATAAATTCTACCCGTGTACCAAGTGGTGTTTCAAATGCCACTACGTGGGCCACATAGGCAAAAGATGTCCCACGGCCGATGATAAAACGTATTGCTATAAGTGCGGAGCTCATGGTATCCCCTCGCACTTATGCCTTCATCATGATTGGCACCTGTACTGGGAAAAGAGGCAGTTTAGCCATAATCCCGCCCTGTTCCGCAGTCTCCCCCATGCCCCGGCATCCAAGAGACAACGAGCCCGAAAAGCCAACAGAATCCCCGTGCCAACGAGTCCCAATGCCCCAGTACCGTTATTATCCCTTAGAATCCCCGCCCCAGTAATGTCCCAATTCCGATCAACCGTCGAGGTAGCCTCAACCCGACCAACGATCACTGAGCCTGGAGCTAATCCCGTACCACGTGCTCCAACTTCCCCGTCGAGCACGTCGACGTCAAGGTCAAGTAGCCCCGAGTCCACCACCAGTAACGATTCATGGCGCTTGCCAAAACCATGTCCTCTCCCAATGATTCCCGTCACGCAGCCAAACCCTGCGAACCCACCATACCCCCGTACCATGCCTCCGACGACCTTTGAAATGACTCCAGTGCAATACGAAAGGTATTGGCGAGCGAAGACCGAGGAAGAACGCTGGCAACAGCAAGACTCCTACTCGCGTCTCGACTATGCTCACCCTCGGAGCGAAGACGAAGCCAACAGGAAGAAGAACTCTAGAGTATCTCGTGGTCGCTGCTAGAGTAGGATATCATAGGAGGAGGAAATATTCGCGCTTGTTGGACCCGTGTCGAGACGAAGAAGAGAATGAGAGTGTGAACCCGTGAACAAAACCATCCGCGCTTGTTGGACCCGTGTCGAGACAAAGAAGAGAATGAGAGTGTGAACCCGTGACCCAACAAAAATTGTTGGCTCTGTGTCGAGAAGAAGAAAAGACAGATGAAAAATCTGAACCCGTGAACCAACAACAAGTGTTGGCCCTGTGTCGATAAGAAGAAGAAGAGGAGTGAACCCGTAACTATGAGAAAAAAAAAAAAAAAAAAAAACAAAGAATAGAAGAAACCCCACTGATGGTTGGACCCGTGTCAAGAAGAAAAGGATCAACGAATCCGTGACGAGAAAAAAAAAGCAGAGGAGAAGAATAAAATCGTTGGACCCGTAACAGAAAAAAAAAATAATAAAACCCAACCCCGTTCCATAATTACATTTACATCTTTTATCATTTACTAATTATTTTCAATATATTCCAGTACAACATAAACACTTATCAACTACAGCGAACAAGGAAGACAACGCATCACACGTAACGACGACGAGGAACCAACGACCCCCAGAAGGATCACACAACGCTACCAGAGAAGGAGGGAGGGTGTGGCAACGGAGGGGGGTGTAACAAGCCCCGAAGGTTCTCGTTGTCCGGCTGAATCATCAGCAGAGTACAGGTAAGTACAATAACCATCGCGCACGAACCAAAGGCACCCGAATACGAAAACCCCATCCAACCCCGTAACGTAATCCTGAAACCCCCCGTAAAAATCCCCGTGACGCGACCGTTTAAAGCGGAAGCGAGGTTAGGGATCGGAGAAAGCGCGAAAAGCCCCGTAAAAAGGGCGCTCCCAATAAGGGGACCCTAAATGTGTTGATTAATTAGGTTTGGTATTAATTTAAGTGAAGATTGGGAGGCAGCAGCGGACAAGATCCGTGCCTCGTAGTACTCCAATCGGTTTTTTTCGGATAGAGGCCCGTTTTAGTTGTAGGAGGCATCAGCAGACGAGATCTGTGCCTCACTCGTAAAATTTATGTGAATCCCGTTTAGTTTTAGGAGGCATCAGCAGACAGGATCTGTGCATCATTTAGGTAATGTTGGGAGGTGAATCCCAGTTAGGTTTAAGAGGGCATCAGCGGACAAGATCCGTGTCCAGAATTATTTTATTTGATTTAGTTTATTTAGGAAATCCCCGGAGAAGCGCTCCGAAAAGTAGCCCGGTCGCAACTTGTGTGAAAAACTCAGAGAAAAGCCCGTATTTAAAAGTTTGACTTTAAGTTAGTTCAACTATTCCCGCGTGAGAAGAGTCCCGAGGCGAGCGCGACTGTCATGCGCCCTGACGGCATCGAGGGGCATGAGTCGGCTCGAGTAACCCCCACGCGACACTTGTGCCCGTGAGTGTACGCCGTGAGTGTAAGCAACACGTGGTTCACCCGGTACATTTTCGCGCGTGGGTGTTTTCTGTTTTGTTTGTGTGAAGAACTAAAAAAGGAAAAGAGAGGAAAAAAAAGGAATAGAAGATAGTGGGGAGTGAGTTTTTTAAGTGGAGAAAAAGCAGAAGGAAAAGAGAATGGAGGAGAAAGGAGAGAAGACGCCACAGGATTTGGTGAGCCTTTTTCTTATACCCCGTTTCTAGACTTTGCCCCAAAATCATTCCCACTAATTTAATTGTTTCTTCCCTTTCCCGTTACGTAAATAATTAATTCCCGTTTCAATTAATTAAGAAAATCTTTCGTTAACCGCCGTGTCGTTCTTTACCACGTTTTTTTTGCAAAAAGAAAATGCCCAAAACCCACGCGTTGCCTCAGCCGTCTACAGCTCTATGTCTGTCTCTCTCGCACTCATTGCGTTGGGGTAGGCAAAGTGGCTCTTCCCCCGTAACTCCCGTAATTCCCACGGGAAAAATCCGAAACCAACCCCCTTCGATGGGGTTGATCCCCACGAACCCAACGAGCCCCAATTTGCCCCTTCCGTTACGTTTTTCGAATTTTAATAAGGAAAAGTTGAAAGGAGAAATTGGAGCATTTATCGCCAAAAATCCCGTGGCGATAAATTCCATTCCCCCCTTCCCCCCATGTCACGTCACCCGTATACCTCGGACGAGTTCCGAGAATTTGTGCCTTTTGGATGGTTGTTGTGCTTACTAGAAACAAAAATAATGATAACTAAAATAAAATTAATTTCGAGACCTTTAATAATCATAACTAAAATCATTTTATTTCGAGAGTCGAAATAATCATAACTAAAATAAAATTAAATTCGAGACAGTATTTTCCATTTTCGAGAATTTATTATTTTTTGGATTTTCCTTTTTTTTGAGTAACCTTTTTTTTTTGTCTCCACGCGATTGGGGCTGGTTTAAAGGGAACTATGGGAATAATAAAAGGGGGAGATACACATGTGTAATATTCACTCGTTCTCTTATTGGCAATATACTTCACTTTCACCCGATATTTTTTTGTGTTCTAGAGTAATTATTTTCAGATCCTCCCTTTCCCAAAAATTTCCCAACTTTTCCGGTTTCGTATTTTTCGGGAAGGTTGTTCTTTTTTGGTTTGGTTTTTTTGGAGGAACGGCAACGGATCGGGTAAACACCCCCGATTCCACCCCTGACTCATGTCATGGTATTTTCTCTAGGGCTAGACGGGAAAAAGGTAACACCTCCCCCCCTCCGCCTATTTCGTTCCGTTCTCGGCGGAACTCTCTGCTGCCACGGGCTGGTTAAGGGTCGTAAAAAAGTGGGGCAGGAACCGCCGAGGAACTTCCGGTTTGGTGGTTCCGTAAAATCCACCTGGCCCCCAGCAACGGTTTTTTTTGTGTGTGGAACTTGAAACAAGAGAGAGGCGGAGGGAGGGACGGCGCGGTGGTTTTTCCCTTGGACGGAAAAAATCACGTTACAATAGAGGGCAGTCAATGTTGTTGCGTATAATATTAATTAAGAAAATTGCACATGTTAGCCCCCGTTGCTGACGGAGACTAAGACATTGAAATTCATCACACAGCTCTTGATAGTTAGCACCTCTTGGCGGATACACAGCATCCCTCTTCCACGACAAATATTTCAGGAATCTTTTCTGTATTGCATCAATCTTGATCGAGTATTTTTTTTTTTTTTTTTATTCGTTTGTTTATTGGTACTACCTATTCAGGTTTTATACCCTCCAACTGCCTCGTCACCTCCCTGCCCTATTGCGACGCCATGGGTCGACTTTGCCCTACTGCACCGCATTCGCCGTGGACCAGGGGAAACCATGGAAAACCCTGATCAGGCACAGGCGGTCGATTATATAGGGCCTTAATGTGCCTTTTTGTCACACTGACGAGAAAGGCACACTAATTCCCCATAGTCGAACCTCCCGCTCAGTTAGAATAGGTACTGGCGAAAAATATAGAAAAGGCCTCAACAATCCGTACAGGATCCCGAGTATGCACATCATCCACGACCATGACCGCTGGTATTCGTGTATTCTTACGTATCCCATTAATATGACCCCAAAACAATGACGGATTCGAAATAACATTAGACTCTATTCTGCGTATATAAAGCCTATGGGCTTCTGCAACGGAAATCTTCACACTCCTCCTTAGTGCCTCAAACTGAAGACGATGATACTCAGACCCGGTTTTGGTGAAATTCTTGAAATGCTTTGTTTTAAGTTTTAAATTGCTAATAATTTTCTTAGAAAACCAGACCGGGTAGGAGGAGTTCCTCACCACAGTTTTTAGCACACAGGAGTCTATTAGCCTATGGAGTTCATCGTAAAAATTCTTACAATTAGTCTCTAAATCAAAATCGTCGGAAACCGACCAGTTAGCAGATAATATACTATTTCGGAGAAGCGTGCGGTCACAGCCAGCATAATTGTATCTGGGAAGGGCAGCCCCAGCTGTAGCCAACGACCCGTCCCCCACATCCTCACCAAATCTATCAGAAATATCAGAACAGATCAACTCAAGTGCGATACCCAACGCCGGGTGAAACCTGACCACCGGAACCACCACCTCAACAGCCCCGAAAACAGAGCATGCGACGCCAGCAAAGACCAGATCCAGGTATCTATCCTGGCCATTACTAATGCAGTTGTTCTGTGTAAGTCCCAGCATCGCAGACATCTCAATCAGGGCAAGAGATTTCCGGTCCGGGATCAGGTCCTCAGCATTCAGATTGTTAATTGTGCAAAAAAATTTGGGCGCCTTGTAGTCACCCATGAGGACAATCCGTTCGCCCACCAGGAGCAACCCTTCACAGAGCTCTTCAATAAACTCACAATATTTACCGTTGGAGGTCTCCGGGGGAATATAAACAGCGACCACGACCAAGGTGAGAGACCGAACCCGTACAGTGCAACCAACAATGTCAATTGCCGGAAATTCATCTTTCAGGATAGAAAAATCTAGTATATTAGAAATATAATCATGCCTAAGCGCAATTAATACACCTCCACCCCCACAGAGCACATTTATTACTTATACTACGACAGTTTTGATAAAGAACAGAAATACCTAGCGAGCGCTTCCTAGAGATATTTACCGACCCATGATCGTCTAAATGACCTAATTGACCTAATTGATCGGGGTCTCTGACGGTAGAACGAGAACCAGTGGTGTTAAGATTGACAATGGACCAGTCGCTCGTGAAGTTCTCAAAGTTCCCGAAGCTGGATTCATGGTGGGCTCCAGCCGTTGAATCACCCTCAAGGATCCATTCCTCGTAATAACTTTCAAACCTTACTCGCCCTTGTCTGTCCGTTGAGTAACCTCCTCCTTGAGTTGTGCATATTCTTGTCTTTGCAATAACGTCCTGTCTGACGTTATCCTCAGAGAAACCAGGTTCCATGAGAGAGAAGCATTTCTCTTCCTCATCGAGAACTCCTGCGTAAAATGAATTGCAGATTGTGAGTTAAGAAACGGAACCTTCACAGGACGTGGAAGGCCTAAGCCTGGCGAAAATTTTCCAAGTTTATAGCATTTGGTAATATCATTGATGAGACCAGGTGAAATAGATGTAACGATGTCTTTAACAGCATTAACATCATAAGTTGCCCTGGTATTGGCATCATCCCCAGTTGGTTCAGGTAAACCATGCCAGATGAGATTCCTGCCACGCCAGGCTCTTTCCTCCACCTCCTGGAGACATTGGACCATTAGAGTAGATTTGTTACCGTCAGGTGCAGCTGAAATGTTCTCAAAGATGTCTTCAATTTTCCTCTCAGCCTCAGTAAGTCTGGTGTCAACACCTTGGAGTTCAGCTCGGAATCCGTTAACCTGCCCCTCGATACTGGATAATCTGGAGTCAACTCTGGAGATTCTACCTTCAACCTTGGTCATCTTTGCATCAAGTTACTCATTTGACTCCTGTATATTGTCCAATTTGGGCCCAAACTCTTGCCTCATTGCTTTCATTAACTCATCTAATGAGAATGGAGATCCAGTAGGAGAATTGGATCTTGAGCCACAACAAGATTTGAAGCCTCCTAAGGCAGTTTTCCCAGAGGAAGTGCTACAACCCGGGTGGTAGAAAAGACCACATAAGGGACAAGCAACATGATTGGTGACGATATTAGCTTTGCACCTGACACATATTTTCTGTACATCAGTACTAATTGATAAGGAAGAACCCTTTGGCGGCATGATCCAACTAAACAATCGATACAGTAGATAGCTATAGATACCACCGTCGATCTAGTTCTCAAGTCCCACTACAGATGGATCTAACGTGGCTTTCTCAAAATTTACGACTCTGCCCCAATAATAACAATGGTAATAATTAAAATGCAGCCAAATGAGGTTAGGAAGCCTTCACTCATCAGACCCAGTTTTGTCTGATAAATGAAAATAGTACAGGTAATAAAGGATTTGGTCCTGCATAATTCTACCTAAGTTATTTTTTTTCACAAATAGGTGCAGTATGACATAATGAACCTAAAAACACAAAATACTTACAAATAAGGCGGGTGCAAGTGCCGCCATTTTGTGAAAAACCGGTTGGGCCTGTATTTCCGTAACCGTGCACTTGAGGCCCATAATGGCCATGGCCTTTATTGTAAATAATTAAATTGCTTATCTTTTTTGTTTCATATTTTTTTCCGTATCATTTACCATTCACGACTTATAAGACTATGACTATTCGTTTATTGACTCTCTGACCGGCATCTCTTCTGATCATTGTTTAAACAATAAAATGCTAGTAAAGTAAGTCTTATAAGTCGTAAATGGTGAATGATACGAAAAAAAATTTTGGCACCAAAAAAATAGGAAATTTAATTATCTACAATAAAGGTCATGACCATTGTGGGCCTCAAGTGCACGGTTACGGAGATACAGGCCCGAACGGATTTCCACAAAATGGCGGCACTTGCACCCACCTTATTTGTAAGTATTTTGTGTTTTTAGGTTCATTATGTCATACTGCACCTATTTGTGAAGAAAAATAACTTAGGTAGAATTATGCATTATGGACAAGAGTAACTCGCTTCTCTATTACCTGTACTAAAAAGTACGACTGCAATTATTATCACAGATTGTCCACAGAATTTCGGTGTGAATAATTCCACCAAATAACCCCAGCAACGTCCGATTAATCTCAACTAAACAGCTAAACACAGTATCACCAAAAATTTTCCTCACCACACGCTCAGCAGCGACCAAAAGAAATGCTTTTAGCATAATTTCGACAATAACTTTTAGCATAATTTCGACAATAACTTTTAGCATAATTTCGACAGATTTATTTTGATTGAATTTTTTTCATTTTTTTTCCAGTTTTTCATGATTTTTAGCTAAGAATATTTAAAAATACAATATTTAGATTTTTAGCATAATTTCGACAGATTTATTTTGATTAATTTTTTCTTTTTTTTTCAGGTTTTTATGATTTTTAGTTGAGAATATTTAGAAAATAGCATAATTATAGACGCAAAAAAAATCTTTCTGAATTCTCCCAATACGAAGAGTCTGCGCGCAATATCCACCTAATTCTCTTTATTAAATTTATCCACTTACTTTCTCCTTCTTTTCTGGGTTTTCGGCAATTCTCTCTCTCCCTTTCTCTCTCGATAATTTCCTCCCCTTTTTTTTCCGAACGAAGATTTCACAATTTTCGGAATAACTTTCTTTTCAATTTCTCGTGATAGTTTTTTTTTCCTTTTTTTTTTTTAGCACAAAAATCCCGCAATAGTTTCTCTCTTCTTTTTTTTTCCCACACTCCCTGTTTCCACAATAGTAGTTTTTATTCTTTTTTATTTTATTCTCTATAATTTTCTCTCTCTGACAATCTCACAATATTTTATATATGGGCGATTCCACCAATTCTCGAATAGAATTTCGGCTCCAAATTTTGGGGGGCGACTTTTTGGTCCTCATCGATAACAACCATTTAAATGTAGAAAATCCTAAATTCTAAGCCATTTTGCCCCAGTATCGAAGCGAAAATCAATGAATTTTGATTTCTGCATCAAAATTTCCCTCTGGAATGACGTGAATAGCTAAAAGAAAAAGAAAATACAAAATATAGATTTTCATCGCAAATTTTCTGAATTTTCTGAAAAAAATATCCTTTTTCGTCTTCGTCCTTATTTTCGAAGTGGAAATGCTCTTTGAAAACTTCAAATGCTTGTTTCAAATCGTTCCCCAAGTTTTTTATCAATTTTTTCATTTTTTTTTGAAAATTTGGGAAATTTGCTAGGAACTATATGATTTTTGGCCCCTGCTCTTGAAAACCCCGGATATGGTGCAACATCTATTTTTCAACTTGCATTTATTGTCGGTACTTAATAAGTATTAAATTCCAAATTTTTAATTAGTCGCCCGGGTTTTCAAGAGCGGGGGCCAAAAATGATATCGTTTCTAGCAAATTTTCCAAATTTTCAGAAAAAAATAAAAAAATTGAAAAAAAATTTGGGGAACGATTCAAAACATGCATTCGAAGTTTTCAAGAAGCATTTTCACCTTGAAAACAAGGACAAAGACAAAAATGATATTTTTCTCAGAAAATTCAGAAAATTTGCGATGTAAATCTATATTTTGTATTTTTCTTTCATTCAGCTACTCATGTCATTCCAGAGGGAAAATTTCGATGCAAAAATCAAAATTCATTGATTTTTGCTTCGATACTGGGGCAAAATGGTTTAGAATTTAGGATTTTATTCATTTTAATGATTGTAATCGATGAGGACCAAAAAGTTGCCCCCCAAAATTTGGTGCCGAAATTCTGTTCGAGAATTGGTGGAATCGCCCATATATTTAATTGATTATTTTTTCCATCCAAATTTCGACCAATAGAATTGCACCATTCGACGAAACAAAATAACGCCTACACGATATTTCACTGGAAATTTTTGGAAATTCCACTGGAAATTTTTCATGTTGCCTATATATAAAAAACAATCGATTTGTCAATCCATGTGACTCTAAATTTTGAATTTCTAACTGAGAATTTGTCTCATGGTGCAATTCTATTGGCCCAAATTTGGATGAAAAAATAATCCCCCGAATACCACTCGAGCTTCAAAATTAATCGGGTAATTTTGAAGCTCTTGTGGTATTACATGTGAAAAATTTTTTTATTTATCTCTCAATAGTTTCTTTTTGTTTCACAATAACGGCTCATCTCTACCCGTACTGGATTCATTTGAGCAGGGTTCAGTTGTCAGGGATATGAACGATGGTTTCACATCCGATAGACTACGTCCGTAACCGATAGCTCAGATCGCTCGCAATAGTATGCGATGGTTTCCATCGGATGTAACTTTTTTTTCAGTGGTGTATCGGACGAGAGATTTTTGCATTCATTGCACTTTACCACCGATGGAATTCATCCAATTCTCTCGAATCGGATATCTAAATCGTTCGAATCATTCATTCACAACCGATAGGATATGCCGAATAAACGATGCGGCATATCTTTACCCACACTGAATTCGTTTGAGCAGGGTTCAGTTGTCAGGGATATGGATGATGGTTTCACATCCGATAGCTGATATCGCTCGCAATAGTATGCGATGAATTCCATCGGATGTAACTTTTTTTCAATGGTGCATCGGACGACAGATTTTTGCATTCTTTGAACTTTACCACCGGTGTAATTCATCCAATTCTCTTGAATCCGATATCTAAATTACTGGAATCATTCATTCACAACCGATGAGATATGCCGAATGAACGATACAAAGTGCATATTTCGGTTGCACCGGATTTTTTGACTCAATGCCGATAAGGTAGAGAGTACTCTACCTTATCCATACAGTGTCTTTCATTTCCACTCCACTAGATGGTATTAGTGAAATAGAAAATCATTTCTATACAATAATAAAATTATTATTAACAAGTTTTAGCTGCTCCAAATTTCTATAAAAATTCATCTTTTAAAAAAATATTTAAATCAAACCAATGATGTGAGTACCTTGTTTTATCTACAAAAAAACTCATAACATAAATGGAGTGGGGTCAATTTGACGCCACATGTACTCGGAAGTTCTGTTCAGGGGTGAATAATCCGAGGGTTGAGAATAATTGATTTTTTTTCAAGTGGAGCAGCTAAAACTTGTTAATAATAATTTTATTATTGTATAGAAATGATTTTCTATTTCACTAATGCCAGCCAGTGGAGTGGAAATGAAAGACACTGTATGGATAAGGTACTCTCTACCTTATCGGCATTGAGTCAAAAAATCCGGTGCAAGCGATATATGCACTTTGTATCGTTCATTCGGCATATCTCATCGGTTGTGAATGAATGATTCCAGCAATTTAGATATCGGATTTAAGAGCACTGGATGGATTCCACCGGTGGTAACGTTCAAAGAATGCAAAAATCCCTCGTCCGATGCACCATTGGAAAAAAGTTACATCCGATGGAATCCATCGCATACTATTGCTAGCGATATGAGCTATCGGATGTGAAACCATCGTCCATATTCCTGACAACTGAACGCTGCTCAAACGAATTCAGTGCGGGTAAAGATATGCCGCATCGTTCATTCGGCATATCCAATCGGTTGTGAATGAATGATTCGAACAATTTAGATATCGGATTCGAGAGAATTGGATGAATTCCATCGGTGGTAAAGTGCAATGAATGCAAAAATCTCTCGTCCGAGGCGCCACTGAAAAAAAGTTACACCCGATGGAAACCATCGCATACCATTGCGAGCGATCTGAGCTATCGGTTACGGACGTATTCTATCGGATGTGAAACCATCGTTCATATCCCTGACAACTGAACCCTGCTCAAACGAATCCAGTACGAGTAGAGATAAGCCCACAATAACTTTTCCCGAACCGATATTTCTTTCCCAATTTTCCTTCTTTCTTTCTCTCTTTTTCCTTTTTTTTCCTTTTTGATTATTAATCTCCGAGTGCCACACCCTGATTAATTTGGGAAAGAAGTGCATCACACGACGCGAGTGCGTTATCCCTTCCTTACCCAATTTTTAATTTCTCAAGTAGGGTCAATACATGTGACGTAATTTGCACATGTATTGCCACCTCACTGAGATTTAAGTGGAAGAGCTCTCGCGTCTCCTCACTGTCATCAAGGGGCTGAAATTCAACGCTCTTGACTTTCAATGGGGGAGCGAGAGAGAAAGAAAAGAAACGACGAATTAACTACGCGTTAACTCGTGTTTCCCCTCTCCTCACTTCTCCCTAAATTCTTCGACATGAGGCGATCCTATACCGGATGTCTCATGTCGCTCGAGCAATGGTGATTATTTTTCACCATTGTTTCATTCTTTCTTTTCTTCTTTATTCTTTCAATTCGAAACGAAAGATAACTTTCGTTTCGAATTTTTCCCATTTAAGAATAATAATAATAAAAAAAAATTTAAAAAAACGTTCCAGATTTTCTGGACGTTACACTCCTCTAAATCTCAATAGAATAAAGAATTTCATCAACAGTTATTGTCATTCTGACATAACAAGAGAACCGGAAGTCAGTTTTTCCTCATGACCTGGAGGTTTTTTAAGATAGCCATAAGTCAGTTTATCCTCATGACCTGGAGGTTTCGAGAGAGCGTCGAGTCAGTTTAGCCTCATGACCTGGAGGTTTTTCAGATAGTTGCATGAACTATGAGCATACACAAAAAAAAGGTCTTCCATTGCAAAAGAAAAAAAAGAAAGCCTGAGATCGTAATGCACCCACAAAAAAAATATTCCTTCGAGAGAACCTTGCATTACGCATGTTTCATGCATTACTATTGAGAAAACCGTGCATTGAACAAGCTCGGTGTGCTATTATTGAGGGAACCATACATGGTGCATGCTTTATGCATTATTATCGAGAGAACCTGACCAATACGCGTCGTCTAGTGGTGTGTGATACGGCTTAATGTCATTGATCGACGTATCGCCCTCCGCTCTTCCATTTCAATCCGTTAAAGCATATCGAGCTCGAGAGATTTTTCGGTCAATTACGTATGGACCATCAAGGGTTTCAGCAATTCCCGCAGAGAATCGTTTTGCCGTATCAGAGAGATAATGGGTTTTTCACATAACCAAATCCCCTTCTTCGAATTCCCCCTCTCTATGACGCAGATTGTAATAGTGCGTCTGCTTGTCTTGCGCTTCTCGCAACGCATGCGCGAACACTTTCCTTAAAGTATCCAGCCGCTTCATACGTTCAACCCATTCTTCTGGATCCCGAGGGAGGATTTCGGGTTCACCCTCAATTTCGCGGTGCATAGTATTCGCAGGTTTCCGCTCTCTACCAAAATTTGCAAAAGCGGGAGCTGCCTGAAGAGAACTGTGAAACGCAGTATTATATGCAAAGCGAAATTCATGCAAATGAATATCCCATTCGCGTTGGTCTTTATCAGTGAACGCTTTAAGCATGACTTTGATAATGCAATTTACGCGCTCTACGGGAATTCCTTGAGGATGATAAGTGGGAGTCGTACGCAAGATAATCCCTGTCTTCTCCGCTAACTCACGAATCTCGTGATTCACAAACTCGTGACCATTATCAGTCAATAACGCGCGCGGAGCTCCCCAGCGAGAAATAATTTTACGCTCGAGTACTGTGCGAATACTCTTTCCCGTAGCACTACGCAAAGGCACTACTTCAATCCATTTCGTGAAGAGATCCTGGATTACTAATATATAACGATGTTGGGATTTACTCAGTGTAATTCTCCCCATAATATCCGCAGCGACGGTCGTACAAGGCTCTTCCATGACCTTGTGACCCATCAAGCCTGCAGGAATATTTTGTTCGACTTTACAACGTTGACACGCATCGCAGTGTCGTACGAACGTCACAACATCGTTAAGCATGTTTGGCCAAAAGGATTCGAGGGCGACCTTTCGATAGGTCTTATCAACCCCTAGGCGTCCAGCCTCTGGTGTCTCGTGTGACTCTCGAAGGGCCTTAAGGCGTGACTCTTGAGGTAACACCAGTTTCCATGCATCTAAGTCTTCAATTTCAATCGAGATAAATTCATTCGGACGATGACGATATAAACGGCCTTGATTTACTTGCCAATCAGAGAACCTATCGGGGTCGTGTTTGACGTCCCGATATCGCTTCAAGTATCATTTGTCTTTCGTCTCAGTTATCGCGTGAAGTGTCTCCTCCTCGGGAGTATCTTCACTCTCTGGCGTACGTGATAACGCGTCTGGGACGTGATGTAAGGCACCTTTACGATGAATAATTTCGAAATCCTATTCCATCAGTCCCAACGCCCATCTGGCGAGTCGACCAGTGGGTTTTCTCAAATGATGTAGCCATCTCAGACAACTATGGTCTGTGATAACCGTGAATGAGTACCCTTCAAGGTAACCACGAAATTTTTCAATTGACCAGATAACCACCAAGCACTCTTGCTCTGTAACCGTGTGTTTCCTTTCTGCGTCGGTTGAAGCGCGGCTGGCATACGCGATTATGCGCTCTTGACCATCAAGTTCTCGGGTCACCACTGCACCTAACCCTACTCCACTTGCGTCGGTCTGGAGAGTAAAATGCTTCTCGAAATCCGGACACGCTAGTGTTGGTGCTGAGGTCAAGTGTCGTTTTAATGCATTGAACGCATCGTCTTGGGCTTCACTCCATTTCCAAGCTCGATCTTTTCGCGTTAGTTTTATCAAGGGATCCGCAACAGTGGCAAATTCTGGAATAAATCGTCGATACCGGGAAGCCATTCCCAGGAATCTGCGCAACTGTTTTGAATTTTTGGGTGTTGGGTAATTAACCATGGGCTCAATCTTTTTGGGATCGACCTGCAACCATACGCTATTAACAAGAAAACCCAGGTATTTCACCTGATCGCAACAAAATTTACTTTTTTTGCGATTAATTATTAAAGTTCCGGCCTTAAGGGGGGACCACGGTGAAATTCAAAAGTCCTTGGTTGATAGAGGATCCATCGAGTGACATTTGGCACACGACGGGATGTGTCAAGAAAGCTAAAAAATGCTGAACACAATCCATTTTGCCCCGTCTTTCAAGATAAAACGTCATTATTCGGCTTCATCTTAATAATGCCCCATGGACCACAAATTTGATCCGATTCAGATTTTCTTTTTTTTCAAATATTCGTTAGCCTTTCGAGGATAAAATTGGGTATCCGTTCCACATTACAGATTATAGATCACGAGAAAATGAATTTTTTCCATTCACTCATTCTTTGCTCGAAATTTTTTCGATTGAAAAAAATTCGTTGAATTGAGAAAAACTCATTTTCTAGTGATCTATGATCTGTAATATAGAATGAATACCCAATTTCATTCTCGAAAGGCTAACAAATATTTGTAAAAAAAAAAAATTACAATCAGATCAAAATTGTGGTCCATGGGGCATTATTCAAATAAAGCCGAATAATGATGTTTGATCTTGAAACACGGGGCAAAATGGTTTGCATTCAAAAATTTTTAGGTTTTTTGATACACCCCATCGTGTGCCAAATGTCACTCGATGAATCCCTCCATCAATCAAAGACTTTCGAATTTCACCGTGGTCCCCCCTTAAGTTCTTTTAGCACGCGTTCTAACCATCATAAATGTTCTTCAAACGTTTTCGCGACAGTGATTATATCATCGAGATACACGAAAACATTAGGATACATTCTAATCCCTATTATTTTATCTAATAACTAGGGCCGGAGACTTTATTTTCGAAAACGGCCCATTGATCTGAAGTTTCATTTAGTATCGAATAATTCAAATGTTTATGACAGATACGTCAAGACATTGAATTTATTAGAAGGTTAATCTGCAGGGATTTCGACAAACTTCACTCTTTATTCTCCATTCCAGGTAAATCTTTTATGCTATTCGGTTTGTCACGATCCCCGCGGATTAACCTTCCAATACATTCAATGTCTCGACGTATCTATATTGAACATACGAATTATCCAATACCTATTCATTCTCAGCTTTAACGGCCTACTAGATCAAACTTCAGATCAATGGGCCGTTTTCGAAAATAAAGTCTCCGGCCCTACTAATAACCTTTGGAAGGTCCCTCGCGCATTAGTTGACCCATACGGCATTCTATTGAATTCGTACAATCCACGATCCGGTACTACAAAAGCGGTTATTTCTTTTGAATCGGATTCCAACGGGATTTGAAAATACGCCTGACTCAAGTCCAAGGTCGTTATGTAGTTAGCCTGTCGCAATTCGTCCAGTATTCCAGTCATGTTCGGGATTGGATAAGCATCGCGCTTCGTAACTGCATTAATTTTGCGATAGTCGATGCAAAAGCGATACTTTCCATCAGGTTTCTTAACCATGACTATGGGGCTGGACCAGTTGCTGCGAGATTCCCTAATAATCCCGGCCTCCAGCATCGTATCTACCTCCTTCCACATCGCGTCGCGTAGCACTGGAGTAACGTAATAGGGCTTTTGGGCTATCGCAGCGTTCTCGCCGACGTCGATGTGATGCGACGTTAAGGAGGTTACCCCAAATACGTCAGTTGTAGGAGGTACAATGATTAACTCGTCTAAGAGTTTTTTCAACTGCTCCTCTTCACTCGATTCCAGTTCTCTCAAACCACAACGCATCGTTATTTGAGGGGTAGCCGTTACGGGAGTAAACTGGAATTTTTCATCTGGATTATCTCGATAATACCAGACTTTTTCGTGGGAATCGATTACGATTCCAGCTGCTCTTAAGAAATCGATACCTATGATCATTTCTTCTGAGAGAACCGGTAGGATGAAGGCAGCTTCATTACTAATTCTTTAGCAGTATGAACTGTATAGTTCCAAATGCATCAAATAAATGAAAAAATTACTAATTCTATTTCCTACGATTCCGGAAAAAGCGGTTACGCGCGTAACATACTCGATTTGTTGCGCTGCCATCATCACTTTTCGTGGGGGAATCGCTCCAATCGGGAGTTTTGCTTCAGCAAGGTATTTCGCGATTCTCGCACTGATGTAGGTACGTGGTGTATCAGAGTCTACTGATGCACGTACTGGTTGATCACCTGAAGTGATGTGAAGTGAGAACATACGTGTTTTTCCTTTAAGGCATTATCCAGTACGGCCTCGTAATTAGGTAACCCTTCCGTTGCAGTTAAGTCGAAGAAATCCGTGCCTAATTGATTGATTAAAGCGGGTCTAGTGAATTCATAGTCAAGGTAACCGTCACTTTTATTTTTCAGACCCTCCGCAGTCGAATCATCAGAGGTATTTTTATTTGAGGTAGCCAGTTTTTCATTACTTTCAGAGAACCTCACCGGCGATGCGGGTCTCATTTCGCGTTTTCCGGTGCACATTTGGAACACGTCTTGGTGGTGACGTCTGGTTCTCCACAATGATAACAGAAAATTTTTCTTTCTGTACTCGGACACGCTCTGTGTCGATGTCCATTTTGCCGGCAATTCCAGCAAAATAACTCATTAAGCCGCAGGCCAGCCAGGAGCTCATTGATATCTTCCACTGGCTGTGGAGCTTCGAGACAATTATCATTTTTGGCCTCTGCCAAATTCGTGGGTTTTGGGGGAGCCACTCCTGGTGGAGATTGCACTGGCAATGTGGAAGTCTGGTGACTTATCCGTTTTTTCGAGACACGATCTCGCCTGTCTCGACCATTTCTTTGAGGTACACGTAGTGTATCTAATTGCTCGAACTCCTCTGAGTCGCTAGCTTCGGATTCTCCTTCATCCCTTTCAGGAGAGGAGTTCCTTTCTTCTTGTAACGCATATAGCGTTTTGTATTGAGGTAACCGGTTACGCGAGTTTCGATTTCTCTCGCGTTTTTCCTCATGATAGCAGAACCCTGGAAAACTGGATTCAGCTGGTTTTCCAGCGGGTCTACGAGCGTTGGCCTCCAGTAGAGTTTTCTCCTGTCGGATCGCTAAATCCTCTAATTCTCTCATCGTCATATCCTCACCATATAAGATACTAATTTCCAACGCGGTTGTTAGATTACCGTGAAGGCTATCAACCTGATCCACCTCTGTCAATAGTGGATTTACACGCATAAACAATTCCTTCATATTCGCGATATAATCACGAACTGGCTCGTTATCGCCTTGGACCCTAGCTGAGATCTCTCGACGCAAAGCTCTCTGAAAGTCTGAGTCCGTGAAGTATCGGCGGAATTGCACTTTCCCCGTACAAAAAAACGATATATGGCGAAAATATATTCAGAAATATATAATTATTGTATTATAATATATTAAATCATGTATTGATGAATGTATGGATTCATATACAAATATTCGTTCAATGAGTTATATATATTTCATTATATTATTTAGTATATGAAATAATGCATTTTCATATTTAAATAGCAATATATTGCATTTCATTTATAATTAGTAAATCCAAAAATATACGAGTTTTATGTAACTCTGAATATGACCAATAAATATATGTAATTTATATATTGCGGTTATGATGACATTATATTGATTTCATATTTTACGAATACAACAAATTAAAATATATTTTATGAACCAAGGGAATTATTTTCTTATCTTTACTAAAAATTGTCAGTACATATTTTTTTGTTTTTAATTTTATTTCTTCACGACTTACAAGTATGACCGCATCTCACAGAAAACATTTACACCTTCATAGATAAATTTGTCAATACATATGATATGATCATTCATAACATCTTTATTGAAAAAATCAGAGGATTATAACCGAAACATAATACAAGACTAAACGATAGTATACACCGAGAATACTAGGAGGAACTGCAGCAACTGAACCAAAACAAAGCAAATGTGACAGAGTCCTGAAAATTTCTAAAGAAGTTCACTGGGCGATCAAAAATATGTACTAATTTTTTGGAATTGAGTTACCGTAGAATAAGGGAGAAAATAAATATCAAAGTTGATTTTTTTACATAGGGTTATATAGGCCGTCGGTCAATTTCATGAAAATCCTACATATCTGACCTGTCGGTAATAACTTAATTGCGCTACAATTACCCATCACCCACATAACCTCATGTAAAAAGTTCAACGTTTATATTTATTTTCTCCCTTATTCTACGGTCACTCAATTCCGAAGAGTAAGTACATATTTCTAATCACCCAGTGAACTTATTTTGAAATTTTCAGGACTCTGTCACATTTCCTTGTTTTTTCTGAGTTACTGCAGTTTCTCCTTAACTATATATCAATGAGGAAGTGGTAGAATATAATGAGGCAATATTTTTTCCAATATTAATAATAATATTTTTTGAACATTGAACAAAACACAATTCTTCTTCATTCTTCAATTTTTCAGCTCATGGATCAATTCTACATCACTGCTTAGATATTATTGATCATCTCCATCACGCTGATCATTAAGTTCTTGCTCATTCTCGTTGTGGGCTTCAGCGCGTATTTGATTTTTCCTCCGCATATCAGTGAGCATATTGTTGATGGCAAGACCAAACATGGCTTGCTTGAAATCAGCTGGGAGTTACTCTTTCACTGTTTCTAAATTAAAAAATTGATCATTCAAAATATCAGTAGTGAAGAGGTAAAACATAATGTGTCCATTTTTTCAGCAGTTCATTTTTTTTATTTGAGTGGTATTCCAGAAACTAAGTGAGATAGTAGGATTTTTGCAAGTATCTTTGCTGCAGAAAAAAATCAGAGCCACAGAAGAAGTACTCATAGTAATTCATAATTCTTAAATTGTTCATTACTGAAAAATTAACGACAGTAACAATCCACTCATCCTGTTTTACCTCTCCACTCCTGATATATAACTCGAAACAAGTAAAGTACATATTATTCATAAAAAATTGACAATTATTCAGAAGTGAAAGTGAATATTTTATGTAAATTTATGAACGAAAAAAGGACTATGTTGATAAAAAATGGAAAATCGTCATTGAAATTTTTGTTTATCGTGAAATAAGAAAACAGTTTATATTGAAGATTCCAAATAATTACCAGACTGAGTATCAATCATATATCTTCGATTGCATTTATTATGTTTTTCTCTAGTCCGGGACGACGCGCAGGATTTTTATTAATTTTACTCGCACCACCTCTTAAATTACTTCGGAGTAAAACTTGAGGAGGAAATAAGGCCAATACGAGAGACTTTCCCATTGCTTGGAAAGATCTTTGACTCTCAGCTGTTCGCCACTGTGCATTTGAAACGAAAACGTTACTTCCTTCATGTCCTATTTCAATCTAATGAGAGAAGATAAAGAATGTATGTATATATTTATGAACGAAGTGACTATTTGCCCGAGCCACGGGTCCATGAGGGCTTATCTCTACCCGTACTGGATTCATTTGAGCAGGGTTCAGTTGTCAGGGATATGAATGATGGTTTCACATCCGATAGACTACGTCCGTAACCGATAGCTCAGATCGCTCGCAATAGTATGCGATGGTTTCCATCGGATGTAACTTTTTCTCAGTGGCGCATCGGACGAGAGATTTTTGCATTCATTGCACTTTACCACCGATGGAATTCATCCAATTCTCTCGAATCGGATATCTAAATTGTTCGAATCATTCATTCACAACCGATAGGATATGCCGAATAAACGATGCGGCATATCTTTACCCGAGTCGAAAAATAAAGTGTTCTGAACTGTCATTTAATTGTTAAAACTGTTCTGAAACTGACAAATATTTTGAATAGGGGTAATAAAATTTTCTATTCCTTAAGCTGTCTCCAATCTGTGATAGAGTTGTACTTAGTGGAATATGACATTGAGTGAAGACTCAAAATGTCCTCAATTTTACGATTCTTAATTGGCATACGACAACTTTTACGCCAGAAAATGTCCTTTTTTATGACCGTAGACCGATACATCCATCCTTTTCTAATGGGTTTATGGTAGGGCTCGCAGTGGGTGGTCGAAAGGAGAGGGGGTACGATTAGGGATGGGGTTTTCCCCTTTCAGAGAATCTATAAAATATGATAAAAAACTCAATTAAAATAGAAGATCTTCATTTATTTGTTATCAGAGAATAGTCTACATATTTTAGAGAGTAATATTTCGCACATTCTTCTCATCGGTCTCATAAGTAATACAATCCACGTACAATAATATTTGATATGCTCTATAAAACTGTGTCTAATATAGGGGAGACCGGGGCAAAATGGGGTACTTTAAAGCATATATCCCCGGATCCCATTTTGTCCCAGTGTTCCCTACCTTATGCAATTATCCGAATCTGAAAAGTTCATACACATCGAACGTAGCGCTCGAACTGTCACGAGTATTCCTCATTTGTCATTGGTTAACGAAAATTGCGCAATCGATTCCGAAAACAACAGAAACGAAAAATAGAACAATGTCTTGAAGTAATTAATTATCATTTGTAGTGGTTCTCAATTCAACTGGAAGGATAATCATCGAAAAAATTGAGAAAATGAATCTGAATAAAAAAATGATGAGACCATTTCCCGTGCGCGAATGCGCGCGATCAATCTCGTACTTGATATACTTCATACAATCATACTTGACTCACTACATACAATGATACTTAATATACGTTATACAATTATGCTGAATATACTTCATTGAATTGTACGCAATATCTTTCATATCATCATACTTAATGAATCAGCGAGGAAAAGTTGTCATAGGACTAATGTCATCGAAATTTTTTTAATTTTTTAATTAAAAAATAACTGCTTATAAATGAATCCAGTGCGCATGAGGTGACGGCGCGTGCCCATATACTTCTGAGGGCCTTATAGGAGCAAGGGGTTGTTGATATCGATGTCGCAAGATCGTCGATGGTGATTGTCGGGTTGACGGAATTTCATGAATTGTAGCAGTCACTTGCTGGTGGATACGCTCTGGATCTTGTGAAAATCCACCCATGTGTGGAGTAGATTGTGCGTAATGATGTGTAGGAGTTGGAGTAGTGATATTCAATAAGTTTGGAATTGTTGGTTGACCAGTGACCTCCAGTCCACTCGATGCATGAACAATCACTTTACTGGTGGAGATTGGTACTGAAGATCGCTGCTCAACAGAATGAACACGCGGAGGAGTGGATGATGGTTCTATGGCTAGATGTGACGTAACTGGAGTATCTATAGCCACTGGATGGGCTGGTCTATTTGACGTGGATGGCATCACTCTGACAGAAACTACAGGATTTCTTGCACATGTACTTGGACCCAGATCTCTTCCACACGTCCCTGATTCGGCCCCTGGATGGGGTATCACTTGCCTGTAATTGTACGCTACATCTGGTGAATATCCGCCTATTTGTGGAACGGAGTGTGCGTAATGAGATGCAGAATTCGGAGTGCTGCGATTCGATAAATCTGGAGCTGATGGTTGACAAGTGGCTGCAAATTCAGTGGAGGAGACTGATACTGGAGATCGTTGCTGAGTAGAATGAATATACGGAGGAATGAGTGAAGGCTGCATGGCTAGATTTGAAGTAATTGGAGCGCCTGACGCAACTGGTTGGGTTGATCTGTCCAGTATGGATGGCGTCACTTCCACCGGTGCGGAAAGATTCTCTGTGGATGCATTTGGACTCAGATTTCTTTCATGAGTCCCTGATTCGACTTCTGGATGGGTTGTCAATTGCCTGTGGTTACACTCTGCATCCTGTGAATCTCTGCCCATATGTGGAACGGATTGTGCGTAATAATATGCAGGAGTTGGAGTGGTGAGATTTGATAAATCTGGAGCTGATGGTTGACGAGTGGCTCCAAATCCACTGGATGCACGGGTGATCACTTCCCTGAAGAGGGTGGGTACTGAAGATCGCTGCTGAGCAGAATGAACACGTGGAGGAATAGGTGATGCCTTTATGGCTGAGTGTGAAGTGACTGGAGCGTCTGAAGCCAATGGTTGAGTTGGTCTATGCAACGTGTACGGCATTACTGCCACAGGAACTCCAGGTTTTTCCGCCCATATATTTGGTCTCCGATTTCCACCATAAGTAGCTGATTCGATTTCCGGATGTATTATCAGCTTTGCATTAAATTGTTGATTTACAGATGCACGGGCATTTCTGTGGAGCACATCTTGCTCTCCTGCTTTCGGTGGAGCCAAAGTAACCATATCCAGTGCTTTTGGTGTACCCCTTGGTTCATTTCGAAGATGTAACGGATCATAACTCCCTGCTGGCGGTATGAACGTCAATTCCGATGCGTCAGAGGAACCAGTAGGTATTTCCACCAATCGGGTTCGCTTCTGCTGCGTTGATGGGCCTGATGCAGATGAAGAACTTCGTTCATTTTTTTCAACTGGTCCTTTTCGCTTGCTAGCTCTCCGGCGATTGGAACAAGCTATGGTAACCAGCTTGGTGAATTCAGCAAGTGAAATATACTCTTCTGATTCATGATTGATGCAATCTGTAAAAACGAAGGGGCTTCAGTAAAGGAGAACACCCCCTCTAAAACTTTATTTTTACTCTATTGGAATGTAATTTTTGATGTGTTTTCATTGTCTAGGGGTCAGTCCCGCAACACGAGGTCAAAGCAACATCCTAATTAAAATTTTTTTTGAAAAATACAACCACTTTTTCCTGGGAAGTCTAACCCATAGAAACGAAAAAAAGCGAAAACTACAGAATTGAGATTATCACCACGTTTTGCATGACCCGAGGCCACGACGGGGACGTAGTGGTGCATAGGCCTCAAAAGAACCTACACAACCTACCCTAATTTGCGACACTCGGGATTTAGATGAAGAATTTTATTAACTCTAAACCGCCGCTCACCTCCATTGAGCATGAAAAATTTTATTTCATAATTTTTCGAAAACAAGTACTTTATGCACATTGGACTTATAAAATGCACTTTATTTTCGATATTTCTATGTCAATAACTCGAATGCTTCGCGTGGAATAATATCAAATAATTATTTTATCATACATGTTCGAAAAAAAATTAAATTAAATTAAATTGAAAAATACACTTATAATTTTAATTCAGATTTTTAGAAAATTTCGAAAATACTCATCTGGAATAGTAAATCCAATGGTATTCCGTTGAGACACTACACTTATTCTTCATCAAGAAGAAATAAACAAAGTTAACAGTCACGGCAACACCAGAAAACTCACTGGTCAAGGAGAGGACTCAAATGGTTTTTAATGCCAAAATTGCCCCACTCCCAGGCCATCGGTCTCTGTCTTACCAATATAGATGTCTTCAACTACTTTTATTACGCAAAATAATCGATAATTTTCACTTGTTACCTTTCCCCACACGTCGCGATCCCTCTCCCATGACAATTCAAAACAATGCTATAAACCGGTTTAAACTGACTCTATTTTTCCCGTAAAAATGAAATATATTGAAATATTTCACATTAATTTGATTTAATGTGTTGTAAACTGAGTAAATGACTGTAAAAAATCAAAAAATTTTTTGCTAATATTAATGGAAAATTAAATTTTCCAAGGGGGAGGTTTCCTTTACAAAAGCCACGAAAAGGCTTCAGTAAAGGAGAACACCCCCTCTAAAACTTTATTTTTACTCTATTGGAATGTAATTTTTGATGTGTTTTCATTGTCTAGGGGTCAGTCCCGCAACACGAGGTCAAAGCAACATCCTAATTAAAATTTTTTTTTGAAAAATACAACCACTTTTTCCTGGGAAGTCTAACCCATAGAAACGAAAAAAAGCGAAAACTACAGAATTGAGATTATCACCACGTTTTGCATGACCCGAGGCCACGACGGGGACGTAGTGGTGCATAGGCCTCAAAAGAACCTACACAACCTACCCTAATTTGCGACACTCGGGATTTAGATGAAGAATTTTATTGACTCTAAACCGCCGCTCACCTCCATTGAGCATGAAAAATTTTATTTCATAATTTTTCGAAAACAAGTACTTTATGCACATTGGACTTATAAAATGCACTTTATTTTCGATATTTCTATGTCAATAACTCGAATGCTTCGCGTGGAATAATATCAAATAATTATTTTATCATACATGTTCGAAAAAAAATTAAATTAAATTAAATTGAAAAATACACTTATAATTTTAATTCAGATTTTTAGAAAATTTCGAAAATACTCATCTGGAATAGTAAATCCAATGGTATTCCGTTGAGACACTACACTTATTCTTCATCAAGAAGAAATAAACAAAGTTAACAGTCACGGCAACACCAGAAAACTCACTGGTCAAGGAGAGGACTCAAATGGTTTTTAATGCCAAAATTGCCCCACTCCCAGGCCATCGGTCTCTGTCTTACCAATATAGATGTCTTCAACTACTTTTATTACGCAAAATAATCGATAATTTTCACTTGTTACCTTTCCCCACACGTCGCGATCCCTCTCCCATGACAATTCAAAACAATGCTATAAACCGGTTTAAACTGACTCTATTTTTCCCGTAAAAATGAAATATATTGAAATATTTCACATTAATTTGATTTAATGTGTTGTAAACTGAGTAAATGACTGTAAAAAATCAAAAAATTTTTTGCTAATATTAATGGAAAATTAAATTTTCCAAGGGGGAGGTTTCCTTTACAAAAGCCTTTATTATTCTCATCCTCATCTTGATCAACACTGCAACTGTCACTGTCATCTGAATCATCTTTGACGATTACTTTCGCAGTTTTACTTCTTGTTTTCTTTTATCATTCTTTTCTTGGCGAAACTCCTCAATTTCTCCAAAACTTTACATCGTGAATCTCGTAGATTTGTACGCCGCGCGAAGAATAAATTACTCCGGAATTTTTCCTTATTACCTTTCCTCATTTGTAGATAATCACAAATTTCCGGGAATACTCTAGCACGTGTGTGGCCTCCATCAAGATCTGTTATCTGGCTAGTACAATTAATTATGGCTTCATATGCCTTCAAATCGTCAAATTTTAATTTTCGTGTCTTATTTTCCATGTTTAGGGTAACATAGAAAACAGTTGATTGAATGAAGAGAATTGTGACAATCCACAGTGATTGAACAGGTACAAAGACTGATCATAAATAACTAATAACAATGGCGAAAATTGTGGTTTGTTGAATAAATGTTGAATTAATGCAAAGACGACGTAACTCAAAATCCATTCAAATTCGAAAAGCAATACGTGGTACGTTGAACGTTGTGCTCGAGAGCTCTTCACTGATTGATTAATTTTAATTTCCACTTTTGGAATATTATTTTGACAGCTAATAAAAAAATTGAATTATTGAAGAAAAGAGGGTGCGTGGGATCCCCGCGCGGCAGAAGTGAAACTTCTTCCTTATGAGGTATAGATAAAGATAAATTATTAGTATTTCTCTATTGAACGAGGGATAGAATTTTTTGTTCGTTACCGAATTATAGTTTTTTTCACGACCAGTATTCAGACCAACACATTGTTCCAATTTATTGTGTTTTGAAATATCTCGGGAATTGATCGAGATAGAGCGATTGTGCCACAATCCTTCTGTGTAGCTCTCGAAATTCCGAAAGAGAGTTGCTGATAAAATGAAATAGATCCGTCTGAAAACTTTATTATATATATTTGATCGGTTTCCGTTTTATTAGGAATATTCCGGAAACTGAGCAACATAACAAAATTTTTCTGAAGACCTTTTTTGTGAACAATTTTAAAAACTGTGGGAAGGGTTTCTACAACAATTGCCTTATTTGGCTCAGTTTCTGATATATTCATTAAAACACTATAGTCATATATGACAAAGCATAGACTCATAGATAGAGTCTCCATTGTGATGGTTTTTTGGGAGAATCCATCGGAATCGAATAGAGATATGCTCATTCATCTTACTCCCTATTTTAACTCTCGAAATTCTCTACGAAAAGGGATTCGGGTGAATTGACGCTATCTCTCTTAGTTTCTAAAATATTCATGAAAAAGTTTACCAAAAAAAAATAGACTTATAGCTGGAGTTTCTTTTACGAAAACTTTTTCATAAATATCCTTGGAGCTCCTTTCGAAAACTAAGCGAAAGAGAGCAATTCCATCCGAATCCTTCTGTGCAGCTCTTAAGACTCTCTATAAGAGAGAATTGTGGCGAAATTACGCTATCTCGTTTACTTTCCAAGATATTCTCGAATTACTGTTGATAAAAAATTTACATCCTGTTTTATTTCTTCGCTATTAAATTGTTTTTCAACGAATATCTCGGAACCTAAGCGAGATACAGGGAATTCGTCTGAATTCTTTTTCACAAAAAACTCTGAGAGCTACGTGAATGGATGAAGACGAGATCGCTCTATCTCCCTTAGATTCCGAGATATTCCAAAGAATTGTCAGCCTTTCTGACTATTACACTAGCATGTAGATGCTACAGAAGGAGTAGCGAATGAATCGAACTCGGCTTTCTTCGGCTCCCATACCCCACCATAAAAATTCCGGCTTCGGTACGCCTCGGCAGTCGGTTCTTTTCTTAGTACGCCTATATGCTACGTATCTACCTACTCCCCCCCCCCCCCCTCCTCTCCAATCCACCAGCTCCCCTACGCTAACTACGAAAGATAGGCTTCCCCTACCACTCAGATTGGGACCGGACGTCAACAGCGCACGACTTCTCCTTTTCCCCACTACTCAGCTACCGCATTCCCCTCGAAAGTCTACACATCAGCGTGACGCTTGAGAAAATTTGGTATCCTGCCAAAAGAAGTTTCACTTCTAAAAAAGCATTAAAAAAATGAACAATCAGCACGAGAAGTCATTTTTTCCTGAGAAGAAGTATTTTTTTAAAATTCTTCTAAGATTATTTGTGTGCGAGATAACGCTTGTTGAAGTTTTTCCAGGAGATTGTGTAGAATAGCTTATCCATACCACAAGGAAAAGAATAAGAGGGTACGTGGAATCCACGCGCAGCAGAAGAGAAACTACTTACTCATAAACATTTCTCGGATTTTTTTTATTGAACACGAAGTAACAATTGACAATAGTAAGGATATGGGTATGATGTCGAATGAAAACAGCTTAATGTATAGTTCCGCACATTTAGCGATGCAATTAGCATAGGTATACTTTGAATATCCGAATACCTGCATATTAGACTGTGCCAAATTTGACGACAATTTTTTTTTTCGGCTCCCAAGTGAAAATTACATTTTCCATTACGGAAAAATGATGCTCCCCAAATTCGGGCTTCCTATCTTTTTTTTCCAGTTAGCGCTCGCGTAAATAAGGTTTTTTCAAGGGAAAATTTTTAAAAATTGATTTGAAACCTCAAAGTTTATGGAATATGATCTCTAAAAATTTCAAAAACGCATCACTCCGTCAAGAATTCAATGCTCAACATAGATAATCGTGAACGGAATCAAAACAATGGCCTACACGCCTTGTCGACCAAATATAAAGCGAATTTTTGCTTAATTTATTACTAACATTCATTCTTATACACATATCAAGCAATGAATGTGTGATTAAAACTTGTGAATTCCATTTTCTAGACAATCCTCATGATCCAAAGAACTAATTTTCGTCCCTCAATTCTTCTCTATATTTTTTCCTTCAACTAAAAATCATAATAATAGCAAACAATATAATAGTATATTAGACAACGAGTGCGGGAAGCACCCCGAAGCGAATGCGCTTGAACGTGCGAGTGGGTACAGCGCCCCGCACGAGTTGTTTATACAATTTTATATTACTCACATGCGGTGTGAAATGGCGCTTGACCTTACTCTTTAGAGGTTAGTAAGTGCTGTTGTAATCCATTGAAACGTCTTACTCATCGTGGTAATGTCATTACCGCACACTTCAGCGTGGGTAATGGTCTTTATCCACGTCAAAAGTCTCATTCGTCGAACGCGGTGGGTAAGACGTTTCAGTGGATAAAACAGCGCTTGCCAACCTCTAAAGAGCGAGGTGAAGCGCCATTTTACCCGCGTGAGTGATATAAAAAAAATTATATCATTTCATCACTCATTACTCACAGCTTTTATTGAGTCAGAAGTTTTTAATCAATATTCATAGCGTTGATGCTTCTATTCATGGCACCTATTATAGTGATTGACATTCGTGAGTGATTTACCAACATGTTACTCCAAATATTAGTCAGAAGATGTTGCTAGCTTCTTTTTGAAGTGAAACTTCTTATACGAAGTCCTCGCGTTTAACGCTGCTGCGTTACTTTTCCACGCATTGGTGGTGGGGGAAATAAAGAGAGAGAGAACGGATGTGCGCATGCGCACTCGTATCCCTGCAGCACTGCTCGTCACAGTAGGACTAGCGAAGGGATCGACATCGGCTTTCTTCGACGTCCATGCCCCACCAAATAATCTTTGGCTTCGGCATGCCTCGTGTGTCGATTCTTTCGTTAGTACGACAATACCTGTCCTGTTACTGTTTATTTTTTATTATCAGTTCAAGAGTATCTCGGAAACTAAGTGGGATAGAGTGATTCTGCTTTCCTCCTTTTTTGTAGATCTTTAAATTCTCGACAAGAAAGCTCGAAGTTGAAACTGCTCTATCTTATTCAGATTCCGAGATATTCTCAAGAAACAATTGACAAACAAACCAAAAAAACAGGAAAAGGTTTTATTTGTTGATAATTTTCTTGGAATATGTCAGAAACTACGTAAAATAGCGTTATTTTGCTCCAATCCTTCTTCATAGCCTTGGAAATTCTCTACAGAAGGCCGTCAGGTGAAATCATTGTATTTCGCTTAGTTTCCCAGTTATTTTCGAAATACTATTGACAAAAAAAAACCTACTTTTCTTGTTATTTCGATTATTTATTCCCGAAAGTTTTTTTGAGAATACTCAGACACGGAGGAAGATGCAGCGATCTCACTCTGATTTTTTTTCTTGAATTTCAAGACAAGCTATTAGAAAGGATTAGGTCAAAATGGCTTTACCTCGCTGAGTTTCGAAGATATTCTCGAAAAATCATTGGAATAGAGTTACTTTTCTTTCTCAAATAAGTCTGTTGTTTGTTATTTGTTTTTAATAGATATCCCAGAAATTGAACGAGATAGCGTGATTTTGCCCTCATCCTTTCTTTGTTGAAAATTTCAAGAGCTTCAGAAGAAATTGAATCAAAAAAGGCAATTTCTCCGTTAGATTTTGATATATCTATAAGTCTCTGTTCTGTTCGTAGGATTTTGATGAATGTCCCTGAAACTAAGCAAGATAATGAAATTTTTGTAGAGACCCTTTTTGTAGTTTTCGAGATTCTCTGCAAAAAAAAAAGTCTTCAGAAAAATTTCGTCATCTCGCTCACTTTCTGAAATATTCTTGAAAAGAAATGGATGTTGAGGAAGAGAAAAACATCGAGTTTGTAGACAAATTGAGTGCTCTTTATCATCAATTTTCTTTGAATGTCTCGGAGTCTATGCAAGATAAGGTATTTTTGCACTGATCCTTGGACGAGCAGCAAGAAGTTTCACTTCTGCCGCGCGTGAATTTGACGCACCCTTTTTTTTTTCTGAGCTTTACAGGTGTCAAGTAGTTTTATTGAATCATTATGATTCCAGTCTAAAGGAAAGTGCAAAGAAGAATGGAAAGAGCATAAAAATTAGTTCTATGGATCATGAGGATTGTCTAGAAAATAAAATTCACAACTTTTAATCACAAATCAATTGTTTGATATGTGTATAAGAATGAATGTTAGTAATAGATTAAGAAAAAGTTCGCTTTCTATTTGGTCTACAAGGCGTGTAGGCCATTGTTTTGACTTCATCCATGGTTATCTTCGTTGGGCATTGAATTCTCGACGAAATAATGCGTTTTTTTTATGTTTAGAGATCATATTCCATGAATTTCAAGGTTCAAAATCATCTTTAAAAGAATTTTCCTTGAAAAATGCTTATTTACGCGAGCGCTAACTGGAAAAAAAAGATAGGATGCCCGGATTTGGGGAGTATAATTTTTTCGTAACGGAAAATGTAATTTTCACTTGGGAGCCGAAAAAAAAATAGTCGTTAAATTTGGCACAGTCTACTGCATATAGTATATGAGGCATTTCATGCTATTTCACTTATTTTTCAAGATTTTCTCTCCAATTTTGTTTATGTTTGAATATGTTGTTGGAGAGGCTTAGGGAAGTCATTTCCTATAGGAACAAAAGAATGAATTGTTTTCAAAAATTAACCATTTGCAATTTTGAAAAAACGGTGAAGATGCCCATTTCACTCCAGCTTTGAATGCTCCTATCTAGTCAAATATCAGTTCTACGAAGGAAAAGCCGAAGTACTTTCTTATTGTGGAAGAGCGTATAATTACAACAAAATCCATTCCAATATTCGAAACTCAATATCCTCATTTGTTATAAACTAAATAAATCAAAAAAATGGTTGTCTATTGCTGTGGTCACCATTTTAATGTATCGGTTTTTTGTTCACCAGCAAATTATTTTTTCCATGATTATGACGGATTCAGACGAATTCATTTTTGAAGTCATGATTCTGTATGAATATCTTGGAAATTGATCGAGATAGAACGATTCGTCATCAATTTTTTTTTGTAGCTCTTGAAATTCTGCTTAAGGAAGCATTCGCGCAGAATCGTCTTATCATGCTTAGATTCTGAAATATTCGAAGGAAATTGATGACAAAATGCAATCAACTTGTCTGAAAACTTTATATTTTTTTTGCTATCCGCTTTTGAGACCGATTGTGTTTGTTAGTGGACTATATTTGTTGAGTTGAGGAGTTCGATGGCTATGAAGGTGGAACATGAGAGAGACCAATCTGCAAGATTTGGTTCACTTTGGTCTGAGGCTTCTTTTCTGAGTGATTCGATGATGGTGAGCGAGACTGGTGACCGTGTAACTCAATACTCTCCATTGCATGAGCTCGAGACATCAAGATAGTGAACAACTGATCAACAGTTGGATATGTCTGTGAAGGATAAACTTCGTGCTCCCGAGCTTCCCTCCGTTTGGAGTCAAGTCTCGAGATTACTGTATAAACTATAATAATAATATAATATAATTTATTTGCATTCAACAGGATACGATCCTCAATACAAAAGTATAAACTATAATAGAGCTCCATTGACAGCACTTACTGTATCAGTTACTGAAGTGAGAAGTTGATTCAGTTCTTCCGAACTATGAGAAGCCATTTGAGGAGGCCAAAGAAGTTTATTGAGATGGGATGATGTGAGAAATCTTTTATTTCCATAATGAGAAGAAATCACCTTCCAAGCGATATTGTAGGAATCACCAGTAATCGGTAAATTACTGATAAATCGAGTAGGTTCCTCTGATAAACATGACCGTAAATAATACATCCTTGCAACGTTGGAAATATCAACCTCTGGTTCTGTAAGAAAGAGAGGAAAAGATTTCGAGAACTCGTCCAGTCAGAGTACTCCCCTCAGAAATCAAACAAAAGAAGATCAGGGAGGCATTTTTGATTCTGATGAACTATGGAGTGACTCTCATGTTGGGCTTTCTTTCACCATAGTTCAAACTGAGAGGCTCCAGCCTAGTCGAGAATTTGATTCAATTCAGCTTTAGCTGTATGATAATGAACAGAAGTAGAATCAAAACTTTTCTTCGTTAAATAATGCTTTTGCTTCCGAATGGAAGTTATGTAATCATAAGAATTCTCGATTGTAATTTTTTTAATAGAAGATACTTGGAATGGTCTAAAAAGAGAGAAAATGATATTTTCAGCGCATGTCTGTGTGTGTGTGTGTATGTGTGTGTGTCTGTATGTGCATAAAAGTCTCAACTCCAGTAGAACGGCTTTCTAGAAAAATTTTATGTTGTGTGGAAAACTTCCTGTTGACGAACTCTATTTTTTAAGGTTTATTTGAAGAAAATCGGATCGGTACTTTTTGAGATATGTCAATTTTCCGAAAACCAGTTTTTAATGAAATTTCTGGGAACTATTCAACTCATGTTATTTATACTCATATATTCTCTCGATAGTTGTATCAGTTAGATGCCTGTCAATTTTGAGCTTATTTGCACGATTAAATCTCGAGTTATTGCCGTTTTAGTGAGTTTTTCAAAATTTGATATTTTGATGATGATTTCGAAAAAGTTATATCAGTGCTTTTGAAGGTATTGAGGCTCGGAGTGAATAGAGAATGGAATGTTGCAGTGATTAATATCATTAATAGTTCTGCCAGATAAGTGGATTAGAAAAGAATGCATGACATACATCCACCTGAGAAACTCCAGTTTTCAGCCATTATGGAGTTCTACGCTTTGAATAGATGACGAATTCATAAGCCAAATTTATCTATCGCTTCATAAATGATAGTTTTCGACTATTCAGGTCAGTATTCTGAATTCAGGACAAAATTCATAACTACTGGAGTTGGGTTCGGCAATAGAGGAGGCAAGGTCAATAATTTGCATCTGGTACTTGCCTCATATTTATCTCAATACACTATCCTCAATCGATATAATTATTCAATAATGCACTGCTGAGTAAGTCATTGGAGCCTATTCAACAAACCAAGTTTTTTATTGTAAATGAAAAACTTAATGTAAATAAGTGAACGGAAAATGTATAAATTTAATACAATACGAATTGCCGACAAATTGAATGAATAACTTCCATTCGGAAGCATATTGCTAAAGTATCAGCAGAAAAAGCTATATCAGTTGGAAAGCAATACTATTATCCACTTGTTTCATGATGTTATTAATTGTAGCACTGCTGGCAACAATGTCGTCATGTTGAGCCTCAAATTTCGTCCAGCAGGCTTCAATGAGGTCAAGCTCAGCTTTCAGAGCCGAGGGTCTCAATGGCTGCGCTTCTTTGTCAGTTGACCGATGAGCTATTGACTTAATCTGCATAAATTTTGAATTCTGAGGTGCGAGAAGTTCTTCAATACTCATTTTGTTTTCGAACTTAAATATCAATTTCGAGCACTACCAGACGGAAGTAAATTGATTGACTTACTCAAAATTTAATCAATTGAGGGAAATTATTGAATAATGAGACAAAAGGCTTTTTATTTTTTTAATTATCTATTAATCTTACCGTTCACCCGACGCGGCCGTGGTCAAGGGTTGTCGGGGCTCGAGAAAATTTTAATTTGTTGGGCGCCAGTTGACGATTTGTCAACAATTAACAATAAATTTATGGATTGACGAGCAAGGATCTCAAGGGAAGTCCGATTGGGATGACCGAGAAGTATAAGCAGGAGGACGAATAATTGAAATAAATTGATGAAGAATTATTAACAACTTACGTTTTATTCTAGTTGACTCGTTTACAAATTGTTTTCCTGTGGTTATCGACAATAAAGACACTAACGATGATAGTTTCGACAAATTTAAGTTACAGAAAGAATTGATAACTATACAGTAATTAATTAATATTTCAAGATAAATTCTTTAACCACACGCAATGAACGCTCGGATACGAGTGAGTCTCGATCGAGTAGATTATCTTGGTAGGGGAAAATTTTGACGGGTTCACAATTTTCGACAATTATTACGCCTTAAGGGCGTCAAGGTCGACCTCTCACGTTTCCCTTTGATTAGTTGACCGCGAATTTCGACTTTTGAATTACAAGATGGAAATATTGGGTTGAGGCGAATCTTGCTGTGACACCCTCCCCCTCCAGACCTCAACGTGATATGGTCAAACATTTCTTTTGAAAGTGTAATCATAATTAATGTTACCTTAGAGTTAATTAACCCGAAGTCAATTAACAATTCTCCATTAACTGAAAATTAAACTCAATTATTCAATTCCTTCTGCCTATATTATTATTTCGTTGTCTGATAATTAACGGTCTTAGTCTCGATTACCAGAACAATTTTTTATTTTACTTCAAGTTTTGTTCAATTACAGCTCGTTGAAAATACTAATGTTTGAAAACGTGATACTTTAATTAGTGGTTGACGATACAGTCGAGTAGAAAAGTGAAAATAGAAATAGAAAAGAAATGAAGTGAAAACCAGTTGACACTTACTTTGATGTTTTCTTGAATTTCGTGGGAATGATTATTGGATACTCTGTTCCGTCGTCCAACTCAGGGTGGCTTCGTTTCAGGATACTTTCAGCTTCGTTCAGGAGATAGCGATGATCGTTGGGAATAGTGAACGTAGGCATGGTGGCGTAATTGAGGCGAAGCCAATCCACTAGTCCTTCGTATCTCATATTGCAGTCCGGGCATTCGGAATTGTACAAAGTCGAGTCCCTTGAGCAACCTGGACAGCGTCTCAGTCCCAACTGATGCTCAATGCCATGAGCATAGTGGCAGTCTACAGTGTCGAATCCATCAGCTTGACAAATTCTGCAGAACCCAGCTCTGAATAGTATTGTTCGGGTCTCTTTGGTCTTTGTCTTCGACTCCATTCGTTTCATCAGATGGGCAGTTCTTTTGATTATCACCTGCTTCAGTAGTTCATCGCTGATGATCCTACAATCGATCATGTACATAGAAGGTTCTGACAAAGTTTCTCTGTCAGGAACTGGTACTCCCAATTCTTTCAACATTTCGTCAATTGTAGGCATTCTGCCAAGTGGAAGGGGTTCCACCGCGATAGAAGGTGCTAGCTCTGCCTTCGGGTCCGAGGCACTCATCAGTGGTTTTCCTGTCGCTGAAGTCTCTGATGGGTGATTTAATAACGGCATTCGTCCTCTCCTTCTATTCTCTTCCATCACTTGTTCTTTAGTCACTCGTTCTGGCAAGGTCAAGACTAACTTTGGTGGCTGACGAGTGCGTAAGGCGTTGATCAACCATTGCACCTCAGTTCCCTTCCCCTTCTCGCTTTCAGATTTACTGGACGACTCTTTTGGGTTGTTCTGGTACTCTGGTTCATTGACTAAACCAAAGTCCAAGTTCTCGAACGTTTCTTTTCCTGCTGGGAGGCTTGCTGTGTCTCCCAGGATCTGTACGCTTGATGACGATGAGAAGTCAGAGTCCTGTTCCTGTATTTGCTCAGTGTCCTCACTAGCAATTGAAGGAGTACTGCTACGAATTTTGTCAATTTTCGAATCCAGAGTTTTCAACAATTCTTCAACTTTCTTTCTCTCCTTCACTAATGCTTGAAGATTCTCTTCATCGACATCTGGGGTTGGTGAATTTACGTCGTTTCCGTTGTTGTCCATCGTGAGGAAATGTTGTCAACCTAGTAATTAATTTTATTTCTTAGACTTCGACAGGAAATTTTCAAATCAGACACATAATATTTGCCAATTATTTTGTCAGTTTTGTCTGTCAATTCAATTACCCTAGGCCCAAGAATTCTTTTTATTATTGCAGGTCCAAGGTAACCATGTGCTAGTTTCGCCGCATAGCCCTCAGCTTTTTTACTAAGTTTTTTGTTTGGGTAGTAGAACTCCATTCCCTTATGAATATGAATAGTAACCGATTTATTCTCGTCAATTTTGTCGAGGCGTTTCTCCGAATATTTTGTCAGTTTTTGCTCGATTTTATGCCTAAATTCGTCAATTTTACTCAGTCTTCCGACCCATTCACTCACTAGATTCTCCGCAACAGTGGGTGGAATTCGGTGGATTTTAATTCCTGCTTCGCGACTGCTTCGCGCCCGTGGTTCAAGTAAAATGGCGAAACTCTAGTTCCCGCGTGTGGTACGGTATTATAGGCGAACTGGATTTTCGGCAAATTTGCATCCCATTCGTCGTGTTTCACGTCGATAAACGCGGCAATCATTGGTTCAATTGTACGGTTCACGCGTTCAACCGGATTACTTTGGAGGTGATTTAAAGGTGTTGTTATTTGTTGGACTCCTCTCGCTTGGAGGAACGCTTTTACATCTTTATTTGTATATTCAAGGCCATCATCGGCGTTAATTGATTTTGGGGCTCTCCATTTATTGAATACCGTGTCTAATACATTGACTCCTGTCTTCCCGAGTCTATTCCGAACTGGAAAAAGTTCAACATACTTCGTATCAAGATCTAACACGACAATAACACACGTATTTCCCTTTTTGGTACGCGTTTGGGAAACAATTGTATCAATCGACAACTGTGACCATGACTGCTGTAATGGTCGAGTACTTAAGGGCCCTTTCACCGGATTCTGGTTATATTTAACTTTGAGACAAATTCCGCAGTTTTCTACATACGATTTTACGTCTCGTGACATTCCAGGCCAGTAATAAAGTTGTCGGACTCTGTCTAGCGTCTTGTCTTTTCCGAAATGTCCTGCACATGGTACATCATGATTTTCTTGTAGTATTGTCAGTACGTCTGTAGATTTAATTACTTTTTTCCAGGGGTTTTTATCGTCTATAAGTGCTTTTTCATAGTCGGGTCGATAAAAAAACAGTTCGTCGTTTTCAATTTTCCATTCAGAAAACCTATCGGGTTGAGTTTCTACGAGTTTATTTTTCGTCTCGTACCAGTTTTCGTCTGTTATTGAATTGAGTTGTGGCCGATTTTGTATCGTCTCTTCAACGACCTGTTTCCAGCCAAGGGGATCAACATCTAGGTCAAACATTCTTGACAACGCGTCAGGGGCTTCGCTTGTCGTACCACGTCGATGTTCGACAATGATATCGTGTTGATAAAGATATATCGCCCATCTCGCAAGACGGCCGGTGGGATTTTTTAAGCCGTGTAACCACTGTAACGCTTGGTGATCTGTGACGACTTTGAAGGGCATCCCTTCGAGATAGCATCGTAGTTTTTCCACTGACCATACGACGGCGAGACATTCTTTTTCTGTTGTGGTGTAGTGAAGTTCCGCACCACGGAGCGGCCGACTTAAAACTTCTATCAAGTTTTCTTTGCCTGTATCCGGATCTAACTGTACAACGATCGCTCCGAGACCGAAATCGCTCGCGTCCGTGTACAGGACAAACGGTTGTCCAGGTATCGGGACTTAAAGTCGTGGCATTTCTGCCAAGGCTCTTTTTGTTTCGTCAAAAGCACGCTGTCCCGTTTTGGTCCAATTCCAGGGAACTTTGACACTAGTCATTTTGTTCAGAGGTCCCTGTGTTTTGGCAATATTTGTAAGGTGTCTGTGGTACCAATTGACGAGCCCGTTAAATTGTCTGAGTTGAGTTCTATCTTTGGGGACTGGGAAGTCCAAGATTTGCTGCATCTTTTCTGGGTTAGGCCTCATCCCGAATTCGTCAATAATGTAACCGAGGAATTTGACTTCCTTACACGCAAAGCTACTTTTTTCACGATTTATAATTAGTTTTGCTTCTCTAAATACTTCAAATACTAATTTCAAAATGGCAATATGTTCGTCAAGATCTTCACTGACTATGATCCAATCATCTAAATACATAAATATTTTGTCAACCCATTTATTGGGTAATCCGCGCTCGTGGACTAGGTTTTTTACGTGACGTTTCCACAAATCCATCAAGCGTTGAAAAGTTGACGGAGCGCCTGTGAGGCCGTATGGCATTCTAAGCCATTCTAATCGACCTAAACCCTCGACTACAAGCGTGGTGTATTTTTGACTTTCTTTTTGCATAGGGATCTGGTGGAAAGCTCCGCTCATGTCTAGTGTTGAAATAATTTTCGCTTGATGTAATTTGGATAGAATGGATCTCATATTATGTAGAGGATACGCGGGCTTTCTAGTTTGTTGATTCAGTGGCTTATAATTAATACAAAATCTAAGCCCTCCGTTGGCTTTTGGCGCTACCACGGGTAAACAAGCCCATTCGCTGTTACTCCAAGTAACGTAACCTTTTTCTAGTAATCTCTCGACTTCTTTATTGATGAATTTTCGTATGACCTCGCTCCGACGATAAGGTTCCTGACGATGGGGGTTTGGATCATACAGCTCGATAACGTGTTCTATTAGATCTGTCTTACTGGTGGATTCTTTGTCAAAATTCTCGAATTCTTTATACAAAAAGTCTGCCAATTGTTTCGACTGATCAGTGGTTAGAGTTTGTAATCGCGAAGCGCGGAAAACGGTGTTTGACAAGGGATATGGGTGTTGACTCTCTGCTAAGGTCCACGTTTGCGTGAATGGATCGACTAGAATTTTAAAAGTCATCCAGAAGTCCATGCCTAGGATGAAATCGTTGGACAATCCTGGTAATATGCTAGACCATTGGGAACCATAGATGTCGCCTACATCTATCTCAAAACTTGTGCCACCTTGAGTTTTAACGAGAGATTTACCACCAAGCCGTATGCCTGATTTTGACGAAGTGTCTGTTTGTAGGCTCTGTGACTGATAATTTTTGACTTGCTCATACGCGGATGCACTTAAGAATGACCTGTCGCTACCACTATTGATTGTTCCTTGAATTTTTTCACCGAAAATCTGAATTTCAACCGGAATTCTGATGGCTTTGGTCAGTTCTCTCGCGTTATCTTCTCCACAATAAATTCTTCTTTGAGTCAAACGGTGAATTGCGTGTGGAGGTAGGCAAGAGGGCTTACGTTTTTTTAAGGGAACACTCTTGACGTTCTCCTTGTAAATTTCATGATTCGCGTTTGATTCAGTCAACTTATCGTCTAACATAGTTGATAATTGTATCTCGAGCTCTGTGAAAATCTCGACTGTTTCAGCTTGAGCTAAGTCATCAATCTCGTCGTCCGTCATTTCGTCTTCACTCTCACTCAATGCAATTATATTCAGTGCTATCCCTTCAATCGTCTGGGATTCGTTTGGAAAAATCGGCGAATCAGTTTTATCGAGATCTTTGACTTGTTTCACATTAATATTTTGATTATGATTAGCGTCTACCGATTGACAATTTACCTCGGCGGTGCCCTTACTTGCAGTAGCTGGAGGTACAGTTACTCGGGGGTTTTGGAGTTTCCCGGATTCTTTTGACGGCTTTTCGTGTCGTGGCCCGTTTTTCGACAGTTAAAGCATACGATTTGTCGATCGACCACAGTTTCCGCAAAACAATTTACTCGGATCGAACGGTGGTTTGTTATTGTTTTGTTCAACTCAGCTCTTGTTGGTTATCGTACTACCTGGTAGATTCTTTCTATTGAATTGTTCGAGATTCTGGTCAAGTCTCTGCCTCGTTAGTGATTTTGAACTTTGGTTGAATTTATTGAACTCTTTATCTTGGAATGCATTTAAATTAACCGTCTCGTCGGATTCTGTTTCGCTTTTCTCTTTATCAAACTCACTACTATCGTCAGTATTCTCATTCACATAATTGAAGAACTCGCTGAATAGTCGCGATGCCACAAATTTAAGATTTCATACGTTAAACGAGGGTTGAATTTGGTAAGAATGAATTTAAGCTGTTCTCTAAAATCCGGGGGGTTTTGCATTCTTTTAAAAATAAGTCTCGCTCGACTCGCGAATTCAGCGAGAGTTTCTTGTTTGTCGATTTTTGTATCACGTATTTCGAATAAGAGATCTGAATCGTCGCGTTTGATTGACCAATCATTACGGAACGCTCGTACGAAATCTTTCCACGTTCTCCAGGAATTTTTGTTGACGAGATACCAGGCTCTCTGTGGTCCTTCGAAAATTCTCGACAAACACGGTACGAAAAGGTCTTTATTGATACAGCTTGCTGTCAATAGATCTTTTACGATGAGCAGAAATTGTTCGGCGTCTCTCTCAGTTCATGGAAATGAAATTTTCCAAGAGTTGACTACTTGTCCGACCTTTAAAGCAGATGGCTGATGACCGAAATTATTGTCGTACGCATCTCTCCCTCTATGATAAATTCTACCGCGTGGCTCTTGTCTCGTCGCACTTGATTGTAATACTTGATAGTTTTCACCATCATCGCTCGAATCACTTTAATGCCACGATAGCGCTCCCGGTGTAACTGAACGTTCTGAACGACCGCGAGAAGAGCGATTGTTCGAGTAGCTTCACTCTCATTCGGTATTTCGTGAATGCGTATTTTGTTACCTTGGCTGGTTGGGTCTTTCTATTGTCTGTAAATAGTCTCTGGTATTTTCCCTCATATATCTGTACTCGTCTTTTGTCATAAGCATTCTCTGACTTTCTAGTCTGCCACTCGACGTATATTGATCTACTATAAGTTCAATAAGTCTACGCGGAACCTCCCTGTCTGTAGCGCTATGACTTGTGTGAGAGGCATTCGCCGCGCGATCGTTGTTGACATTAGATTCACAACTCCTTCTTTGAAAATGAACTTGACGCGGATCTTTCTCTGTTGGGGCTCGTTCATTTCGTGATCGATTTTCTTGTTGTTTTTCGTCGTTACCCGAATTTGAATGAGGCACTGATTGTTTTCGAGCTAGTTTTTGGTGTTTTCTAATTACCGCCTCCTCCCATCTGAATACATATATTCTTCTGAGGTCTCCTCGTCGGCGCCGTCACCATCTACTGACCACGAGTCTTTCTGGTTGTCGCTGGTACCAGACTGATCGTTCAAGTGGTCGTTGGTATCTCCACTCGCGTCTTTTTGAATGTTCAAACGTTCTTGGAGTCGCAAAAAACTACTCGCTAAATTTTTCATTTCTAAAGCTAAAGCGCTCAACCCGTTTTCTACGGCTATAAAATGACCGTCAATAGCCAATTGTTCATCATCTAGATCAGGTTGCACCGGTGGAGGCATGTCTAATGGTGTACTTTGACGTGTTAGAGGGATAATAGGCTGAATTGGACTACGTTTGAGTTGCTTGCCTCCTCTGAAGGCTGTGATTTGTACAGGCGGCGGAATACCTTCTGAAGAGTCGACCGACTCAAATCCGTCTGGTTCTTCCGTTGTCTGTACTGGCGATTTTTCTACACCGGTTCCCTTCCCCGGAGGTGTTCTAATCATTTATCGATAACTTGACAAATATGCGGGGTCGCAGCTGGCCAGTTTCAATTGTTGACAACTCTAATTGTCTAGTTCCAAATTTGAACTTGATTGAGTTAATGATATTTTATTTCAGCTATTCGATTGGACTGGATTCTACCATCCAAATTCTAAATTGAAATACTTTAAATTGGTTTTATTCAAGTATAAATTTTCGAATATATTTTTATTTATTTATTAATTATTTTTATATTTCCGGCCGAAGCAATATTCAAACCGAAAATACTATTTTGATGCTACAGGGCTTAACGTTGAGATTACCTTGGCATCAACCTTTGAACTCTTCGAAATCAATAGTGTTTTGTTGATTTCTTAGAATTTCATTCAAACAATTTATTTTGCGTAATAACTGGAGCAATATCCAAATTATCGACGACTTATTTTAATTTTCAATTTTGCCGAATAACCGAAGCAATATTCAAATTACCGACAGTTTAAATTTTTAATTTTTTCATTACTAATTAATCGAAATAATATTCGAATTGATAAGTAACATAATGCATCCTTCAACAAACGAAGCAAGATTCAAGCTATTGACAAATGTCATTAATTTTATGAAATTTTTTTTTTTAATTTTTTTCATTTTATTGTGAATAACTAATTTTTAATTCAAGTTACCCTCAATTTTAATTATAATTCCCGTAAAACATTAATATTCTTTCGACAGACAAAACTATCTTACAATTAAATAAATTAAACATAGAATTTTTTACAATTCCATAATTTTATTTTATTCTACGAATAAGAAGAAATAATAAAGCGATAGAGAAGAGCAGTAAGCGGCTTCATAATCCCAATTGAATTCCGGGAACGATGTAAACAATGACGCTCACAACACGCACCGTACGACGCTTGACCAGAGACGCTTCAATACGACGTATTTTATTTCAATCAAATATTTTACGGCAATTTTTTTTTTCAATTTCATTCAACTTTCACAAAATCAATTATTAATTTTTTTTTTTCCAATTAAATTTTTCCCAACTGCCCCACGTTGGGCGCCAATTGAGACAAAAGGCTTTTTATTTTTTTAATTATCTATTAATCTTACTTTTCACCCGACGCGGCTGTGGTCAAGGGCTGTCGGGGCTCAAGAAAATTTTAATTTATTGGGTGTCAGTTGACGATTTGTCAACAAATGACAATAAATTTATGAATTGACGAGCAAGGATCTCAAGGGAAGTCCGATTGGGATGACCGGAAAGTAAAAGCAGGACGAATAATTGAAATAAATTATCGAAGAATTATTAACAACTTACGTTTTATTCTAGTTGACTCGTTTACAAATTGTTTCCCTGTGGTTATCGACAATAAAGACACTAACGATGATAGTTTCGACGAATTTAAGTTACAGAAAGAATTGATAACTATACAGTAATTAATTAATATTTCAAAATAAATTCTTTAACCACACGCAATGAACGCTCGGATACGAGCGAGTCTCGATCGAGTAGATTTTCTTGGTGGGGGAAAATTTTGACGCGTTCACAATTTTCGACAATTATTACGCCTTAAGGGCGTCAAGGTCGAACTCTCGCGTTTCCCTTTGATTAGTTGACCGCGAATTTCGACTTTTGAATCACAAGATGGAAATATTGGGTTGAGGCGAATCTTACTGTCACAATAATAATAAGCACTTCTCTTAATTGAAGAAGTTGAGAAGATCAATGATGATGAGTGAGCACCTCGTCGATTTGATCCACGAAAATCGGGAATTTCGGGCAAAATTCAAAAAATTCCAGAAACTGTTGAGATGTCCTTGAGAAGTTCGATGTAGCACCTTCTGGTCACTGGAGACGTGATCGATGAATAATAACCCGGTTATTTAAATTGCCTCCTAATTTGAATTTGAATTCTGCGGGTGAACACATTTGAGGATCCCCGATTTGAGTGTCATTGCACGAATTCGAATTTTCAGCGTCAAGTAAAAAGTTTGAGATGAGAACCACTGCTGAAACCGTCGGTTACACGCTCCCCCGAAAAAAATGAGAAAAACCGATGAAAAAACCAAAAAAATCAAAACATATATCGCTTATCCGGTTCGATGGACCAGAATGTTTGATGACAGATCTGGATCTCGATGTATTTTCGATTAGATGGATGAGATTTCCAAGGATTTTAATTGAGAGCGTGGAGCGTGAATAAATAAGCACGACCACGAGTTTTTACTTCCACTTTTATCAACAATAATAAATTTTTTATTATTTGACAATTAATACCATCTAAATTTTCACTGTTCATGTATTTTATCAATTATATTATTGAGACGCTCGAGATTTCATTAATAATTAATGATTGAAATAATTGATAATTTTGAAAAACACTTGTTTCAATGTGAGCACTGAGAGTTCCAAGAAACGATTGAGAGGGAAAACAAGTGAAAAATCGCCCTCAAATCTTATCATGTAGCCTTTTCTGCTAATTCATCAGCAGTTCACTTCCGAGTGATCGTCATATTTTCTTTCAAATGAAATTCACTTATGGATATTATATACGATACATTTTTTCAAATTGAATAGAGAACACGAACAACAGCATTTTAATGCTTGAGAATATGTGTGTTCAGTGCACGATCGTTTTTTGCAATAATGAATTATCGACTATACATCCATTCAGAAAGGAACATGGGACACAAAGGAACATCATTCTGTTGAAATAATATTTTCCGGGAAAATCCAGCTTTTTTTTTACTGAAAAGTAAGCTTTTTTTTTCTCCTACACCGACCTTCCTTCGGCTTTTTTCATGATATTGTTCTAAGCTCTGCTATGAATATAGTAGATTCATGCAGAATCCTATTTACCGAAGAACCTAGTTACTTAATTCAAGGAAACTGTTCAGCTTGTGGTATGACGATTAAGGAAGGAATAATAATTACTCCAAATTATATAGCAATGTTTCATCACAAGTATGCTGGTTTTTCTTCTGTTTTAAATATAACCATTCAAGAATTGATTGATAAACACACAATAACATGTGAAAATGATCATGAAAGCAGAGTAGATAATATTATCTTCCGGGATTATCTGTTCATCGAATGTCCTCCTTATCACAAATTACAAGTACCTCTCAATAATTTTCCAGAGTTTTTACATATTAAAGATGACAATTACCAGCTAGTGGGCATAGTGAACAACATAGATCCTGAAGAAATGAACGATGAATGTATTGGTCATTGTACGGCATATATTTTGAAGAATACAATTTGAATCGTAATAGATGATTTGATATCCCATTCGATTTGTAGCAAAGAATCAAGAGATAATATCAACTCCCATTTATGTGTTTACATGAAAATCAAATTATCACTGTAATCTCAAATTTCCGGGGAAGATGAACTTTTTACCCTAGTTTAAACTGAAAAATTCGCTGAAATAATCATCAAAAATGACATCTGGTTTCATAAATAAGAAATGAGAGGCACAGCAGGAATACCTAGATTGCAGACTTGACTCTTTTAGAACACACGTAAAGGAGAAGTAGGAAAAATTAACTGGCATGACGTTATAACTGAAAATCAGGCTGGCGAAACTACGTAATTGACTTCAACAATATGGCCTGCAGAGCTTAAAAAATTGGAAGATGAGTGAGGCATTGACACAGCTTCTCGAGATAGAAGACGACCGCGGCGCATGGAAGACTTCTTCCAGGAGGGTCGAGGGTCTTCGACGTTTAGGATATAAGATTCAGAAGAGATCTCCCACGCACAAATCCATGGAAGAAGCAGATCTAAGCTACAGGAGAATCTGATAGAGAAGATGAGGAGAAAGGAAAACATTGAAGTGCCTGACTCGATTTCCCTGAGAGACACATATGAGAGAAAGAAAGGGAGAGAGATAGAGAAAAAGATGAAAATTCTACTGAGATGACACTGAAGCTAAGAATTATGTTAATGAGACTCAGCAGTTAAGCTTAACAATTTGATTGGTGGAGCTCAATATAGAGGACACAAGTAGAAAGGCTGCACAGAGCTTTCCTGCAAAGGGATGACCCTGGCACATAGGTTCTTTACTAGAGGATCCAGGGTCTCCAACGCGTAGGCTGGAAGTGGCATAGCATACACTCCATATGAAAGCCCACAGGAGAGGTAAATGAAAGTCACATGGAGGATTTGATAGAGGAGATGAGAAAGAAATAGATGAATATTTAAATGGAAAACTCGACTCCTTCAAAAGACATATGAGGATGAAATTAGGGCAATTGAACTGAGGTGACTTCAAAGCTGAGAATCATGTTAATAAACCTATCTAGTTGAATTTGATAACTTGACAAATGGAACTTGGGAAATTTGATGATACATTTGGTATAGACCACGCTGAGCTCCCTGGCAGAAAGGACGACCCTGGCACGAGGAGAATTTTTCCCAGGAGGGTCGGGGGTCCTTAACACTGGGGACGGAAGTGCTGGAAATGACCCGGGAATTCAAAAAAGTGTAGTTGAATGCCTACTATGCACAGAGATAATAAGTGGGAACCTGATCAGACGAGGACAGATGTCCCTTCAGCAAAATCTTACATTTTTCAAATTGATGATAAGCAGGGCCCGGAACTTTGTAGATCTAAAAGTATTGCCAGCCCTAGCTGATACCTTGGTTACGAGAGTAAACAAACTTCGAAAAATGTCAGTTTTGATACCAATGTTATTTAAATGTTTTTAATTAAATTTTTCCAATTGATAACTGGTATGGGTGCAAAATATCTTTAATTTTTCCTTTTCAGGACTGGGAAAAATTAAAAAAGACTTGAGGAATACTTAACAAAGACAATCGTAAGATTTGGAAAAGACAGCGGGGAGATTCTCAAAACACATGGGGGAGATTTAAAGAAGCAAGTTCAGAGAAGTTTTGTTTTCATACCAGTTTTCCATTATTGATTTTTTTTCTCCTGTCATGTATCTCGGCTTGACTTTTTCCAATCATTCATGAATTTATAGGATTCACTCGCTTTTGCCACTCACTGCATTATTTTACTTGATTAGTATCAAGATATTTTGCACCCATAACAGTTAGCAATTTGAAAAATTTAATTAAAAACATTTAAATAAAATTAGTATAAAAACTGACATTTTTCGAAGTTTGTTTACTTTCGTAACCAAGGTATCAGCTAGGGCTGGCAATACTTTTAGATCTACAAAGTTCCGGGCCCTGATGATAAGTCTTATTATCAATTCATTATCCAATAATGGTTAGCAGAGAGTAAATTTCTATAGTTTCTACTTGTTTCTATTCAGATTATTCACCATGGATCATGGCATAATAAGACCGTCATTCCTTCCTTCATCTTCATTCAAAGTTCGTAACGATGTTGAATTTGAAATGGGATTGAATTAGTTTTTTTTCAATAATCGTGATCAGGAATTATTCAATTTGAGAAGAATCGTTCAACGAAAAATCATATCGCTCCATGAGACTGTCTCCAAGTAATCGAAATATTGCTGTTTATGTAGACATTCATATACGCATAAACAAAGTTATCAGTATTTAGTTGTTCTCCCAGTCATTGAAGGAATATTCTTTTATTTCCAGTTTCTCATATAACAAGATGTGGATCACCCAGTAGTAAATTTTGGAAAAGATTCGACGAAAATTCAAAGGTCCAAAAATACGATTTGGAGAAATCATTCTTTATGAGTAACTCAAGAACTCTTTGTTCCATCATATCCAAAATCAATCCCAGTCTTAATCTTCAGTAGGACTAAAAAGTTCCTCAATTCGGAGTTTCCCCTGTTCAATGGCTATCGTGTTGCCACGGGATTTTATGAAAAAAACCTTAAAACGAAAATAACCGAAAAACTAATGGTAGGAAAAATCTGAATTTACAGAACTGAATGATAAGATGAGAATCATCCGCTGCGAGTTTGGACGAAATCGATTAAGAACTTTTTGAAATAAAAAAAAAATTGAAAATCATCGATTTTTCAAAAACTACTCATCTGATTTCGATCAAATAGGGCTCAAAATAAAGAGTTCAGTGATAATGATATCCTGACAAAATTTCGAGTTCCTAGGCCAAATTATTTAGGAGTAATGTAATGTAACAAATCATATAGACATACATACTGACACACACACAGACTGACATTTTTTTTAAATATCATTTTTGGTCTTTCCAAATCATATTAGGTAGTTCCCAACAAAGAACCAGCATTTGGAAATTTTCACGTATGTGAAGCTTTCATTCGGAAGCAATAAAAGATGGCAGGTATCCTGACTTAATTCCATAAATCAATTCAAGAGCACGTGCCAGGACACCTGTCTATCAAGTGGCGCCTCAAGTGCCTAATTGCGAAAGTCGAAGCTGAGAAGCCAATGACCGATAAGGCAGGGCCAATATGAGTGTATGTATGGGCCAGCTGTCAGCTGGTTCATAACCAAGCAATAACTGAAACGTTTTTCAAAAAATGATTTTAGGTTTTTGCGCTAGATATTCCTTGCAGAATGTTATTTCCATTTTTATTTGATTCCGGAATTTTCGAAAATTGTCGGAAGAAAAAAAAATTCACGTTTATGTAATGAAATACTCCGTACGCGAAAATTTGAATTTTGGAAAAATAATGACTAATGCGGTTGATATGCTTCACCCAAGCGCCAGCTATCAGAATTAGCAGCAAACTTCAGGCTCATCTGGAGCTATGCATCTCTATGATGTCAGATCTTTATCTACTTTACTATCTCTCTTCTCCTCGACTCTTCAATAGGAATATAGGTATATGACGAGGTACCATAACGAACAGTCATCATATATCATCACAACATTGTAATTTTTTCTACATTTTCAGTTATTATAAATATGGTATTTGGAATTTTCAGCAAGTCTCACCTTAGTTATAGCTTTCTCCAATTCTTTCTGAGTGTTATACACGGGTGTCATGAGGAGATCATTTGCTGGACGGCTGATCGATGAATCTGATAATTAGGTGTAATCGATTTCAGACTATTCCATATTTCAATCTGGGGAGCGAGTGTGACAAATATGTTACGTCTGAACTATTACTTCTAATAATTCCTAAATAGCATGGATCAACAAATCTTCCTGTTTTGAGCCTAGTTTAGAATCAATAGCTAGGGACAGGAATAGGGAAGCTGTGCATTTGACGGCACCTGATAGGGTGACAGTGAGAAATAATAAACCTTTTTAATGATTAATTGATTCTTCATTTCTAATAATGATATTTTGAAATAGGTTTATAATTAGATTTGAGTCGAACTTATATTTGATCGGACCAAAATTTTGAAGATTTTTTCCGATTGGTATTGATTTTTATTTTCTCAATAATTATTCCATTGCCTAATTTAGTAAAATCTATTAAATAATGCCAGGGAGAAGGATCTTACCATAAACATCGTGAAGACCAAGATAATGGTATTCAGAAAAAGGAGGGGGGAAAAAGAGGCTAAGTATGAATGGAAGTTGTATGGAGAGTGTGTGGAAGGAAGAGAGGAGTTCTGTTATCTTGGTTTTTGGTTCCACGTGAAGGATGGAATAAATTTGCATGTGATGAAAGGGTGGATAGTGCGGGTAAGGTGATGGGACAAGTGTGGTCGATTAGGAAGAGAAGGTTCGAAAATGATTGGTGGTTATGAATATGGATGTTTGATGCGTTGGTGTGGTCGGTATTGAGTTATGGTATGGAAACTTGGGGGTTGAGTGAATGTAGAAAAGTGGAGAGCATGCAGGAGAGATTTTTGAGGAGGGTGACGGGAGTAAGCTGGAGTTGTCCAGGTTACATGATTAGGGAGGAAACAGGTAGGGAGAGAATGCTGGTGAGAATGAGAAAGAGAGCGTGGGGTTTCGAGGAAAAATTGAGAAATGGTGAAGGGAGTGAATGGGTGAGGAAATCTTCGAGAGAGCCCCAAGCTTTCACAAAAATTTCAGTTAGATCGGCCGGATAGTTTTTGAGAAAAATAAAAATGTCGAAATATCGTTTTTTTTACTTTTTTCGATGAAAAATGGAATCACAGCGTCCACTCTCAGCGAGGAGATGCGCGTCCAAGAGCTGCATCTTTAACCCTGGGGTGGTGGGAGCTCAGATTTTTAGTTTATCCAGTATAAAACTTTTGAGAAATTTTTCGTAAAAATCTTGATACCACGATAACTTAATAAATAATTGAGCTAGAGACCTCAAATTTTGTGAGGTTATACATCTGATGAGCACAAAGGTTGGTATTGAAACTGAGCGGAATCGGTCCAGTAGTTTTTTAGATATTAGCATAGAAACATCAGAAAAAGCAAGCTATATCTTCAAAACTATTCAATTGATTATATTTGGGACGAACTTAACCCTCTGTTCAGTGATGATAGATTTGAGATTGAAAAATGCACTCGGAAGCTTTCTGCCAATTGCATTGGCAGAATATTAAATGTACGATGTTCAAATTACGCACAAGTAGTGGGGCTCCTGCTTGTTCAGTTCTTTTTCTTTTTCTGTGTCTCAAAAAAAATAATTTCTACGATAATTTCTTTTTCAACTAATATAACAATCTCCGCAATAGTTTATTTTTTAATTTTTTTTTTCTGCAACAAACCCACAATAAGTTTTTTTCCCTCCGTCACACCCACTATGTTCACAATAGTTTTTTTTTATTAACAGTTTTTCTCCCTCTTCCCCTTCTTTTTCCACAAACACAAATTCTTCCAATAGCTTTTTTTTCTCAAACTCCCACAATAATTTCTTTCTCTTTTTGTTTCTTCTTCTTCTCAATAACCAACAGCAAATTTTTTTTTGTTATTACTCCGAGTGCCACTCCCCAATTAATTCGGGAAGGGAGTACATGGCTCGTCCAGAGTCCGTTGCCCCTTCCTTTCCTGATTAATTTCTTTGAATGGTGGGTTCAGTCATGTGACGATTATGGCATACGATTGCACCCAGAAAAAAAAGAGTGGGAGAAGGTTCGTCTCTCCTACTGTCGTCAAGGCGCTTCAATTCGACGCCCTTGACGCTCGAAGGGAGAGCGGGGATGGAAAGAAAGCATCGAGTTAACGATGTGTGTTAACTCGTGTTTTTCCCTCTCCCACTTTCCAAGAAGAGGAAAATATTTTTAAAAAATACTTTCGATATGAGACGATCCTCAACCAGATGTGTCATATTTTATTTAAACAATGGTGAATCGTCTCTACCGTTGTTTCCTCATCTTTTTGCTTCCGAATGGAAGCATTGTTTTCGTCGGATTTTTCGATTTCGAGATTTCATCGGAATATGACTACAAATGATCCAAAACGTCGAAAAATCATATTTTTAAAGCATGTCTGTATGTGTGTATGTGTGTGACTGTGTGTGTCTGAGTGTATTGCCATGTATCGTCATTTTCTCCGGAACGGCTATACTTAGCGCTCTCAAAATTTGACTGTATTTTTCCTCTGCTAGCACAATGCTGTTATAAAAATTTCAGCGAAAACGGTTGAATAGTTTCCGAGAAAAATCGAATTTTCAAAAAAACGTTTTTTTGGATTTTCTCGATGACAAATTAATTGGTAGCGCCCAGTTTGGGCTATGATATTCATCCCATTAAAACTCACATTTTTTACGGTTGTCAAATTTTTCTCTGATTCTTAGTTTTGGAAATTATTTCAATCTTAGTGATTTTCAGTTCATATTTTAGCGGAACGATAACTCGATAAGTATTCGAGATAGAGACTTCAAATTTCGTCAGTTTGTATATCTGATGAAGGTACAGAGTGCTATTGAAACTAGGCGAAACACGTCCAGCCGTTTCTGAGATATTTGCAAAAAATTATTTTTCTTTAAAGGCGTATTTCTCAAAAACTACGCGACGGATTTGCTCAAGCTTGTACTTAACAAATTCGTTATAATGAAAGGAATGAACTCCCCAGATTCCCAATTGATTGGTCAAGTATTCATTTTCATTTTGAAAAAAAAATAATTTTTTTATAAAAAATCGGAAACGTAAATTTTTCTTCAATTTTTTCCCAAGAACACATATTGTTCTTATTTCATGATAATAAAATATATAATTTTCCGAATAAAATGAGACAATTTTCATCCTGATATGATGATGAGAACATTGAAAAGCTGAATCATCAAATTCAGAAATTAATTAATTCATGTTAATTAAAATGGTCATTATTGGATTAGAGAATGAAAATTCCATTCGGAAGCCTACTGCCAATTGTATTGGCAGAATGTTAAATCTAAGAATTCAAATAACCCACAAGGAGTTAACGCCTGCTTGTTAAATTTGGAACAAAAGGTGATTTTCGTTTCGAATTTCTCAAAAAAAACGTCTCAGATTTTTTTCCTGGACGTTACAAATACACGAAGTGTGTTAATCCTTCAAAACGTCGTTATGAATTTACAAAACATCTATGATATCCGGGGCAACAGATTAATAACTCAAGAATTCTTTGTTCGAAACTTGATTTGTCCCATTGTCACAATCAATGTTCGAAGATTTCTACATGTACTTCATCCATCAATAAACCATGTACCCTAATCTCTGATCAGCATATACTCGATATGTTATGCAGAGCATTAAAGAATATAACCGGAATCAGAAATTCTTATTATTAATGATACTATATTCGGGAATTTATTATCCAGTATCTTCATTCATTAGTTACAATATTTTATCAATGGTTATTTATGAGTGTTCACATCTTAGAGCATTGGTCTCATAGAATCATTATCGTTCTAACTAATTCTCCTATCTTGTGTCACAAAATCCAGCGTGTGTTTCAGATTCATTCTGACAATTTATTTGGATACTACACTACTCCACCTTAAAGTTTTTCCATGGGGAATATAGTATATTGCACAAATATAAAAAGTGAAGAAAATTTACTTTCTTTCCCTCTCTCGTTTATAAAGCTTCATGACATATACAGAGTGACGTCAGCATCCACCTTACGAATTGTCAGGATAAGGGAAATGAGAGATGACAATTCCAATGGTGCAAAAAAAATTCAAGTTGGAGAATAATTATCTGAATAGTGGACTATTTGGAGCGGTCTTATATGGGAGGTGAGGTCATTTGTCATCGATAAACGTGGTTTTGATCTCTCCATTATTGATTCTTGAGGGACTTATGGTACATTCAAAATAATTAGTTTCTTCACTTCGTAGTCTTCAGGAATTGATGAAATTTTTTTCAAAATCACATAAACTGATGGCAAATTATCTCACCTCTCATTCAAAATTGATCCTAAACTACTACGAGGAATAACACTAGAGTAGCCCCAAGAAACTGGCATTTCCTGAAAATTGACGACGATAACCCTAATTTTCAGTTTAAAAAGTCCAAACTTCGAAAAAATCGGAGTAAAGAATAATCACACATATTCTCCATCGGAAATTCACCCAGCTCCATAATGGAATAGTTAACCCTCGGAGTACACACCTCTGAACAGAACTTCAGAGCACACACGGGGTGGAATTGACCCCAGTCCATTTTCTAAGTGCTATATCTCGAAAACTAAAATTTTTTTCGGAGTCTATGTGATGATGTTTTTCGTAGATGAAACAATATACTTTCGAATACAATCATCGTTGGTTTGATTCAACTATTTTTTGATGGTAAAAAAATCCGTCGAAAGTGGACCTCTTTTCTAGAGTCGGCGAATTTGAATGAAAAAGCTTCTAAGCGTCGGAGTCAACTATTTCAGCTATTTTCATCCATTCCATCATATTTTAGGGCAAAAAAACTTTTGGGGTCAAAATGACTCCTAGTGTACTCCGAGGGTTAAACGATTACCCTTCCAATTCGTTTCACTGGGGTGTCCATCCTATAAAATTTTTCCGGCAAATGGGCAGTATAGCTCTGCCAACTGAAAATTAGTGAAATTAAGGTTGTTTGACCTTTTTTTTTTGACTAGACTGATTTCTTGGACAGTTTCAGGGTTCGCATTGAAGTTCGTTTGGAGAAATTCAGGAAATTTAAATATTTGATAGCTGATGTCTTATTCTGCCTAAATACCGTATTCTAACGCTCAAAATGAGATATGACGAGGTTTTTCGTTTTACGGAAGTAAAGCTGACGCCATTATGTTTCGACGAGAACATGGTAAAATCAAGACCCAAGCTTTATGTAAAAAGTGTGGAGGCTTGATGACCATGAACAAACAGCTGACAGGATTTATGTGCAAAGGTCCACATTATGAGCGTGACAAGTGTCGTCGTAAGGTTAGAGTCAGATGTTCTACGTACTTGAGTATTCATAATGAATCGTCGTTCTCTGGACGAAAGGCGAAGATTCAGAGCATCTTCAGGCTATGAGCCTGTTTCTATCTGAATAACAACAAGATAACACATGACCTGCTGTGTTTTGAGACACAATTGTCTAGAAACACGGTTGGTTTTGGGTTAATAATATCAACGAAATACTGATACAATGGACTAGTGGAGCCAACGATGGACAAATGGCAGGTATAGGATGAGTTATCGCGGTTGATGAAACAAGACTGGATGGGAAACAGCTAGCTAGAGGCAGACTGGTCAAGGGTGCGAGGTGGGTGCTAGGCCTCCTTGAGAAGGACTGGGTGACTAGTTATCGTCCTGATTCCCAATCAGAAAGCTGAAACACTGATACCAATCATCCGCAAATACGTGAGACCGGGTTCAGTTATTCGTACCGATTGTGGGAAAGGGTACAAAAGATAGTACTGTTATGTCTATTACCATATCAGAGTCAATCATTGAGTACATCATGTTGATCCCCGAAATAAAGCTGACTAGCAAAGCATCGATCGGACCTGGAGAGAGCTGAAGGCTGCTATTCCCAAATACGGCAAGGAACCGGAAGGTCCCTTGGAAGACTGGCTAAGTTCCTCTTTTTCAGGTCCCATTCCTGACCGTATGAACGAGTTTCTTGATTCAATCAGCTTCCATGAAGATCTTGATTTACTATCTGTAAATAATTAGTTTATGCTGTCGCTCTGGATTCTTGAAGCTCTACTATTAATTGTGGTGAATTTGACTACCATACTGCTCTTCACAATTCACTCGTCAACGCATGTGTGCATTATGAGTGTAAAAAGGATGTATGTAGATATATGAAAATGAATTAAAAATTTCTGAAACTCAACGAAGGTGTGCGGTGGATAGGTCCCATCCATGCTAATTTCATCAGCGATTACCCACTTGGTTAGGTGAATGGATGCGAAGGTCTTCCTTTTGGAGCCGTCGCACTACCACGTCCTCGCCATGGTCCTGGGTACAGCTAAGAGTAGTACATTTCCTGGTTTCATTTTTCTGTGGTTCAAGAGGCTGTTTAGAGGTTGTCTATTGAGAGGTCGTATTATTACAGTGATCATTGAGAACGGAAATAGGATCCAATAATTAATTAATTCTAATCTTTTGGCAGAATGAAACTCACCATTTACCATTCTTTCCTATGTCTTCCCCAATAATGAGAGTTGAAGCAGCATTGCATAGCGATGCAAAATTAGCATATCCTCAACTGAATCCTATTTTATCTCATATTCAGTTTCACATCAACATCATATCTTGCTCCTCTATAACGCACTTCAGTTCTATCATTCCATTCCATCCTGCTATTTTCTACTAAATGAATGGATTCCGTAGTTATGACAATTTTCTTTCCATTAATCTCCATTAATCCATGAAATGATACTCTTATCTATCAAGAAGAGTGGACGTTTTTACCCTCCAATTTTCATAATCCAATTCTGGAGATGGTCCATTTCACCATCCCTGGTCAATTGTACCCCCCTTTCTCTCATATAATTGAAGTGATATCCTTACATTCGTACAGAAACATATGCTTCCATATGGATGAAACAGAATTTCGTGGTAGAGCCTATTCACCTCATGAGATTCTGTCTATAAGACATCAGCCGGATTCTCAATTATTTTGGGAAGAACTGTAGTACCATTCCATTAGATTATTTTGTCTATCCTAGTTTCGGCCAATGGGCGCCAGGGATTTGACATCACTTGGTCTATATGATATCGTTAATTTCCTACAATGCTATGGTTGCTGTTAAGTAAAAGTGAAAGTTTTCTAACAAATTCTGACCTACGTTATTCTACGAAGGAGGTGAATTCTGTACTCCTATCCATCAAAATGAGGATGAGAGTGGATGTTCTCCGCATATACCTCGTGCTTGGAAATCTATTTGGTATTTCCCTCAAGTTCCCCTGCTCAGCAGCATATACGTTCAGTTTGGCACGGAATTTTCACTGCTGAAAAACAGTACTCTTGAATTTCACGTACATGCTGCGAAGCAACTAAACTCTTCTGCAACACCCGATAATTTTTCAGCATTCGAGGTATTATACATGGAAAACAAGCAGAGGCGTTATATCCTGTGCGTTATTTGCAAACCCCACTCCTTATGCGACATTTAATATTTTGCCAATTCAATTGGCTAAATGCTTCCGAATGAAATTTAATACGGTATTCATGAAATTACTATTTATATCTCTCATTATTCCAAATGCAGTAACAAAACATGATCTTCTCAACAAATATGTACTGATGAGGACAAATTCAATGATGGTTTGATCTTTGGTGAACTTTATTTATTCATTGTTTCCTCAAAAAAAAACCATCAATTTTTCAATCATAAATGGATGATCGTACGACAAATCTGAAAAATTGAAGTTCAGGTTCTAAATAGGATTCCTATTCTTTCCGATTATCATCATTTTGTAGAAAAAATTGTCTACGTTCGAATGGTGAAATAAAAAATAGTAGTGTTCCCAGGGAGAAAGCTAAGAAAAACCGTGATTTTGGAAAAAACTAAGTTATCGAAAACTCTTACAAGAGACTGCCTCTGAAAAATCTGAAATTTTCACCATTTGTGGGGCTCATTGAGATGAATCTTTTAAGCTGAACTTGGGCAAAATCGCTCCAGTAGTTTTCGAGATATAATCTCTTTTCATAAAATGGTTTTTGTGCAATATCTCAGAAACTACTGGACCGATTTCACCCAATTTCAATACCAAACTTTTCGTTCATTAGATGCACAAACCCACGAAATTTCGAGTCTCTAACTCAAATAGTTTTTGAGCTATCGTGTATACAAAATTCAGGATAAAAAACACTGTAATTGAAATTATCCGCGAACGAAAAATCGCAGCAAAATTTACCCCGAGTGAAAATTGTGTGTTCAAATGAGATGAATTTCATCGCTGAGAGTGGGGGCTGTGAATCAATTTTTCGCGGAGAAAAATCGAAAAAACAATTCTACGAAAATTTGATTTTTTTCGAAAAGTACTCAACCGATTTCGCTCAAATTTCACGGAGAGCAATTTGCATGGGAAGAGAAAGTACTGTTAAATTTTCAGGTCACCAAGTATTACCGTTCCGGAGCAATGAGCTGATATCTGTCACACAAACACACACACACACACACACACACACATACATACAGACATTTTTTAAAAATGTCATTTCTTGACGTTTTGGAACATTCTGAGTCATATTCCGATGAAATCTCGAGATCAAAAAAAATCGCGTTTACAATGCTTCCATTCGGAAGCAAAAATACCAATAGATTGATAAATATCATGAGAGTTCTGTACGCATTTGATGAAATTCGAGTAATTTTTTTTGGGACAGAAATAACTTTATAGAATTCTCATGAACTCCCCACGTTAGCATCACATATAGTGAGAATTATGATTCGTCAAGCAGATGATCAGATAGAAGCTTCTACTCCCAAGAGAGAGGCAATAACCGAAGAACGGTTTGTGGGATCTACCACGAATATTGAGAAAACGAGATTGGAAGGAGCTGAAAATAATCAGATTGAAGAATTGGGTGGTGAAGAAGAGTGCAAAAATCATTAAGAATCTGATAAAAAGATGAAGAACAATAACGAAAGATTCGAAATAACGGCTTCAAACATCGCTTTGACAAGTAAAGTTTATCTTTCAGCGAGAATGCTCAAGCTACCTCTTTTGAATATATTCAAACTCGCACTCTCTTCCCTCTATGTTTTAAGATGGTAGATCGTAATGTGCCCAATCTGCAGCTAGTGACTTTAACTTGACCAATATTTATGCATTTTTCATGCGTAATCATTTTCCAAAACTAAAACCAGATGACAGCTGGCCTATACTCACTCACACACACACTGACCTATTTATTTGGGCACCTGAGGCGCCACATGATGGACAGGTGTCTTGGTAAGCGCCAAATTAGATACCTGCCATCTTGATTTGTTTTCTTCCTCTCACTCAGTTCTAAGAACTCTCGGTGTCAACATCGTGACAAGTGCTTTTCTCAGAATTATTCATAATTAGGGCCCCAGACTTGAGTTATTATCTCGTCCGGTTGAGTTGCTAGGCAACCGTTCGGACTCCAAATGTATTGAATGTTAATTTGTCAGACTGTTTCACACATTTAAGTAATTACATTGAGAACTCCCCCTGAAATTCTCCTTCAATTCCCCCCAAGATCCCCTCCAATTTCTCCCGAAATCCTCTCCGATCCACCCTGAGATCCCCCTTCAAATCCCTCTGAGATTCCCCCCCAATTCCCCTTGAAATCCCCTTCAAATTCCCCCTAAGATTTTCAACATTCTGACAAATTTGATTCTACAGATTTGAAATTGTGCGTACGGTTACCTAGCAACTATACGGGATGAAATAATAACTAGAGTCTGGGGCCCTATTCATAATCATCAAATTCTCGAACTTCTCAATTAAATATATGAAAATCAGTGAAGTCAAAGTTAATTATAAGTGTTGAAATAATAAAAAGATTTATTATATTGTTTAAATAAAGTGTTAGTTAACGAATTCTCGTGTTCACGCTCATTAATTCTCACGCTCCACGCTCTCATGGAAAATCCGACATTATCTAGTTAATCTCAATGAAATATAACGAGATCAGGCATCTTATCGAACACTTAATTTGCTAAAACATGAATGGTGCTTTCCATGAATAGGGAGAAATTTCATGTTTCATGCACAATATTTTGATGCGATACATTTATTCTTTGTTTATCTGCGCTCAGGTGATTAAACCTCAAATATACTGCGAGAGGGTAGCTTTGATTGTTCTTGCCAACAGATATTTCGTATTCCAAATATCCCACGCGCATCGTTCATCAATGAAATTGAGGCGTTACGCGATTCCAATATTCGATATCGATTATCGCAGTCCAATAAAATCTCGCAATTCGTTTTTTTAGAAAGTCAAGAATTGAGATACGTTCTTCTCCGAATAGTTGAAGATGAGAAATCATGTTATTTTCACTTATCCTGGAAACTGATCCACTGAATACTCATAACGCAGAATCAGTTTTTAGATTCTCACGAAATTACATGGACTCGAAACCAAGCCCTCAATCACTTACATATGGTTTTTATAAATTTCGTATGTATTTCTCATTGGAAATCCAGAAACGTCCGTATTGACTCCCATTGAAAATTTATAGTTATCTGTACAATCAAGACCTGAACATGGCTAGGGGTGAGTCATTGGTGTACCGGATTTGCCAGGCTAAAACTGCCAAAAAATGAAGATGCATGTTTAGTGTCTGTAAATGTCAAATAAACATTCATAAACATTAAAATCATTAATTTGACATATTCCAATTAATGAGGATTGATCAGTCTGAAGGCGATTCCGGGTGGAATTAAAAAAGAGAAGGGGAGAGGGATTTCCAAAGAGTTCAAAAGAAGAATTCCAGGAGGACTTACTCCAATTTTAAGGTATCCTTCAGAGAAATTCGATGGACATATGGAGAGAGTCCCACTTAGATTATCTCGGCCTCGGCTACGAAATTCTTCGAAATAACCCTTCATCCCGCGTTATCTGATTTTGTAAACAAGCAGGAGTCCCACTCTTTGTGCGTTATTTGCAAACCCCACTCCTCTTGCGACATTTTATATTTTGCCAATTCGATTGGCCAAGTGCTTCCGAATGGAATTTTACCCATAACGAATCGAATCGCTATTCATCTCTTTCATTGTTCAAAAATAACATTATTCTCACAACAAATACGCATTTATACATTCCAAATATTGCTCCAGACTGTATCGATCTGTTCACGATTCCATTTCTGGTACTTCAAGTCCACTTGCAACTCGAAATCTCAGCTCGAAATAATCGATTCAACTGCAATAATGTCATATGATACTTAGGAATTCAATATTAGATGAACACTGAGATCCTATGATCAAACTTGAAAATTGAAGTTCAGATTTCAAATAAGATTCCTATTTTTTCTGATTGTCATCAGAATGAAAATGTACTCATTTTGTAGAAAAAATTGACTACTCTCGAATAGTAAAATAAAAATCGTAGTGTTCCTAGAGAGAAAACTAAGAAAAACCGTGATTTTTGAAAGGAAATAATTTATCGAACACTTTTATAAGAGACTCCTTGTGGAAAATCTTAACTCAGAAACTACTGGAGCGATTTCAGCCAATTTCAATACGAAACTTTTCGTTCATTACATGCAAACTGACGAAATTTGGAGTCTCTAACTCAAATAGTTTTTGAGCTATCGTGGATACAGAATTCAGGATAAAAAACACTGTAATTGAAATTATCTGCAAACGAAAAATCTCAGCCAAGTTCACCCTGAATGAAAATTGTGAGTTTAAATGAGATGAATTTCATCGCTCAGAGTGGGGGCTGTAAATCAATGTTTTACGGAGAGAAATCGAAAAAACGATTTTTTCAAAATTTGATTTCACTCGAAAAGTACTCAACCGATTTCGCTCAAATTTCACTTACAGCAATTTGCATAGGAAGGGAAAGTACTGTCAAATTTTCAGGTCACCGAGTATTATCGTTCCAGAGTAATGGGCTGATATCTGTCACACACACGCACACACACACACACAAACACACACATATATACAGACATTTTTCAAAAATGTCATTTCTCGGGGTTTTGGAATATTCTGAGTCATATTCCGATGAAATCTCGAAATCGAATAAAATCGTGTTTACAACGCTTCCATTCGGAAGCAAAATAAATCTGTAGACACTAATTGATCAAATTATCACTAACTATGCATTACTTAAACGTCTAGAAATAAGGAATTATTTATCACTGATGAAGCTCACTCAAAATCCACCAATAAAGAAACAGGCACAATATATAGTGATAACTATGCGATTTTTTGTAGTAATTCTCACTCACTTGTGAAACTGAGATCTCTGTTCAAATCAGAGAATTTTCGCACAGATATGATCATCCTTGAATCATTTCTTGAAATGGTTGTACGTATTGAACTACATATGTTTCGGAGAAGATCATGGTCTACTTGATTGATTGTTTTGAGGAAGAAAAACAGACGAATTTTCTGATCATTTGTTTTTTTTCACGTTCATAAAATACCGTGAATAGATAACTCAACTATGGGAATTAATTTTCAAATGAATGAGAAACAGAGTGAAATTTCCATACCATGCCTTCCTGGAAAGCTGTCCGGTCGATGATTCACAATATTTCGATATATCAAAAATATTGCATGAAAAGTGCTACACTAATTGTCGTAACTTTTAGGCATGACAAATTTGGAGACTTGAAACGAGACCGTGAAAGCTTAAATGATCGACTATGTCTAAGGGTTCACGTAGAAAAATTCGGATGGTGGCTGCCATAGCGCCAGCCATGGTGGCCGCCATGGCCACCACCATGGCGGCCGCCATCACAAATTTGCCGCTTTCCATGGAGTTTTTTCCCATGGCGATTTTTCATGACGATTCTTTCCATGGCAATTTTTTGCATGATGCTTCTTTTCATGACTTTTCCATAAATTTTTCATGCCTTTGGCGAGAAACGCCATGGAAAGGATCACTATGGAGAAAGTCACCATGGAAAACAAACGCCATAGGAAAAAAGCCCATGGAAAAGAAAGCTATGAAAAAAAAGCCATGGGAAAAAATGAAAAGAATCATCATGAGAAGAAATGCCGTGCAAAAATATGCCTTGGATAGAATCGCCATGGAAAAATTGCCATGGGAAAGAACTTCATAGAAAGCGGTAAATTTGTGATGGCGGCCGCCATGGCAGCGGCCGTGGCGACCACCATGGCCATGGCCATGACCACCGCCATGGCCCGCGCCATGGCGGCCGCCATCAGAATTTTTCTACGTGTTCCGGCATAGTAGCGCTCGAGATTTCACTCCAATTTTGTAATTCGATGCACTGTTAAATGAAGGATGGAGGAAATATGGGCTGAGAACTTCCCTTTTGCTAATTTATTTCTGGAAAAATCAATTCTGTTATTTATACCCGTTGAAGAGTTATAATCGGAATATCACAAAATTCACACAGCATTTCACCATTCATTAAGATGTATGGATGATAGGATTTTAGAAATATTAAATTTAACAATACTCATAATTGTCAAATGAACGACGTTTCGCCCGTTTTTTTCAGGCTTCCTCAGGTTCTTGACATCATTAGTGTGTAGTCAACTTAAAGCGGGCGATATGTCGTTCATTTGATCATTTTTAATATTGTCAAATTTAATATTTCCAACGACCTATGATCCATATATCTTGATCTATGAACATGGAAATGAACATCACAACAGATTTCACCATTCCTTTGTTATAACTAGACTCATTTCGATTGAAAATAATATTCAGTGAATGTGAATCACAGAAATATCAAGTAGGTTCAGAGAGCAATTTCAGAGCAAATTCGGGAATCCGCCGAATTCCTGGAATGCCTTGTGCACCATACGATTCTGAACTACTAATTATCAATTTCAATCAATGACATCTGTCAAAAGTATTGAATGAATTGGAACGTTGCCTAGCAACTATACCATCCAGGATGATAGATATAGTCTCTGGACCCGGTTGGAAGAATTCAGAAAGATTGAGAAGTCAATAATTAGAACACATAAAGAGTTTATTACTCTCGGAGAGTAATCCTATTCCCACGCGAACCATGAACTCAATATCAACATTACTGAACTATCAATTTGAGTGGTAGATGTACAATCAATCATACTATAAGTTAGGCCATTATTAACTTTACAGGAAATTGGTCAAAGCTTCGGAATTTATTGTAACATTTAGGGCCTCGGAAATTATAGATGCAAATTTTCCAGAGCTGGTGACATGGCATGTTCGTTGATCCAATTAATAATGTATGGGTTGTGTGTAATGCAATGTACGTCATGTGTTAATAATGGGTGATCATTCAATTGGGGTAACAGCTACCGGGAAAAATAATACAGAATGCATTTCAAAAATGCTGCGAACCACAGTTCATAATGAGCATTAATAAATTCACGAATACGCACACACTTTCGAACCCTTTTCTCCTTCGTATTTTTCTTTCAGACGAAATTGCTACCTGTTTCTCTTGAAGACTAACAAGCGTCACGTATTAAAAGACTAAGAATCAGAGATCGGCAAAAAATAATTATCTTTTTCTATTTTCTAAGTTTTTGAGAAAATTAATAATTAGTTGCAAAATATTACTAATTTTTTGAAAAAATGAGTAACTAGAAAAAAAATATTCCTAATTCTTTCTCGGAAAAATTAGTAATTAGGAAAAAGATATTACTCATATTCTCGAAAAATTAGCAATTAGGAAAAAATTATTACTAATTATTATCGGATCTCAATTTCGAGCGCAGGGTGGTTATGAAGTGCAACTCGAGTGTTTGAAAAGATAATACTCAACTGATGGGTTAAAAATTTCGAAAAAAAAGATTTTAGTGGACGTTAAAAATTGTATTTATCCAGTAATGAAGTATATAAAATTTACCACGATCAGTTAAATTTCTCTATCATGTTCAATTTAAAATATTTATTGAGATCATTTCTGTACTAAATTTATCATCAATATAAACTTGTATCAAGTGATACTTTTTTCCTAATTACTAATTTCTCGAAAATAATTAGGAATATTTTTTTCCGAATTACTCATTCTTCGAAAAAAATTAGTGATATTTTTTAGGGAAAAATATTAATATTTTCTAGGTAAATACTAATTTTTTGAAAAAATCAGTAATATAATCAAAATCGTTACGAAAAAAAAACGATACCGCTGATCTCTGCTGGGAATCCACACGTATCCTCACGAATTTGTGTAATCGTGTGAACAGGGAGAAAGGTGTGAAGCCAAAAAAATTACTCATTCAAACGCGCACATTCAACCAAAAAACACGGTAGCACGATCCACTGCCAAATTATCCTCGACATTTCAACCACAGAAAAAATATCCTTTAGACAAAATATATTTCAGTCAGAACATCTGATGTCGAATTTCCTGCGGTCTAAATATACCATCAATAAATTATCCGGTCATAAAATTTTCCACGTCTGTGATTTTTCGTATCGATATGAGACTGATTGTATTCAATTCTCTTTGTGATTTTCATTATCACATTCATTTTCTGTTTACTCACGGGTCGTTTGTTTATTGTTTGTGGATTTCATTGTCAAAGTAGTAGGATGTCTTTTGATTGAGGTAATTTTCACTGATTATAGTTTTCTTTATAATTCATTTATTTCATATTATTTTTATAATTTATTCATTTCATATCAATTTTTTTATCATCATTTTGATTCTTTCTCAATGATTAACGCGTCTTCCTTTCTTTTTTTCGTTTATTTGAGGTTAGATATGAGTATCAGTATTTTTTAGCAATATTATGGTGCTGGAATTTATCGAATCTCAACAAAGTAATGAAATGTTACTTGTTGATGGTTATTTGTACACCCGTAAATCGACAAATGAAAAGAGCATTACTTGGCGTTGTCACATGTGCCATAAATTGAGTTGTTGTGTTGTTATCCATATAAATTTTGATGAACGATCAGGTAATTAGCAATGCTATTTTTGTTCGGTTCGGTTCATTCATGTTAGTTATTCTTTTTGTTTAGGGAAAATTCTTGGTGATGTTCCAGTTCATGAACACGCTGCTGATGTTGCTGGGATTCACTGTAGTAAAATCAAAACCAAGATTAAGAAAGCTGCTGAGAATTCTAATGACATTCCTTCTGCTGTTATTGTTGATGCATTTGCGAGTGTTCCTGAGCCTGTGGCTGCCCGCTTGCCAGAGCCTGATTCATTAGCTCAAACTGTACAGCGAATCCGTCATGACGATGGACCTGAATTCATCAATCCACCAAGTAGTAAAGAGCTGGTTATTCCTGAGCAATACAAGTTAACTTCTAATGGTGATATGTTTTTGCTACATGATAGTGGTGATGACGATGATAGGTTTCTAATTTTTGCAACTGAGAAGAATTTAGAAACTTTATCTCAGTGCAAGTTATGGGCCGCAGATGGAACTTCTTCGTCGGTTCCATCGATTTTCACGCAACTTTATTCTATTCATGGCTTGCTGATGGGTGAAACTCTGCCACTAGTTTATATTCTTGCTCCTAATAAGTCAAAAAAATTGTATACTCAAGCTTTAAAGGTTTTAGAATTTACAAGGTATGACCTAAAGCCTCAGCGAATCACGGTGGATTTTGAACAAGCCTTTATTCGAGCATCGTTGCAAAATTTCAGCTACAACAAACGGTATAAGTATCATTGATCGACCGAAAAAATTCACAAACGTTCCTCCTGCTATCCGAGAGGCCCTGCAGCGATCTGGTATAGTTGGTGATTCTGTATATGAATTCAAACGCTTGTTGAACAATGGGAGAATTCATTCATCACAGTCATATACATGCACACGTAAAACTGATTCAACATGTGTGGAATTCGTAGAAAATGGAGCAAAAAAATTGAGATAGGCGAAGTGTTTTGTACGGTTATCAAATTGTTCCTGTGCTGATAGTTTGTATAACACTTGCAGAGATGCAGCAGAAACGTTATAAGTCTACATGAATTATCTCCTATCCTTTCTATATAACAGAACCTGAAACTCGATCGGCCATATTTATGAACTTCGGAACGATGGTGATGTACTTCTTCGGGTCATTACTGTAGTGCAGCTTTAAAGAATTAATTGTGTAATGAAAGTATCCAACGATCAGTCTACCCGGGTAGAAAAATTTTGGTTTTTGGAAGATTTTCAAAAGATCTTCCAAAGATGTCCGAAAACAATCTTCAAAAGATCTTTGGAAGATCTGTTATATGGCCACTTCACAAACTTCCGAATGTCTTCAAGACGTCTTCAAAAGATCTCTTCCAAAAGATTTCACCAACATAGTGACAGACTTCTGAGCTCTCATCAGTTGATATCTTGGCCGACTCATTCTCAGTCTTCTTGAAGATTCAGGAATAGTCTGGAGGTGTTTTCCTATAAGTCTTGCAACGACTTTCAATGAATCGTGTGACGACTTTTTCCAAGTATTGGAAAGACTTGGGCTGAGTCTTGTAAAGACTTTTCATGAGTCTTGAAAAGACTTGGTCTAAGTCTTCCAACGACTTTTGACAAGTCTTCTGAGGATTTTCCAATAATTTTCAAGATATTTCATAATTTGCTTCTCCATATCTTGAACTTTCCTACCCGGGTAGAAAAATTTTGGTCTTTGAAAGATCTTCAAAAGATCTTCAAAAGATCTTCCGAAGATGTCCGAAAACGATCTTCAAAAGGTCTTTGGGAGATCTGTTATATGGCCACTTCACAGACTTCCGAATGTCTTCAAGACGTCTTTAAAAGATCTCTCCCAAAAGATTTCACCAAAATAGTGACAGACTTCTGAGCTCTCATCAGGAGATATCTTGGCAGACTAATTCTCAGCCTCCTTGAAGATTCAGGAATAGTCTGGAGGTGTTTTCCTATAAGTCTTGCAACGACTTTCAATGAATCTTGTGACGACTTTTTCCAAGTATTGGAAAGATCTGGGCTAAGTCTTGTAAAGACGTTTCATGAGTCTTGAAAAGACTTGGTCTAAGTCTTCCAACGACTTTTGACAAGTCTTCTGAGGATTTTCCAAGAATTTTCAAGATATTTCATAGTTTGCTTCTCCATATCTTGAACTTTCCTAATCAATGCTCTGAAACTGTCGTTTTTCTACAATTTCTTATACTATTTCATATAAATTATTGTGTTTAGTTTATGAGTATAAATTTTTGTTTCAAACCTGGTTTCAAATATTACCTGACGACATTTCTTGACTGATGTGACTCACACCATCTTTTTTTCAATTCCAACAAGAATCAGGCTCATGCAGAGTGTTCCGAGAGGAATAAGAATAGAATCAGAAATAGAATTCAATACAGAAGGTAATTATCCAAATTAATTTTATTAACTTCCCAATCAGGGAAATTTATGTATTTGCTTCGGAAAAGAAAAATCGATTTTACGAGTGATCTTTGCGTTTTGAGACCTCCACAACATTTTCTGATAGTTTTTAAGACCATGTCTGTATGTATGTGTGTGTGTGTGTGTGTATGTGACCAATTTTTCATTCACGTTGCCTCGTTAATCAATAATGCGATCAAGATAATCAATCTTAGAATCAAAGCATCTTGATATAGATTAGTGTTGATTCGATTTTGGTTCAAATCGGTTCAGCCATTTCTTAGTTTTTTACGAGAACATAATCGAATTCATTTTACAATATCTTCAGTCCTATTGATCATAGCGTAAAAATTCGAAATGGAGGTGAAAGGTGGGATCATTCGTCAGCAATCTATGTGGTTCTTAATGGAAAATATCGATTATTGAGGTATTTATGCAACCTGCCATAGAAATCCGTTCTTGCCCGTTCACTATCCCTAGAATCAATACTAAATGAATGAATGAATCAATCAACTGGCGAATGATCTCATCTTCCACCTCCATTCAGAATTTTTATAGTACGACTTATAAAACTGAAGGTATTTCAAAAAACTTCTTCTCAACTTCGTTTCTTGCATTCGTTTTTTTCATTCGTCATTTTTTCTAATAGTAAGTGAGAGAAATTATCGGGAAGTTCTTAGTGCGGCTCGAAGAGTCACACTCATCACAATACATTCCTACTAATTCCTTCCAATCAGCAATAACGTACTCCTCCATTCGCGAGCGAGCAACTATGAACCTCTAGTTCTATAAGAAATTATAACGAACCTTTTAAGTGTCTTGTGTGAGTGTTATTAGTATATTACACTACAAGGGCAGAAAGTTGGAATTCCTGCACTGCGTGATTTTCAAAAAACTTTCATAAAACTCTTATTAAATTTTTATGAATTTTATCTGAATTAATAAAATCCAATATTTTGTTAACTGTCCATCTATTGGTCAAATTTTGAGGTTGTACGTTAAAACTGGTGACAGATTTTTTTCGGTATTGAGCATCGGTGCATGAATAGATTTTTACTCCTGCTGTTATAGAGGGCGCACTTATAGTCTTATCAATGCATGAAAGTTAATCTTTCTGCTGCGAAATCAAGGAAGAAACCACGTACTTTCGACCGAGGGATAAAGAAAAATTGATTATATTTTTTTTAGTACAAAAATTGATTTCCTTCAAAAAGCAATCAATCATTATAATATTTAGTCAACAAATTAATTATACAATGACCATTATCATTCATCCAAGTTATTATTAAATCATAATTCATCATATTATTTAACTCTACTTGATTTCATTCTGTCATAGTTCAATACATTTTCAAGTTTTTCAATTCATTAATTTATTTATCTAATCATTTGGTTATCTATTTATGTATTTAGTTTTCTATTGATTTATTTGTTTTTATTTTTTTTTCTTATTCATCCATTGATTTATCGTTTTTTTTTTCATTCTATTATACACCTTCTCACAATAGAGTCAGAAGGTGTAGAATAGAATGAATTGGACCAGAACTGAATAATTTGATCAGGATTTGATTTGAATAGATGAACTGGACCAGAACTGAATAATTTGATTTTAAATTAATTTGTGTATGATAACTCGTTGATGAATTCATGAACACTCCAAACAATTGACAATAACACCTCTTTGTGATTTACAACCACGGCTCTAGTATGAAACTCCTCAGTGTCAGTCAGAAAAGTGACAAAATTGTCATGGAACTCATTAAGACTCGCTTGCTGAAAAGAATAATTGATAAAATTGTAATAAATGAAAAACTTAATCATATTTGAAAATGAAAAACAGTACTTTACCGAATGAATATTGATATGTGGACCTAAATAGGCCACAAAATCGATAAAGCCATCGAACATGGGAGGACAGAGCTGCCCGAGCTGAAACAGTGTGAACGGCATGTTCGACAGGGCAATGGACTGCATGACCTGCTGTCGTTGATCCTCCCACCACAGAAACTGTGCCAGGAGCTCAGGGTTCTCCGCAAAGACATCCTCAAGCATTCTTATGATAGCCATCTATATATATATATACATATATGAAAAATTCGGTAATTGTATCGTACGGCTCTGCCTACTAGATACTAGATATTAGTCAGCCCTCCATTTCAAAAACGAGAATTTTCCCGCGCGTGCTCCGCATGCGTTTTCCCTCGATCTTGGCCCAGCTCTATTGAGGAGAAATTTGAATGGGTAATCATGACTTCATCACGAAATTCTGAATCTCCGAAGAAATATCGATGCGAATAAAAAGTTCAGAATCGAAAATTTCTCAGAAAACCATGATCCGAGAGAGAAATTTTGGAGTTTTTATCAGGCGTTTCATTCTGTAGTACAAAATTCTCAATTAAATGAGATTCTCTTTGGTTTCCCATGGCGATTTTAAAAGATTCGAATCCGAGAACTCTCGAAAATGTAACATAAAATTGTCCTTGACTGAGAATATCTCTACAGAGAACTGAGTCAACTTCATCGAAAGCTGAAAGCTTATTCACCAAGATAATGGCCGGAAACTGAAAAAGCTCTCTCCTCATCCCATATTTATGTCCACTTCGCTCTATCTCGCTTATTTACCGTGCAATAATAGTGATGATAATAATAATGCATTATAATATATTTCAGTATTGGATTCATAACCTTCCAATCTCCCATAATATTTAATTAATTATAATGTATATCATTATATAATATTGCAGAATATATAATGATATCCTATTTATGATAGTTCATACACATAAATGAACATCGTGAGAGTCGAAACGCGTAAGACTGATTCCTTATTGGTCAAAAAAACTAATGAACATCGTTAGAGTCTAAATACTGTAGCGAAACACGTGAAATTAATTTCTCATTAGTCAATTAGGTTAACCCTTTGTTACTCGCGTGATTTCACCCGACTTCGTTGGTCGCACGGTGAGCGCGCCACCGCCGTGTTAAATCCCATAAGAGCGGGCGAACGACTTTGCAACAGCGCAACTGAACGGGGATTTTACGTGTAGTCGCACCGGGCGGCGGAGCGCCGCCTTTCAGTCCGTGATCCACAAAATAATATTCACACTCAATTCACACGCGATTTTATACTTATCAATAGTATATATGAGGTATTCCACGTGAAAACGGCGGACTTTTTCCCTGACCCCTGCCAATTTGGTTCAGTTTTTTTTGTATGATCATATCAAGTCCAAGAGACACCCTGAAATTTTTTCAGATTTTTCTACATAATCCTTGTCGAGAAAAAAAAATTTTTACCTAAAAAAAAAACGCCCAAATTTAAAAATCTGAAAAAATCCCCAAGAATACGTAATTATATGTAGAAATTTTCAAGCCATCGTCCAGAGTGGAAGTATGATTTTTTCTGTGTTTTACGAGCCATTAATGTTGAAATAATTTTGCGAAATTCGAGGAAAATTCACTTTGGGCAGGTATTTCGATATTTTGATATCAAAACCGAATTTTTTTGCTATTTTCTGAATAATCAAACTACAAATATGAATTTTGATCAGCTAGCAGCTGAAAAGACCTGCTATTAATTTGAATTCGAAAAATCTTACTAACTCGATGACATTCGACTTTGACCCTCTACAATTTGTTGAATTATTTTTCAAAATATTCAATCTGCAGAAAAACCTACTCTCATTTTGTTCCACTCTTTGCAAACCAGCCAGCCTCTCGAAGAAAATTCATGGTCGCGTTTTTAGAAAATAAACGCTCGTACTTGAAGAAAAATTTGTTTTCCAGAAATTCACGGCATGTCAGGATCACAGAACAACGATTCTGAGTTATAATACATAGTAGGAGTATTTATTTATTTGTTTTGTTTGATATTAGAAGACAGCAATTCAATGTCATTTTTATTCATTATTATTTGAGCAATCGGATATAATGACCAAACTTCTGTGATCAATAACATCTTTGCTTTTGAAGTAGACGACAACTGGATATATTGTGGCCTGGTTATTGTTCCAATGGAACCCTGGAGCTGCTTCTTGCACAACAAACGCGTAGTTTTCGGCGAAGTCACACTGAACCAGAGATTCATTATCTTTGAGAGATTCTCTCACCGATTCCACGAAAGTTGATTGTGCTTTCGCGATGGAAGAATGTGGGAAAAGAGTTTTGACTTTCTCACAAAAATCAACAATGAAATCAGATGTTTCTTTGACGGCCGTTTCGAGACTTGTACGTGGCGTTGAAACCCAATGTTTGTACGTGATACTGTCAATTTCATTTTCGTATAGTATTCCATCAAGATATTTCATTCAAATTGACACGGGACTTTGAATAAATTTTTATTACTCTCTTTCTCGCAACCGGGCTATTTTCGGCACGCTTTTCCGGGATTCCATACACTTCATGACTACAATAAGTATTTGGGTAATTGTGTATAATAGACCCCACAATAAAATTAATTAATTTAATTTAAATTACGTCAGGAAGGGAGGTGGCGAAAATGATGTAATATATCTTGGTCAAAAATTTGAAGGGAAGTATTGGAACTCGCAATAGCTCAGTGGTCAGAGCACCTGACATGTAATCAGAGGGTCGTGGGTTCAAATCCTGCTTGCGCATTCCATATTTTTTTCCGAAGATTTGACTTTGATAATTATTTAAATTTTATGGGCGCTCTTCTGCACTAATACCAGTATTTGGACATGGATATTGACTTCCGATGCCTCCCTAAATTTAATCGGGACCTAATTCTCAAAATTTAGACTATCACTTAACAAAAAAATTTAGCAAACTTAATCATTAAGGCACGGATCTGGTCCGCTGATGCCTCCTGATATATATCCGGGCCTTTTGTCCCCCAAAAAATCTATCAGTGAGTCAAAGGATTCAATTATTTACTCAAAGGGAATTTTCCTCGAATTTTGCAAAATTATTCGAACATTAATGGCTCGTTAAACACAGAAAGAATCGTACTTCCACTCTGGAAGATGGCTTGAAAATTTCTACATATAATTACATATTTTTGGAAATTTTTTCAGATTTTTAAATTTGAGCGTTTTTTTTTTAGGTAAAAAATTTTTTCTCTCAACAAGGGTTATGTAGAAAAATCTGGAAAAATTTCGGGGTGTCTCTTGAACTTGATATAATCATATAAAAAAAACTGAACCAAATTGACAGGGGTCAGGGAAAAAGTCCACCGTTTTCACGTGGAATACCTCATATGCATTTTAGGAGGTTCAATGAGAGCATTAAAATTTTTTCACATTTTTTCATCGGTAAAAATGAAGGTAAAATGAAAAAATGTAAAGAAGGCGGCGCCGCGCTCATTACGCGAGTAACGAAGGGTTAAGCAGAACAAATCAGGAAAAAAAGTCAACGCCCGGGTAGAAAAAATTTTGGTTGTTGGAGGATCTGTAAAAGATCTTCCGAAGATGTGCGAAGACAATCTTCAAAAGATCTGCGAAAGATCTGTTATATGTCCACTGCACAGACTTCCGAATGTCTCCAAGACGTTTTCAGAAGATCTCTTCCAAAAGATTTCACCAACATAGTGTCAGACGTCTGAGCTCTCATCAGGAGATATCTTGGCAGACTAATTCTCAGTCTCCTCGAAGATTCAGGACTAGTCTAGAGGTGTTTTTCTATAAGTCTTACAGCGCCTTCCAAGGAATCTTGTGACGACTTTTCACAAGTATTGGAAAGACTTGGTCTAAGTCTTACAACGACTTTTGACAAGTCTTCTGACAATTTTACATGAATTTTCAAGATATTCCATTATTTGCTGCTCCATTTTTTAAACTTTCCAAAATGATGCCTTGAAACTGTTGTTTTTCTACAATTTCTCATAAGATTTCATATGAATTATTACCTTCAGTTTATGAGTATGAATTTTTGTTTCAAACCTGGTTTCGAATATTGCCTGACGACTTTTCTCGACCAATGTGACTCACACCATCTCTTTTTTATCTCGAATAATCAAGCTCATAAAAAGTGCTGAAAAAGGAGAAGGGAAAAAATCAGAAATAAAACTCGAAATACGAGGTAATTATTCAAATTAATTTAATTTTACTTTTATAACAAATAGTGTATGTGTTAGAAAGTTTCCTTCCATCTTTATTAAGTGACAAACAATGTTACAAACTGAACTTTTTCTTAACCCTTGAGAACTTGCACTATGAGCGTGGTGTCGCACTGACGCTACTGAACTAGCGGCGTTCGCTTAAGTGCAAGTGAGATGCTAGGAAGAGCGCGAGTTCTCCAAGGTTAAGGATTATTGGGAGGTACAATCGGATGAAATGTAATTTTTTGTATGAAATCGTTAATAACAACTTATACAAGATAAAATTTTCAAAACCAATTCAGTGAGTCTGTAACGAATTTAATGAGGAATAAAATAAGCCCTGAAAATACAAAATTGAGTGAAACTTCGGACATTGGTACAATTTTTTACATTCCCCTGAATGTGAAAAATTTCAAGGAGTGTAAAAAAGGGTAGGAATTTTTTAATCTTCATTTATTTTTTCGTTTCTAGGGCTCATTTCGTTTTCAATTATAGTTCTCGCTATCCTATATCTATGTGACTGAAATACCCTCCTCAAATATGTATGAGGAATTACGAGGGTGATCCATTATCAGAGGGACCAATGAACTAATATTTTTGATTTTTGCGAGCCAATACTCACAAACATATAAATGCAAACGTGTGGTAGAAGACAACATAAGGAAACGGATACATTCCTGTTTCGATGCTTTCTCTGATGGATATCGTTCATAATCAATGAAGACATTCGAGATACGATTTTCCGGATAATTCCATGGGGAATTTAGAAGAATTCTCTCTTAAAATATCTTTCAATATTAATTCATGGAAATTTCTGGAAATTGGTGTTCTCAATGCAGAAACGCAGCTCTAAAACTTCACAAAATTTTGTGATTTCACTTTTTCAGGAATATCTGTAATTTTATGAATCATAGCGACTTGGATTGGGTCCAAAACTTTTTCAAGGATTGTTCAAGACAGACAACTATCTTTTTGCTCCCAAATGGAAGCACAGTTTCCACAATTTTTTCTTGAAATTCCAATTTTCATCGGAAATGACTCAAAATAATCTGAAACATCAGGAAATCTCAACGAGAAAAAAAGTAAGCACGTATGTGTCTGTACGGCCCTACGACTCTTCATTACTCGAGAACGGAGAGAGAGTCTGGAATCATTTCGGAAGAGTGTTGTCTCGACCCAATTTCAGTTAAATAATTCTCATTATTATTATTGACTTTAATAATTTTTTTCATTTATTGTGTTGATTATTTTTTTTAAATGAATTTATTGGGCTGAAATAAAATTTGTCGCTTGGTCATAGATACCACTCATGAGAATTGTCGGAGCCTTAACCCTCTAAGCCACAAGTCGTAGTAAAACGTAGTTGGGGCTATAGAGTGGGGGACAGCCAATCGCGTAGCGATGTTCGTCGGCTCAGGACCGTACTCGCTGGGGTTTTTCACCCATTTACATGTCATCATATTTTTTATTGATTATGATGAAATTTTATTTTGTTGTTGCTGTTAATATATTCTATTCCGTTATAATAATAGTGAAAGTGTTAGTGCCAGTGCATTTATTGTGTCTATTCAATTAAGAATGGAGAAGAATAAAAGAAAGAGGAAAACAGTTGTAGATAAAAATCAAAATTCTAAAAAAATGAAAACTCACTCTATGAGTACTCTTGGGAAGAATAACAAGATTGAATTCACTAAAAAAGTGGATACTAAAAAAGTGAATATAAATAACAGTAGTAATGGTATGGATGCACCACATAATGAAGAAGAAGATTATCACAGTGATAGTTCTGATTGTTCTTGGGCTGAGGAATGTAGCAACAGCGATGAAGATTCAAACGATGTTTGTGCTGGTCAATGCAGTTCAAAAAACAAGAAAATAAGTCAATATGATTGGTCTACTGAATTAAATTACTATGTTCCCGACGATTTCACTCATCATGTAGGTCCCACTCACAATTTACCACCTCAAAGTTCTGAAAGAGCTTTCTTTGAACTTTTTATCAATGATGAGTTTTATCAGCTAGTGGCTGATCAAACTAATCTATTTGCTTCTCAATCACAGACAAAAGCTGGTAAGATTGATAAAAATTGACATGATGTTACTGCGCGTGAAATTCGCGCCTACATAGGAGTACTAATTTACATGGGAATCGTGGTTTTACCACAGACAAGAATGTACTTTACAACAGGTCAATTTGTGCAGTGTCCTATAATTAACGAAGCATTTACAATACATCGATACAATGCCATTTCTAAATATCTCCATTTAAGTGACGATGAACACCAGCCTGATCGGAAAAATGCTAAAACTTATGAGGATCATTTATACAAAGTTATGCCAGCACTTCAATTAACTGAGAAATATAAACAAATGTTAGATCCATCATGTGAACTTTCCGTAGACGAGGCAATGATCAAATGCAAGTCCAGAACAATGCTCAAGCAATATATGCCAGCTAAGCCAGATTCTTGGGGAATTAAGGTATGGGTCATCGCTGAAAGCAGTACTGGATACGTACTCCAGTTGAGAGTTTATTTAGGAAAGAAAGAAGTTGTCAATAACGATTGGCTTCTCGGTGAGCAAGTTGTCATGCAGATGTGTCAATATTATTATGGTTTGAATCACCATGTTTATTATGATGATTTTTTCACTTCTGTGAGACTTATTGAAGTTCTATTACAGAACAAAGTTTACAGTTGTGGAACGGTATGTATGATAATGTTAAATTTTTTCACTCGAATTTTAACCGGTTAAAAACCAGTCGTTTTAAGGGCATTATTTTAATTTTATTTTGTTCACAGCAAATCAACATTTTTTTCATGCTCAACTTTGATTTCCGTCGAATAAACTAACTCTTATAAGATGTGAAAAAAAAATAGAGGAGAGTGGGGTGAAATGGACTCCAGGAGCAGCATGATTCAGAATTTTTTTCGGAGGGAAGGACTTCGTAAAAAAATCTAAAAAAAATTGAGAAGATGCTCTAATATGCGAGCATTGCTTCTGATTTTTGAAGTGAAACTTCTTTAGGCGCGGTAGGGCTGTGAACTTTTTCCAGCCAACCGACGAAAATGAGTGACGCCGTGAGGGGAAGCACTTCCCCTCTCACAAGCAGCTGAGACGGAAGAGTGGGAGAGGTGCTCTGAGTGGTGGGGGAAACCTATCTTTCGTAGTTGACGTGGGGGAGCGGGGGCGGGGGGGGGGGGGGGAGTAGGTAGATACGTGGCATACAGTCGTACTAAGGAAAGAATCGACAGCCGAGGCGTACCGAAGCTGATATTTATGTGGTGGGGCACGGGAGCCGAAGAAAGCCGATGTCGATTCAGTCGCTAGTCCTTCTATAGCATGCTACATGCTAGTGTAATGGTCAGAAGGCTGACAATTCTTTGGAAATATCTCGGAATCCAACGGAGATAAAGCAATTTCGTCACCATCCATCCACGTAGCTCTTAGAGTTCCCGCTAAAAAGAATTCAGGCGAATTCCCTGTATCTCGCTTAGTTTCCGAGATATTCGTTGAACAACAATTTAATAGTGAAGAGATAAAACAGGATATTAATTTTCTATCATCAGTCATTCGAGAATATCTCGGAAAGTGAGTGAGATAGCGTAATTTTGCTATAATCCTTTTTTATAGAGAGTCTTAAGAGCTACACAAAAGGATTAGGATGAATTCGCTCTATTTCGTTCAGTTTTTAAAAGTATCACCGAAGATATTTATGAAAAATTATTGGAAAGTAAACTCCAGTTATAAGTCTTTTTTTGAAGTTATACTTCTTTAGGCGCGTTACGGAAATCCGATGAGAGTGAAATTTCTGAGTGAAACGAAGTGCGCGCGCACACCGAGTCAGAAATTTCACAGGATGAATGTAGCTGCAAACGCACGTGAAACGACTATACTGTACATCGGCTTACTTCTCTCCTAAGGAGCCCAAACTACCAGCGTAGTAGTGGGGATAGAGACCGAAGCAGCGTATAGCATTTTCACGTGTGTTTGTCTCCATTGAGAATTAACAATTTTTATTAATGAGTGTTTGTATTGAATAGTTATTAAAAATATTATTAACAAAAAAGAGAGTACGTGGAACTCTGTACACGCGGAAGAAGTTATGCTCCTTTAGCATGAGAGGGAATTCATTTTATCGTGTATTTAAAGAACGTATCTAAAATTGGAAAATGAGTGACGGAAAATAACTACAATTGATGGAATTTAAATCGAATCAAAGAATAAATAGTTTTATTTTTCCTTACCAATCTAGAGGATATTCACATTCTAGATTTTACAGATTGTGTTAAATTCCATCAATTGTAGTTATTTTCCGTCACTCATTTTCTAATTTTAGATACGTTCCTTAAGGGAGTTTATCCGGTAACTCAATCAATAGACCAATAATTCTGAAAAAATTTGCATATACTTCTGAAAATATAAAGTCACCTGTTAAAATTTCAAAATCTTCGGCTATCTTGTTCGGAAGAAATTGATAAATGAAGATTTTTTCAACTAACACGGTCCCTTATGGGTTTTCGTCTAAAAACATGAAATTCGTGGCAATTAACAGGTTTTCAGAAGGAAACCTTCCATAATGGATAAATAAATGTGTAAAGAACAATTCAAGTGCTTCCTCAAATACATTAGATACTTGGTGATTTTAGAATAAATTAATTTGTCTCGAAAAATACAGATTTTCTGGAATTTAACCTCCACTCACTCGCATGACAGTAACGTCAGAACCACGCGCTTTTTGAAAATAATATGAATGCCTTCCGAATTACGCAATGTATACTACGCTTGCACATCAAGTCATACAAAAGTAGCTGGAAATGTAATGAATGGACCTGTTTCTACTTGATTTTCATAAAAATTATTACAATAAATCCGTATTTTTACCAAAAAAAATTACGATTGCTGAGGGAGCAATCCTAGTATATATCAGCTGTACAGGTTATGACTACGCTAGTCATCGAGCCGACTACGTTAGTCGTAGTGATTTTTCTCACTCATTAAATCGGTACCAGATGAACTTCCTTCAATACACGATAAAATGAATTCCCGCTCATGCTGGAGAAGTATAACTTCTTCCGCGTGTACAGAGTTCCACGCACCCTCTTTTTTTAACATATTTCAGAAACAAAGATTGATAGCGTTAATTCACCCGAATCCCTTTTTGTAGAAAATTTCGAGAGTTAAAAAAGAAAATGAGGTGAATGAGCATATCTCTATTAAATTCCGATAGGCTTCCGAAGACTTTATCTATAAGGCTATGCTTTGTCATAGTGCTTTGATGAATATCTCAGGAACTGAGTGGAATAAGGCAATTGTTGTAGAAACCCTTTTCGCAGTTTTTCAAATTGTTCACAAAAAAATCTTCAAAAAAATTTTCTTATCTCGCTCAATTTGAGGAATATTATTAAAAAACGAAAACCGAAAAAATATATGGGGCATTCCACGTCAAATCGGACAGTTTTCCAACTTTGCATTTTTGATTTCCTCTATTTTCTGACTTCTTCTTGTATCTATCGAAACATACTTTTCGGCCAAATTTGAGATTTTTCTGATCATCGGTTCAAAAGATATCGAATTTTGAAAAAACAGCTGTTTTTACCGTTTTTTGCTCATAACTTCCATAAAAATGGTCCAAATTCAGCGTTTTTTTGCGGAAATTCTCTTTTTTCCATGTACTTTTCGAAAAAAAATACGAAAAAATTATGCCAAGTGTTTTCCTGTATGATTTCTGAACTTAAAGATTTAAATTGCGATTTTAAAACTGTTTGTGTCCTTTAATTTTTTTGAAATTTTTTTTTGTTAAACTCCCATCAATTCTCGAAATTTTGAGCCCCGGTTGATCGTGGGCCTCGGGAAATTACTATTTTGTTTCGATTTTTGAAAATTTCGAAAAGAAATTTCCGGTCTTATCCATTATTGAAACTATTTTTTGTTATTGTTTACTCTTTTTTGAGTAATTTTGAATCAATTTCTATGATCAAACGGAGTTTCAAAAAAATTAGCAGTTTTAGTTTAAAAAATCACAAAAAATGTTATTCATTTATTCTATTTCATTATAGGGGAGGGTGGGGCAAAGTGAAACGGTGGGGCAATATGGAACGCTATTATAATATCAAAGGTTACATATGAAAAATATATCGAGGGTTGAAAAGCAGAAAATCGTACGTGCCAAAATGAGCATTGCTATGGTAAAAAGTCATATGTATAAGACATGCGACCTTCTGCTTTTAATGCAAAATTGAATCTTTTCTATATTCGTTTTTGAGAATATCTTAGAAATTAATGGAGATACGCCATTCTTGCTCTCCTACTTTTTTGTAGTTCTCGAAATTTTCTACAGGAAAGGATGGAAAGGGAATTGTACTATCTCAATCAGTTTCCAAAATATTCAGCAACACAAGGGATATAAAAATAGCATTAATCATAAAGAATGAACCTTTTCTATTTACCTTGTAGCTTAGCTGATTTGGTAAGAGGATTTTTTCCTCAACCCAAAAAAAATCCTCTCAATAAGTCAGTGAAGGTTTAAAGTGAATAGAGAGAGGGTTTTTTTTTGTCATTACTATTTGGGAATATCTCGAAAGCTAAGTGGTGGAATGGTGCAATGTCACTTTTATATCCTCTTGTAATTCTTGAAATTTTCTACCCTTCTTTACAAAAAAGGTTTCCAATAGAATCGTCATAAGTTGCTCGATTGCGAAGATAATGCTATTTTTCTATTACTTGTTTTTGCTGGATATCTTGGAAACTGATTGAGATAGCGCAATTCTGTTTCCATCCTTTCCTATAGGGAATTTTAAGAGCTACAAAAGAGTATCAAAGCAAGAATGGCGTATCTCAATTCATTTCCAAGATATTTTCAAGAAACGAATGAAAAAAAAATAGGATTCTCTTGTTTTACCTCTTCGCTCTTGAAATGCAATATGAAAATTGAGGAGAAGATTATTCAGATCCGCACTTGAAGCACTTTAAATTAATTTAAATTAAATTGAAAAATACACTTATAATTTTAATTCAGATTTTTAGAAAACTTCGAAAATACTCATCTGGAGTAGTAAATCCAATGGTATTCCGTTGAGACACTACACTTATTCTTCATCGAGAAGAAATAAACAAAGTTAACAGTCACGGCAACACCAGAAAACTCACTGGTCAAGGAAAGGGCTCAAATGGTTTTTAATGCCAAAATTGCCCCACTCCCAGGCCATCGGTCTCTGTCTTACCAATATAGATGTCTGACACATACGACCTTTTGCTATAGAAATGGCCATTTTGGTGCCATTTGACTTTCTGCTTTTCGGCACTCAATATATTTTTTATATGTAACCCTTGATATTATAATATCGTTCCACTCTGCCCCCACGTTCCACATTGCCCCACCGTTTCACTTTTCCCCAGCGTTCCATTTTGCCCCACCCTCCCTTATAATAAAATAAAATAAATGAATAACATTCTGTGCGATTTTTTTAAACTAAGATTGAAAATTTTTTTTAAACCCCGATTGATGATAGAAATTAAGTCAAAATTACTCAAAAAACAGTAAACAATAACAAAAAATAGTTTTAATAATGGATAAGACTGGAAATTTTTTTTCAAAATTATCAAAAATCAAAAAAAAAAAATAGTAATTTTCCAAGGCCCACGATCAACCGGGGCTCAAAATTTCGAGAATTGATAGAAGTTTAACATAAAAAAATTTCAAAAAAGAGGGTGCGTGGAACCCACGCGACAGAAGTGAAACTTCTTGCTTATTGTTTATAGATAGCGATGAATTATTAGGATTTTTCCAAATGAACAAGTGATAATAATTGAGAAATGTGAGGATACGGGGTTAATCTCGAAGGGAAACGGCAAAAAGCACAGCTCAGCGCATTTAGCTGTGTCATGAACACAACATTTTGAGAATTTGAGTATCTGCGTATAGTATTTCGGTTATCTGTTCACTAACAAATTATCATTTTTTCACGATTATGAAGTGTTCAGACAACTAGATTTTCTTAAATCAGTTTTTCGTAAATACACAGGAAATTGATCGAGATGGAGCGATTTTGCTTCAATCCTTTCTTGTAGCTCTCAAAACTCTCTATGAAGGAGGATTCGTGCAAGCTTGCTCTATCTTGCTGAAATTCCGGGATATTCGAAGAAAACGTTTACTTCCAATTTTTTTTCTAATGCTAGCCTCATAATATGGTAGACGAAGGGGCATAGTCGGGTACCTTCGATTGTTTTCGGTACATGAGCCATTAGTCATTTCGCACTTGGCTTTGGATTGAAATATCTCGAAGCTATGCAGCATTTATCGAGACATGCTGTGAATGAAATTCAGAAGGAAGATTGACGAAGAAAACAAGCGAAACGCCGTTTTTCTACGACCAGTCGTTTCCGAGATAGCAATTTTTCAATGAATAGTTCAGGAACAATGGACGAGGCCTGATAGTAAACAAATGAGCGCTCGGACGTCCTTGAATTTTTCATTCAAAAATTGATATCTTAATAACTACGAGTCATAGAAAAACGGAGTTCTGCTTATTTTATTCGTTAATCTTCCCTCTAAATTTCATTCACAGCATGTCTCGATAACTTTTGAGTAGTTTTCGAGATATTTCACTCCAAAGTCAAGTGTAAAATGGTAATTTTCTTAAGAAATAAAAAGTGAAGATTATGATGTGGAGTATGGTAATTTTTATAAAAATCTTCTAGAAAAATTCCCATATTATCCTCTCCGTGTAGTGAACAGCCAAAGAACTATCCTCCGAAGTCAACCCGAAGCTGAAATTTACATGCTGTAGCGTAGGAGCCGAATATCTCCGAGGATCCTCTTTTGGCTAGTATGACTGTAAGGCACGCTACGATGACCAAAGAGACATCTGCTGGGGGAGCTCAGCGATATACGTTGGGACTCTCTCTCTCTCTCTCTCTACTCCAATATTACACTACTACAATAACCGAACCCACACCGATTGACGCGTACGTCACTTCCGTTGCATTCGGAGTGAGTCATCCGTGACGCTAAGTTAAATTTTACCCCAGTGCGCCTATAGAAGTTTCACTTCAAAAATTAAAGGACACAAACAGTTTTAAAATCGCAATTTAAATCTTTGATTTTAGAAATCATACGGAAAAACACTTGGCATAATCTTTTCGTATTTTTTTTCGAAAAGTACATGAAAAAACGAGAATTTAAAAAAAAAAACTGAATTTGGACCATTTTTATGGAAGTTATGAGCAAAAAACCGTGAAAAACGCTGCTTCTTTCAAAATTCGATATCTTTTGAACCGATGATCAGAAAAATCTCAAATTTGGCCGAAAAGTGTGTTTCGATAGATACAAGAAGATGTCAGAAAATAGAGGAAATCAAAAATGCAAAGCTGGAAAACTGTCCGATTTGGCGTGGAATGCCCATATATAATGAAGTTTTCAGACGGATCAATTTCATTTCATCAGAAATTCTCTTTGAATATTTCGAAATTCAAGCAGGATAGGGCGATATTGCACTAATCCTTTTCTGTAGAGGATTTCGAGAGCTACACAGAAGGATTGTGGCAGAATCGCTCCATCTCGATCAATTCCCGAGATATTCACAAACACTATGAATTGAAAAAATCTATTGGTCCGAATACTGGTCGTGAAAAAAACTATAATTCTTTAACGAACAAAAAATTTTATCCCTTGTTTAATAAAGAAATACTAATCATTTATCTTTATCTATCCCTCATAGGCAAGAAGTTTCACTTCTGCCGCGCAGGGATCCTACGCACCCTTTTTTTTTTTTCGTTAGTAGAGTCCTTCACTCTCTAAAAAAGTCCCAAACTATTTTGACGAACAGGTGCATTTTCCCCCCGTCTCCCCTATTTTTTAAATTGAAATTCAGATTGATAATAAATCTTTGTGATTATAGTTTAATAATATTTCATCACTTGTTATATTGCTTAGTCAGTTATTATAATTATTATAATTCCAGATATTTAACGACCGTTATTTACTTGATTATTAATCCAGATTTTGAACTTTCGACATCACTAGGTGCGTGCAAACAGGAAATTGTGGCCGGAGAAATTTAAAAAACCTGGATTGTTAAAGCTCAAAAGAGGAGAATCTCTGTAACTTCAGCACGAGCAAGTTTTAGCAACTGTGTGGCATGACAAACGAGATGTCCTCGTTTCATCGACGAATAGTGATCCTCACAAATTTGAAATGGTGTCTAGGGTTGATGGTAAGGAAAAGAAAAGAGTAAAGATTCCATGTCCAGATGCTGTAAATAAATACAATAAATTTATGGGTGGAGTGGATCTAGCAGATCAACGACGTAGTTATTATCGAGTTGGAAGTTCAAGTAAGAAGTGGCGGAAGTATGTATTGTACTTTGTGATAAATGTGAGTGTGGTAAACAGCTACTTATTATTTATAAGAGATTCACCCTCAAACAGCCCACCTATTTCTCACTTAAATTCCAGAATGAATCTAGTTTCTCAGTTAATAGACAATTTCAGTAGTCGCACCACTCGTATCAACAAATCATTACCACTGAATGAGATATCTCCTAATGCTAATCATGTGATAGTAAAAATTGAAGGTCGAGTAAGATCATGCCAATATTGTTTAAAAGAAAAAAGAAAAACTAAGTCAGGAAATTTCGTTAAACAGCCTATCAATGTCTACAATGTAATTTACCTTTGTGTAGATTTAACTGCTTCGCAAAGTATCACAACCAAAGAAGAGAAGAAAATTCAATGTGATGCGATAAGATATTTAATAAGTCTTTCTAAGAAAAATTCGATATTATAGTTGAACCGTTTCAATTTTACTAAATTTTCTAATTTTGTTTGATATTTCATAATTTGATTACTAAATAAATTCTCTTTCAGAATATAAAATGTTCCATTTCTACATGTACACTTATTTCGTTGAACCCCACTTTTTTTTTGAAATATACGGTACTGTCGCTGGCGTTCGCGCGCTCGCTCGGACTGGTCCGTGGGTACCCCCACTCTACGTATGCTCTAGTCGGTGAACTGGTGGGAGAAACGCCCAGTTCCTTATAGGGTTAAGGTGCTTCCACATGGGTATCAGGATTGACTCAAATATGCGACATTATTTCATTTTCGACTAATTTTTTTTTAACGTTTTGAATTTCTCCGTGGTCAATTGTGTTACGTCGTGGTGTTGAATTCACGTCATAGGACTTTTGAATCAATCCTTGATATTTTGAAGAATCAATTGATTTCTTTTCATCGTGTCAAATCTTGAATGATTTTTTTTTTGTGAATTTTCATTGATAACGACAATATTGATTCGATTAAAGAAATTCAAAGTTCAGTACCAAATTATTTTCTTTCGTTATCATTATTTTATTTTCATTTATGTTATTGAGCAGAACTCGAAAGAAAACAATATTAATTGAAATTCAAACAAATTTTGTTCATTCACGAGCTCTGTATTCCTAGTACCTATTACAAGTGAAGTTTGGGAACCCAGCATCCTCCGCAGTCAATTGAAGTCATTTTTTTGTTCCTGACCAGGCGGATATTCACCTGGGCATTCACTTGTGTTTTTGGTTTTAGTATTTTTGGATTTTATTGGACGAAGTGTCGTCCTGGTGCCCAACAATTTTTTTTATTACTTTGATTTGGATTTTGGAATTTTTCTGAGCCATTGAGTTTTGCGGACTTTCTGATTTTCCGTGTATCGGGAAATACGTGACAACACATGGGCCTAAGTGTATTTTTTTCAAGAAAGATGATAGAAAAATAATTCAGATGAAATGACCCAGATGGAATAACCCAGAGGAAATGGTGAATAGTGCAGTGTGAACTCTTGCTCGTTTGAAATAGACTATGAGTTCCTCAGAAATTGATGGAAAAATTCTTAGAACACATAAGTCGATGGGGAATTTTCTCATCTTTTACGTATGCAGAAGAGAATCGAAGATATCTTTGTTAGTTGATATGTGAGCAATTTGCTTCACAATGGATAATTATAGATAAGTATTCAGGTTTCTTCAAATATATTCAGTCTACTTTTCAATGAAAACTAAATGAATAAATACAATATTAAACCTCAATATTTTGCTCATTTTCAAAATGATTTTTTTTCAAAAAGTGTCATGAAGTTCTTGTGTATTATTATGAGTGAACAAACACATAGACATTGCTTTTAAATATGGTCTTCAGTCCTCTTGGAGGATTTTGGATATTCCCCAACAGACAAATTGAGATTGAAAATTATGATGATAGTGAACCCGGGAAAAAAATTTCAGATATAATTATATCTGATTAGATATATACAGATCTCGAAAAATCATATCTGATTGAGATCTAGGCCGATCCGGGGTTGTTAGATCTCATCAGATCTGGTCAGATCTACTAGCATATTTGCCTATATCTCCACAGATATGATATCATATCTACCGAGATATAATTGCAGGTCTGATTCTATCTACTTCTATCTAATTAGATAGGATTATATCTAAAGAAAATTCCCGGGAAGCTTCCATGCAGCCGAGCTAAATCAGCCTCCTTCCAACAAACCATAATTTACTCAAAAATAAATGCAGAAATTTTTAGGAGCACATAGATCGATGGGAAATTATCTCACGTTTTATGAAAAACTGGTTCCAAATCCTAACGTGGAATAAAACCGAAGATATCCTTGAGGAAGTGAAGAAAAAAAGAGGAGGGGGCTGATCTACCATTCACGGCCAAAGAAGTAGATTTTCAAGAAAAAAAATGGTCCATGTTTCTTCATTGGAATAAGTTTCATGGACATTCTATCTGAGCTTCCGTATATTTCAACTATCAAAATTTCACAAAATTTTTGACACTCGATACTCTAAGAGTCCCGATATTTTTTTTCAATGAAGGTATAAAATTAAAAACTTTTGCACCCAATTACTCGATTCATAATTATAAAACAAGGGAAATGAATGGGAAAACGTGATTCAATCAACGTTTATATTGAACATAAGTGTTTCGATGTTTGCAAAAATCCCATGTGAGATCAATAATGGGCGGTTCAAATGCGTTTACCATTTTCTTCAACTCAAATTTGTGGATTTCATCAAGAAAATTCGAGAATTTCTCGAGGTACTTAGCGATCACGTCAGCCTGGAAAGAACCAATAATTAATGAAATGAAAATGAAGCTTGTAAGAAGAGAGATATGAAGTTTTCAGACAATTCTGTCTAATTTTGTAACCAGCTTTTTTTTGATTATCTCATAATGTAAGGGGTTACACCACTGTAGCGACCCCGGAAAAAAGCAATTTGGGGAGGCTTTTTTCTTTTTGAAAACAAAGACAATAGAACTATAATATTTGAGGGGGTTATTGAGCATACACTCGCGGCTCTAAAAAAGAATTCAAAAAAAAATGTAAATGAATAACGACACCAGTGCCATTCTCGCAAGAAAAATATGGAGTTCCCTAAAACTGTACAATCATGTAACACCTGAAGCGAAATCGAGTGATTTTACCTTGATCTTCTCTTGTACAGAATCTTTAGAGCTACAAGAAAGGAGGAAGGAAAAACCACCTTATCACCTTCAGTTTCCGAGATATTATCAAAGAATTGATCATGGAATGACGTCAATTTTTATAAATTTTGTGAATCATTCGGCTCAAAATGTCATCGTAAAAAGTTGAAAAACAGAATCGTCCAATTATGCTAGAGTAAAAATAGTATATTACCTAACAAGTGCGATGAAATATTTTCTGACGAGTATGAGGTTGCAGACCGAGCTGAAGGCCAGTTTTGTAATCACACGAGTCTAAAAATATTTTCGAGTTCCTCCCCAATTCCCCCTGCGAGATATAGTATTTTTCTTACCTTAAGCTTTCTCACAAATTTTTAAACGCATAATCTAGATACACGATAGCGTATCGGGTCGAGTATATGTTGAGGCCCGAGCGCAGAGCGTATATATTCTCGACAGAACTTCCCCCTTCACTACTCTTTTTTCTTTATTATTTAATTACTCGAAAACGAGGCAAGCTACGGAAAAAGTAGCCTTAGTTACATCACCTAGTTCGACATCGGGCATTCGAATGGTGATTATTATTTTCTCTTAAAAAGTAATATTCAATTAAAAACGCCCCTTAGCAACGGCCGCGGAATATTTTTCGCCAATTACATTATCTCGATGCTACATTTCTCTTAAAAGTTTGGCACTACTGTCTTTCATGTTGAGAGCCAGTCGACCGATAAAACCGGAGTGAGATGCGAAAGTCGATAAAGAAAATTACCAGTCGTTGGTAAGTACTTATCAACTTTCAGGAATTCGTTAAAGAATATTTCGAAAATTTGAAAAAAACTATGAAATCTGGGGGGGGGGGGGGAGGGAAACAGAAACTAAAGTTTTTGTTTAAAAAAACGTGGCCAAGTATATGTTTGTGAAATCCTTCTCTTTGAAAAAAGAAATGAGATAATTCGGAGGAGCCAAGAATTATTTGGTAGGGAAAATCAGAAACTTGGCCTTTTCACATCCGAAATCATTGATGAAAATCGAAAAACCCAAGTTTCTGATTTTTTCTACCAAATAATTCTTGGCTCCTCCGAATTATCTCATTTCGTTTTTCAAAGAGAGGGATTCTCACAAACATATACTTGGCCACGTTTTTGAAGTGAAACTTCTTTACTGAGGGGGCAACATTTTTCGAGCGTCACGAAAAATAAGATCCGGTGAGGGAAATAGTTGGGTACATGGTGGGGAGCCGGCAGAGGAGATCTCCATGAGATTTCGGAATATTCTTCAAAGATACCATTGAAACAGAGACTTCATCTAAAATTCGCTTTTTTGTCACGGAATCTTGATGAATATCTCGGAAACTAAGCAAGATAATGCAATTCTAGTTGGAGCTCATTTGTAGTTTTCGAAATGCCCTACAAAAAAGGTCAATAGGGAAATTTCATTATCTCTCTCAGTTTCCGAGATATTTGAAAAAGAAAGTGGATGGCAAAATAAATATAAAGTTTTCAGACAAGTTGATTTTATTTTGTCATCAATTTTCTTTGAATATTTCGGAATCTAAGCGAGATAAGACGATTTTGTGCGAATGCTTTTTTGAAGAGAGATTCAAGAGGTACCAAAAGGGAATGCAAAAAAATCGTTCTATTTCGATCAATTTCCGAGATATTCATGAAGAATTATGACTTTGAGAAATAAATTTGTTTGAATCCGTCATAATCATGGAAAAAATAATTTGCTGGTGAACAAAAAACCTGTTATGTCTGAGACGTGATTGTTAGCGTCGAGGACAATCAGTGAATTAGTTATTCTCTCAAACTAACAGATATCAAATAATAATAATGGAATTTTGAATCTGATTTCTACTCACAATGATTTTTGTTGTTTTTCCAGATTAAAAAAATAGGTATTTTTTTCGATAACTGTTTAAAATCCTTAAGTTTAGGTTGTAAGGGGTGGGTCCTTGATTGTTCCTCGGTTAATCCAAAGATGATCGGTATCCACAATTTATTTTGGTTTTTATAATGTTTTTCAAAGTTTTCAGTTCTTATTCTGCACTTAATAGATTTTTCTCTCTTTTTAGGTAAGAATTAAACTGGCTACACTTGATTTAAGGCCACTATAAACCCAGTCTCTTGGTGTTTCAATTAAACACTTGTCACGTTATTTCCGATAAATGATCTGACAACGTAGTTGCAAGAAAAAGATCAATTTCACGTTAATTCTTAAAGAGATATTTAATTAGTTCGGTAACTGGAATAAGACTGGTGAATTTTTGACGATTCGCTCAGTCGTAAACTTCAAGAGTTCAATGTCTCAATGTTGTGAAATTGATGATCCTGCAAAGAGTTGACAGTCCTTGTGGAAGTGACGAAATTATTTGCGACATTGAATTGATATTTCTGCTTTTCGGTTGATGAACTCTCAATTCAGCAATTCATTTCTTATAAATGGTGAATTCTTTTACAATTTACCAATAATAAAATCTTTAAAATATTACTTTGGAAAAATCGAAACTTTATAAAATAAGAATTAAATAATTCTGGACCTAACAAACCAATATACTATCTGCAGGTATTCGAATTTTTAAAGTATAACTATGTCAATTGCATTGCTAAATGTGCGAAACTGTACATTAGGTTGTGTTCATTCGAGATCATACCCATATCCTTACTATTGTCAACTATTATCTTTTGTTCTATTAAAAAATCCGCGGAATTTTCATGTGTAAGAAGTTTCACTTCTGCCGCGCGTGGATTCCACGCACCCTCTTTTTTAACAGAAACTTGAGTTTCTGTTCCCCCCCCCCTTATTATCATTCAGTTTTCTCTCAAATTCTATTCATTTATAAGCTGTCAGTTTGATAGTTAGACGTAAATAAATAAATTGGAAAATTTTGAATTAGCGCTATTTTCACGTCATAGAATCCTTCAAAGTATTTCCTCATAGAAGCCATTTGAAAAATCAATGTTATAAAGTATAGAACACCATTGGACTGATACAGTACGTGCTGGTTCATACTCATAAATTCTAAGCAATGAAATCCGCGATAAGCTTGAAAATCCCTATAGAATCCTTCAAATTATTTCCTTATAAAAGCTATTTGGAAAATTAATACGATATTATGTATAGAAAACTATTGAGTTAAGACAGCACGGACTGGTTCATACTCATAAATTGGATGAAGAAATTAGGAGGGAATGCTCATAAATTCTTATTGATAAACATTTCTGTAAACTTGAACATTCGGATAGAGTCCTCCATACTGTTTGCTCACAAAGTCATATAGAAATCACCAAAATCAAAACTGATACAATATGATAGAACGCATACGGTAGTTGCTGATTGATACTCATAAGTTGAATGAAGAGATCAGAAGGAAGTTCTTATGAATGCTTAAAAGTTCCCATCTCATTGAAATTAGCAATTCAGAAATACCTCATATTAGATAATAGAATCGAATAGCATGTTTCATGTCATGTGGTGCAGCATAAATTCTCATAAAAAACTTTTCATTCATTTATCCCTTTATGCGTCACTATGAGTTTATTACGATACCCATACGATCGGAAACGCAACTTTTTATGATTACGTATTGAGAATTGCGCGGCCAAAAGTCAGTGCTCTTCTCATAGAATATCGCGATACATTTTTTTTTAAAGAGATTCTATGATTCATTTACAGCAGGGGATGTCCTATCACAGCAAATACCACTCATCTTGAATTCTGGAAGAAGTCAATTAACGAGCTCTGGCGAATGCGCTTCGTTCTACGGAATTCAATGGAAGTTATAGAAATTCCAACGCTCAAGAATTGGATTGTAACAATTGGAGGTTTTATAAAGCTTTGGGAGTCCTTGAAATCTGACAGTTTCACCGAATTAATTCCCAGATACATTAATCAAGATCCACTCGAACATCTCTTCTCTATTCTGTGTGCGCTTGGGTCAAGGAACAATTTACCAAGCTGTTGACAACTAGAAAGGGATTCAAAAACAGTACTACTTCGCAATATCACCAGTTCTGAATCCATTGGAGGCAACTGTGAAAACATTTGCACTGGTTCATTATTATTCACCTTAGAAGATTTCTTCGACAATCAAAATTATCATCTACAATCAATGGACATTGACGCAGGAATGGAGAACATAACACCTGTACATAATGATCCTAGTGGTAGCAACGATTCCCTTGATGCTGAGACTGCAGATTCAAAAACAAATGCAGCTGCAGCTGATGTGGCCCACAGTGTCACATAATAAAAAATCAATAAAAAGGAGAGCTCTTGTTAATCAACAAAATTCCATCTGTCTGTCATTTTCAGAAATTTGGAGATGTTCTTCTCTCAGGAATGAAATCAAAAGTGCCAAATAATTGGATTTTTTTGCAGTCAACACAGGGAAGCTTTGCATGAAACTGCAATTAAACATATCACGGATGATTCTGTAGTTAACCATCCTAATGAATTGAACAGACATCTATCAGGGGAATCTAAGCACCTTTAACATATCCCAATCTTTGCGAAAGCTATAACGAAATTTGAGAAAACACATAAACGTCCAAAGAAAACAAAATGACGTTCGAATTAATCTCAAGATTGAAATGTACAAAAAAACAACAACAAGCAGAAGCCCCACTCTCTGTGCGTTATTTACAAGCCCCACTCCTTGTGCTACATTCGATATTTTACCAGTTCGATTGGCAAAATGCTTCCGAATGGAATTTCACCCCTAATGAATCGAATCGCTATTCATCTTCTCCATTGTTTAAAAAATAACATTATTTCCACAACAAATACGCACTTATATATTCCTACAAATATTTCTTCAGACTGTATCAATCTGTTCAGGATTCCATCTGCGGTACTTGAAATCAGCTTGGAACTCAAGATCTTAGCTCAGAATGATCAATTAAATTGCAATAATGTCATATGATACATAAAAATTCAATATTAGATCAAAACCCAGATCCTACGATGGAACTAAAAAACTGAAGTTCAAGTTTCAAATAGAATTTCGATTCCTTCTGATTGTCATTAGAACGAAAATGTGCTCAGGAAATTGTCTACTTTCGAATGCTAAGATGAAAAATAGTAGTGTTCCTAGAGAAAAAGCGGAGATAAACCATGATTTTTGTGAAAAACTTATCCATCGAAGACTTCTATAGAAGACTTCTTCTAGCAAATCTGAAACTCTCACCATTTATAGGGCTCATTGAAATGAATATTTGAAGTTCAGCTTGAATGTAATTGCTTGGATAATTTTGGAGATATGACCTCTGTTCATAAAATGGTTTTTTGCCAATGTCTTAGAAATTACTAGAGCATTTCCGCCCAATTTCAATACGAAACTTTGCCTTCATTAGATGCACAAACTGCCTAAATTTGAAGTCTTTAACTCAAATGTTTTTTCAGTTATCGTGGCGACAAAATCCAAAATAAAAAACACTGTAATTGGAATTATGTGCAAACGAAAAATCGCAGCCAACTTCACCCCGAGTGAAAATTGTGAGTTTAAATGAGATGAATTTCATGACTCAGGGTAGGGTTGTGAATCAATTTTTCGAGCATTAAAACTATTTTTTGAGCATTTGATTTTTTCCAAAAAGTACTCAAACCATTTCGCTTAAATTTCACTGACAGCATTTTGCATAGGGAGGGAAAATCCTGTTGAATCTGCAGGTCACCAAGTATGCACGTTCGGAGCAATGGGATGATATGTGTCATACGCACGCACGCACATGCATACAGACATTTTTCCAAAACGTCATTTCTCGGCGTTTTGGAACCTTCTGAGTCATATTCCAATGAAATCTCAGAAAAATCGCGTTTACAATGCTCCCACTCGGAAGCAAAAAACGACGATTTTGTATCATTGTATATAACGTATCTGTTTATAGAGTTCTAGTAGAACGTCATATTTTGATGTTCTGAGAAAGAAGAATAAAGAATATCGTGTTTAAAGTCTGAATCTAATTATTGAATTCTACAATTATTGTGTCATTCTAGAGACAAACTATCTCTCAATTATGAAGAAAAACTACTCTGAATGTGAAAAAAATTGAATACCAGTACACGCTCAGAGAACGTCCCTGGAGGCTCTAAATTAATAATCTGAAAATGAGAAAAGGACTAAATAACCATTACCCGCTCAGAGAACTCGTGAACTGAAAGCTCGTAAACACTATTCTGGAAATGCATAGAGATAAAAAGCCAATAGGCGTTTCAAGAAAATATTCGGTAACACTCTGCACTCATCTCCAAATTGCTACATATATGTAAGATATCTTTTATTTTTAAATATCGTAATAAATTGTCTCCCACCATTCGTTGACATGAAGAGGTTATTATGTTTGTATACAGAACCACGTGTTTCCTCCATCGTTAATAGTAAACTTGAGATGTAGCCATCTGGTGAGAATATGACTACAACATGCCAACAGCAGCGACACTGACGTGGAACCGGAAACTACTCTCGGTTTCAGCTATTCTGATCGAGTTTGGCCCCCTGCGCTTGGCCCTTCAACATGTGCTTGGCCGATGCGCTATCGCGTATCTAGATAATACACTGCTACATAAGATACTAAAGCCTGTTCAACGAACCAAGTTTTCTAGGTTACATGTCTAAATAAAACAAACAAATTCAACACACACTTTCAATATACTGTAACATGATATTTGGATTACGTTACTTTTTATCGTCTGGGCGCGTAATTAATTTTGAATTTGAATAGTTTTGGCACCACCAACCGAAAATCGAAATAAACGAATCACGAGAGTTCAATCATAGTAAAAATTATGTAAAACTAATGCCGGTTGGTTAATTTTGTATGTTAACGCTCATTGGATTATCGTCAATTGAGTTGATGTCTCACGAATGGAAGAGGGAGACACCGAATGGACGATGGTGAAGGAAATCGACATTACCGAAGGAGTTGGTTAATTGGAGAAAAGTTTTGGCGCCAATGACGAAATTCATCGGAAGAATTAATTGAGACGTTTAGATGAACCTATGTTGCATCCTTGGACTGAATAAAATTGTCCCAACTCTAATGTCATCGACGTGGAGTTTCTCAATTTACTTCGTTGGAATTTATCGTCACTGAGAAGAAAATTAATTAACGTCAGGTTAAGCTACATTGAATGACGTATTCTGGGACTGACGAATCATAGACGTCCTTCCCGGAAAAGACGCCTTAGCCAGTGTACAGCGCTTGCTGTCGGCTGATTCTCGTTTGCTGTGCCGTGTTGTGCACACATGTTTTGTCGTGTCATTTTGGACACTTTTGTTAACCGCCATTTCTGTAAGGTTTTGAGACTAATTAATTCATTGGAATTAATTAGATTAATCGTCGTATAATTGAATTAATGAAATATCGTTCATCGAAATTAAATTGTGAAATAATCTGGTGAGCAAATTTTAGTTAATTAATTTTTGTACGGCAATTGAATTTCGCGAGTCAAGAATTTTATTTTTTTTTAGCGTAATGACGCTACTTAGTGGTGACGCCGGAAAATCGATTACCATTTGTCGGCGAAATTATTTGATAATTTTTGGAAACATTCAATTATTTTTTTTTTTTTAATAATTTTGAACTCTCGTTATCGTTCCTCAAATTATATATTTTTTTTTGAATTTAATTTATTTTGAATAAAATTTATTGTCGCGAATTAAAAATTAATTAACGTATATTTTGGCGTCGTGGCCAAAGTTAATTAATTTTGATTTATTGAGAACATTGAATCTTGCAACTTTGTGGAATTTTATTGTTTGTATTTTTTTTTATTTTTCATATTTTGAAAGATTTCGTGAATTAATTTTTTTTTGTTTTGTTATGAAATTAATTTGATTAATTTCATTTATTTGGCATATCGTTCAGTCGGCCATGATATTTAGGGCAACTTTCTAGGGAAAGTTTCCTAGGGAAATTTTCTAGGGGAATTTCCTAGGGAAATTTTCAGTTACTTTTGTTTCGTTGCAAAAGATAACTGTAGGTGGCAGCACCATGGAATTTTTGAATTAGTTTAAATGTTATGATTGATTTAAATTTTAATTTCGACGGTTAATTAATAAATCAATTAATTTATTAATGGGTTAAATTTTATTTTTGATTGACATTATTATTTTTTTTTTATTTTAGTTTTAAAGAATTTGTTTGTAATTATTTGTTTATTTATTATGAGTTGTCGGAAGTTATGTTTTATGTTATGAAAATTATAATTTTTTTTTTATTGTGCTGCGCACTCGCCGATTTAACGCAGGGGTTGAATAATTTATAAATTCAGTAATTATTTTTTTTTATAAAAATTTTATTTTATCCCCTAAATTATTTGTTTGAAATTATTTAACGCTCCTTATTCAAACCCACAACAGCGACCTTGAGAGGAGACTGATCTAGTTCGTGCTGAATAAGGGAGTATTTGAGGTTGTGGTTTACGTATTTTGATTTCGATTTCGGTTTGTTGTTGTTTAGATCAATATAAGATTGATCGGATGTGGTAATACATCCTGGCGCCCATTTGGATTTTGGATTTGTTTTGAACTTTGTTTTTGGCTATTGGGTGCTTTTCAAGCGTGCTTCATTGTTGAGCTTACCGTTAGGCTCGAGAATTACGTCACAATACACAAGTTCAACACAAGCATATTCAGCACACACATTTTCTACACATACGAATTCAATACAAAACACATTCAACGTAGACGAAATTGAACACTCATAAAATTGAAGTCTATGAAAAAATTGCCCAGGGAAAGGATAGACCGTGAAAAATAGCCCACGTGGTTAACACATTTGATGTAGGTGGGAGTGGGTGAGGGGACAGTTATTTTTCGTGGAATGTGGGTGCGTGGTTAATACGTTCGATATGATTGGGAGTGGGTGAGAGGACAATGCAATTCACGGGCTATTCTTTTCAGTCTTTTTTTCCGCCTTATACAATTGATAATCCTTCCAGCCCTCTGAATGTGAAAACAACAATCTACCGAAAATTGTTGGAGCCTCATGAACGTGAAACGAATTGACAGAGGAACATCACAGACCATTGTGAAAATCAATATTGAAATTCTAAAGACTTCTAAATTATTGTCAAATATCGAATTCTGTTACTGTTGTTGTTGATATTACGCGTGTTAAATTTTGATATGTTGAATTTTCATGTGTTGAATTTTTTTGTGTCGAATTTTTGTGTTGAAATGTACAGAGATTGTTGAGATTTTATTACAGTGTTAACACTCACTTGTATTTTGTCGACATGATACCAGTTTCTCATTCAAGCTCAATCCATTGCCGGACAGTTGATAATTGTACACATTTTGAATTCCCTCTGGAAGCTCCCTCACTTCAAGTACGGCCCTGCTCAACAACGACAGTCTTCTCCCTACGGGACAGCACTACCGAAGGAATTTTCGCTGCTTGCAAATTTTGAATGTTGCGCACGCGCTTTTTGATCTTTATGGTTTTTGTAACGACAAGTGTGCTTTTCAAGTTTCGCTCTCGCTGTGTGAATTTGCTCATTACTGGGAACTCTCTCAAGGTTTTTCTCTCTAGCACGAATCTAATAGTTCTCACGCTGGCAACACTTTTGTCCCGAAAAGAAGCTCCCCAGGCAAACTTGATTGATTCTGACTAATTCGAGGGTGTAGAATCCGAATTTGTTGGTTATCTTGTTCTCCGATTTGCCTTTCTAATCGTTATTAACAATTTAAATGTTCAAACCGTCATGGCGCATAAGCTGGAGGGCTTACAAAGGAATACTTCAAACAAAAGTTGTTCGTCTTTTCAAAATAAAGAGATTTTTTTTTTTCGTCACGATAACTTCATTTTTGACCGAGTTACGGCTGAATAACCGTTCCAACGGCGCGTTAAGACTCTCCTCGCTATCTCGCGCACGCGCCAAATCTGATCAACGATCTATTTGAACGGTTATTCAGCCGTAACTCGGTCAAAAATGAAGTTATCGTGACGAAAAAAAACCAATCTCTTTATTTTGAAAAGACGAACAACTTTTGTTTGAAGTATTTTTTTGTAAGCCCTCTAGCTTATACGCTATGGCGGTTTAAACAATTAAATTGTTAATAACAATTAGAAAGGCAAATCGGAGAACAAGATAACCAACAAATTCGGATTCTACACCCTCGAATTGGTCAGAATCAATCAAGTTTTCCTGGGGAGCTCATTTTCGGGACAAAAGTGTTGCCAGCGTGAGAACTATAATGCTTTCTCAATTTTGCTTTACTCATTATGTTACTCATTAAATTACGTTGAAATGAGTAGATGGGCTTTTTGCTTCGGAATAGAAGCTTTATAATGGTAATTTTTTTTGAGCTTGAGACTTTATCATAATATGACTGCAAATGACCCAAAACGTCAAGAACCGCCGTTTTAAAGAAATGCCTGTGTGTATGTATGTGGGTGACATTTTACTATATGTTTGCCATGCATGCCCCGAGCTCTCACGAGAATTGATGGGTTGATTCATTTCCATGTTGCTAGTGAATTGCATTTAAATTTCATGGGAAATTGGAAGGTTGTAAATAACAATACTAAAGAATTGTCAATTTGCGACGTTTCGCTCATTATTTAAGCTTCGATTGGGAGCTAGCAACGATTGGGAGCTAGGATAAAACAGCATCAAAATGATTGTGCCCCAATCAAGTTCTTAAAAACAGAACAGACGGCACTTGCAAAGCATCATTTTGATACTGGTCACTCCTTTAAGTTTGATGAAACCAGCATCGTGGACACTGAGTGTAATTGGAGAAAGAGAAACATTTCTGAAATGATTTTCATTTCTACCAATGACACAGTGAACAGGAGAGAAGATACTCAGGGTTTGAGCAGAATGTACAGCAACATTTGGTCCAAACAGAGGAGAATAATGGCTGAATTTTCATCTAAATAATGGAGGAAAGGTTCAACAATGTTGATAAACGTTGGAATAATATATCATCGAACTCATTGATCCGTGATACACCATCGTCGCTCAAGGAGGGAGCCACTGTCGCGGGGAGAAAGTGTGTGAGTTGCCATCCACAACACTATAACCTATGACAGAAAGTTGGAGGAAATGTAGTGCAATAGCAAACGTGTAATATATTGTGTTTTGTGCAATTACTGTATTATTAAATAATGTGCAATGTTCTTGGTCCTCAACATGGAACTATCTAGGATTAACATAACTAAATACCAAAAATGTCAAGGTAATTTTAACGTTGATGTCTGTCAAGTAAAAAAGGAAAAAATATTTTGAGAAAAACTGTTGTAATTTTGAGAGTAATGATGTTAAAAGCGAGGTTAAACCTACGATTTCTAATGATTATGTTTATGTTCATATTTATTAATTGTGTACAAGTGAATAATTTGTGTTTTTTGTCTTCCAGAGCCTGAGGAAGCTTAAATAATAAGCGAAACGTCGCAAATTGACAATTCTTTAGTATTGTTATTTACAACCTTCCAATCTCACGAGAATTTTAGCTGAATCGGCCAGACAGTTCTTGAGAAAAATGAAAATGTCGAAATATCGTTCTTTCGACTTTTCTCGATGAAAAATGAAATGACAGCGTCCACTCTCAGCAGGGAGATTCGCGCTTATGAGCTGCATCTTTGACCCGGGTGGTGGCAAGAGCTCAGATTTTTAGTTTATCCTGTATAAAACTTTTGAAAAATTTTTCGTAAAAATTTTGATTCCTCTATAACTTAATGAATAATTGAGCTAGAGACCTCAAATTTCGTGAGCTTATACATCTGATGAGTGATAGGTTTGGTATTGAAACTAAGCGGAATCGTTTCAGTAGTTTCTTAGATATTAGCATAGAAACATGCAAAAAAAGCAAGCTATATCTTCAAGACTATTCAATTAAGGGGGGGCAACCATGTAGAACCTCGAAATTGAGCAGTTTTTTGGGAATTTTTTTGGAGGGGAAGAAATGAATGAATGTTTTTGAAATTCTTGCAGCTTATCATACCTATTCTAACGAGTCTTTTACATTTTTAGTAATGAAAAAATATTGAAAATTGATGGAGATATAGTGTGATGAACTCACATGGTCGTGAAGGCCTTTTTTTGTGGTGCCAAGGGTGGTGCCGTGAAAAATGATCCAAAACAGGAATGGAGAAATATGTGGTCAATATATACCTGCAGTCAGTCCATCAACCTATCTTTTTGATAATAAGTTAAGAATTGTAGAAATGGCAGACATAAAATTAAAAAAGTCTACATTTGCAAAAAAAAATTTCTTCTTCACTGATCAAAAACAAGCAGGAGCCCCACTACTTGCGCGTAATTTGGACATCGTACATTTAATAATCTGCCAATGCAATTGGCAGGAAGCTTCCGAATGGATTTTTCAATCTGACATCTACCGTCATCGATCTGTGCGAGGGATGGGAAAACCAAGATCAGCCTCAGAGGGTTGAGTCCGTCCCAAATATAATCTATTGAATAGTTTTGGAGATGTAGCTTGGTTTTTCGGAGGTTTCTATGCTAATATCTAAGAAACTACTGGATCGACTCCACTCAGTTTCAATACCAAACTTTGTGCTCATCAGATGTATAACCTCACGAAATTTGAGGTCTCTAGCTCAATTATTCATTAAGTTATCCAGGAATCAAGATTTTTACGGAAAATTTCTCAAAAGTTTTATACTGAATAAACTAGGAATCTGAGCTCCCACCACCCCTGGGCTTCGAGATGCAGTTCTTAGAAGCGCATCCCCTCGCTGAGAGTGGACGCTGTGGTTCCATTTTCCATGGAGAAAAATCGAAAAAACGATATTTTGACATTTTTGTTTTTCTCAAGAACTATCGGGCCGATTTAGCTGAAATTTCTGTGAGAGCTTGGTCCACGCATGGCGAACTCATGGTAGAATTTTCAGATCGCTCGCTAGCCCCATTTCAGAGTAAAGTGGAAAATGCATCATCACACACACACACACACACACACACACACAGACATTCTTTAAAACGGCGGTTCTTGACGTTTTGGGTCATTTGCAGTCATATTATGATGAAATCTCATAGTCGAAAAAAATTACGATTCTAAAGCTTCCCTTCGGAAGCAAAAATATCACATTGTAAGGGAATCATGTCAAAATTTGTCCGACAATGACAGTTTATGAGCGGTTATGTCAAATTCTGACATAAGTTCTCTCTAAGATTCAGTTAAAATTTGTCATATTATAATTTTGTCAGAATTTGCCTTTTTTCACTGTAAATAACAAATTCGGAAAACGAATTTGGAAATATTGTGTAGTTACATGTTAAAAAGTGTCATATCGTGATAAAATTCGACATTTTCTGTAAATTTTTTTCATTTTTTAGACGTTTTTGTCAAATTATGATAGAAATTTTTCTGAGAAAATTTGACAAAATATGACATACTGTTCCAATTCATGGTCGAAAATGCTCATATTTTGACAATAAAAGTGAAATTATGACATTTTATGATAGATTCTGTGAAAATACGTCAAATTATGACGGATTTTTTTTGAAAATTTGTCAAATTTGATCAGAATTTGACATTTTTTGCGAGAATTTGCCATTCATATTTTCACCTGGGTAACATTTTTCTCATAACGAGTTAACTCAATAGTACTCGATACCTCTAGTGTCCTGCCTTCTCTATCAACAAATTGTGCTTCCAGGCATCCTCTAACTGGCACCGACTTTTGCTTCTTTAACATTGGATCATGAACAGAGAACTTTCCCTTCTCTGAACCAGGTAGAAATTCACCAGTTGTGACGAGACGAAGGCACTCTATAATTGTAGTTTTGCGAACCTCATTCTGCCCAATAATAATAGAGGGATAATATTATTGTAGCCTCTTCTGTATCTGGAAAATTTCTTATTCCGCGAATTGACAAATTTCGTAGTCTTGATATATTTACAATTTTTTATGTTGGAATTTAATCGACGATTATTGGTGAATAAAACACACTCTTATGCTGGGCATTTCTTACGACACTTGGAATGAATGGACAGGACGGGCAGGGAAGTACAGACGGTGCAGCAGATGAGACGAGATGGAGAGCTGAAAAAAGTGACAGACGTGAAGGAACGTCAAAATGTGAAACCTGGAACGGATATGATCATCTGATGGGAAGTATTGTAGACATAATCGACGACGAAGTCGAATAAAATTTATTGAGAAAAACGAGGAAGATGGTTTCAATTCTTGAAGAATTATCTGCGGTGAGTAAATTGATCAATTAATTATTCACATATCAATTACGTCAGAACAGGGAAGTAGATTTGAGTTATTCACTGTTTACTTCAAATTAGCACGGAGATTTTTATCCTGAATGAGAAGATTTTCCGTGATTAAATAGTAATTTTCTTGAGTAAATGAGTGAATAAATCAATAACTTATTCATTGATTAATAATGGCAAAAACCCGAAGAATTCGATATTATTCAATTTTCTAAATTATTCTGCGAAATTCAGTTTTTTGAAACATCTCAGAGTCGAAGAGCATGCTAGAACGAAATTCCTGGAGATCTTCTTTGTAGCTTTCACTCTCCTCACCAAAAAAATATCAATTTTCCTTATTTTCCTTACCGAATTTACCCCATTTCTCCATCTGAATGTCTCAGGTACGCTCGTTGCAATTTTCGAACTCTGTGAATTGGTGTATATGATAAAGTTCGGAACTCTCTTAGCCTACCCAATTTTCGCCGCCCGCGTATCAATGTGAAAGTGAAAATTCCGTAAGCCCATCGTAATTTTCCAAAGATCACGAGGAAAATAGAAAATAATATTCTGGTAGATGATGGGCCTTGCGGTCATTAATTAGATAAACTCAATTACTAAAAAGTTGAATTTTCATTGTCAACGTTTCGGCTCATTCAACATGAACCCTCATCAGGACATTAAACTTTATCAATCCGGTAAATGTGTAGTATAGCGGCCTTTCCAAATAAAATTAATTCGAAATTAATTTAAATTACCTCAGGAAGGGAGGTGGCGAAAATGATGTAATATATCTTGGTCAAAAATTTGAAGGAAAGTATAGGAACTCGCAATAGCTCAGTGGTCAGAGCACCTGACATGTAATCAGAGGGTCGTGGGTTCAAATCCTGCTTGCGCATTCCATATTTTTTTCCGAAGATTTGACTTTGATAATTATTTAAATTTTATAAAAAAGGCCCCTATAGTACACAATTACCATCAATCCTATCTGTAAAGTAGAGACATCATCATGAAATCATCAATAAATGTAATACTTTTGAGACATTAGAAATTCAAGAACATTTGTAACGAGGTTTCCCGTTACAGTTATCGCATTGGCTTATGCCACCTTCGGTTGAAGCTGTCCAAGTGTAGAGCTCGAGGAGACTCACACATGAACAGCTAGACAATTCATACCGTGGTGGCATCTGCGTAAGATGACACCTTAAAGTTACCGTAAACTAACTGTTACGTCAGTGGGAATTACATGCGGCAGAGGATAAGGCAGAATTCCAGCGGAAATGCTGGCACTCGACTAGAGATGTCAGAGTTATCTCTGAGCCTGGCGATGGTGAGAGAGGAAGAACCACGCAGGCGTGCGGAGAGACCTCTAGACGAGGAGGAGCAGCCTCAGCCGATATAAATAGACCCAACGACACGGTGAGTAGTTAGCCTGCCTTGGGCGGCAGACTCGAGAGGATCGGGAGACGTCCCTGGAACTTCTATCGCACCAATAGGGGATAATCCCATCACTTTTAGGGGTAGTTCGCATACTTTCTGGATTTTTTTCAGAATTCAGAAAAATTTCTCTCACTTCGAAACCTCAAGTCATAGAGCGAGTTACATGACATTGAAGATGAGAGATGGAAATATTTTTTTTCTATGTTTCGAAAATTAGATCGTCGTTGGGGATGCTCTTATTCAATTTGGGAGTAGTTCATGCTCCCCCTAAAATATTTTCAGATTTTTTCAAAATTTCCCGTGATTCCACCAATTTTATGCATTTCAGCCTATTCGAGTACAGTCCCAACTAAGAGTACGAATTTCTAAATTTGGAGGATGGAGGCCAGTTCCACCGTCATGGCTCACCAGCCAATCCACATCAAGAATTTTCCTGTGGCCCTTTATCATTGGTCTAACGTTGTTGGGGCATCGATCAAGGCGCTCGGTGGCGCTAATCGATACCTCCGACCTTGTTATTAGTCGATAACAAGGTCACTGCCACGACAGATGGTATTGTCGTTTTGGCCTCGAACTTCGGGTTTCCTGGGAGCAATGGCCGCTTGCTGCTGCCATCTAATTATTTGCACGGTCTTTTCACCTCCTTTTGAACTCGTTCCTGGCCTTTCTCTGGGCTCTACGGCACTCCTCTGGACCTGGTAAGGATTCTTCGGTGACGTGCTGCTCCGCTGTCCTCTGGCTACTGCTGCTATCCTCTGAGCGTAATTTTGTGTTCTCTCTTCAGTCATTCATACATTCACCTATCACTCACACATGCATTCATTCCGGAATAGGGAAAGAAGGGGAAGTACGCTCATTTGAAAACCTATTATTTAATTAACGGGCCCTTCTGCCCATTACAATTTTATAGAAAATAATCTCTCAACGTTTCAATCAAGTACAGAGAGCACGAAGCTCACGAGAAGACAGACAGCATAGAAGCTGAGAATTCACAGTGCATGGTGAAGCAATTGCTGAACAGGAATCGTTCGACATTATCAATGAAATTAGCGAATCAAATTGTCACCTGATTTGTTTTTTTTTTCATGGTAACTATCTACGTGAAAAAAACTCATTTTTGAAACTCTCTTCTCACTAATGAACATTTGTCTGCTCCAGGTATCCTCTGCCTTTGTCTCGCCAGATTAATTTCGCGATACTCATCTGAAATTATGGAAGGGATGTGGATAATAGTGCAAGTTGTTAAAAGCAATCATTTTCTTCGTCATATCATTGTTATTTGTTCGTTTTCAGCCAGTCTATGATAAGAAAATCTAATTTTCAGTAAAATACAAATGGAGCTACTTTAATATAAAAAAATAGAAGATTCATTAAGAGACTAGCGAAATCTCAATTATCAGGTCATCATTATTTTCTGGCCTTCCTTCCGTCCATCACTCGGTTCATCGGATATGGATCAATTTCTAAAATCAATTCTCTATTTAAAGTAAGCAACTCAGATATCCTCAAGAAACTGATGATGAGTTCTCACTATGACCTAAGATTTTCCGTCTATTTGAATAAATCGATCGTATTCAAATAATTGCTCAAAATAATGTACGTTACATGTGCGTGAATTGGAAAAATTGAAGCTCGTATGGAAATTTTATAGGAAGAGTTGGAGATTCGGTGTAACCTTGTCTTCAAGGAAATTTGGTTGCACTGAACCTACAAATCTCGCTGGAAACATTATACTTTTTTTTTTATTTTTATTATATCTATTCTTCCAAACCACTTAGGTTTATTCAGAAGTAGATAGGTACAAAAGGATTACTTCGATTACTGCACGAGTCCTTTTTAGACAAACAAGGTTACATTTTTTAACGAAATCGTAAATAGTTGAGACAGCCTGTATGTAAAGCCCCCGTAAAAATACAGCCAGTGTAGAGGGACTCTGTAAGCCAAGTTTCCATAAATTGATGTCCATTTCTTCTCTGGGTGCTTCGTGTAGCGGACATTGCCTTAGAATATGACCTATGCCCTGATCTGGGTATCAGCATTGGCAACTGCGATCATTAATGTATTCGATACGTGCGAGAGAGCTGGCAAGATTGTAGTGGTTTGACCGGCATCTGTTCACGAAAGTAATGAGGTCTCCAAGTAATTTTTGTCCATGGAACCAGGGCTTGGAAACATTATACTACTTACTTTAATTTTCCAATTTATACACTTGTAACGTCATAAATTTACATAAAAATAAATATTTGAGTTTTGATGTTTTACTTTAGATGTTGTAGCCGAAAATTGATGGTTTGAGGAGACTGTATTCTTTAATAGATGAAATGCCCCAAAATAGCACCCACGCTGGTCTGAAAACGTGACAGGTATCGATAGAATAAAGAAGCCGGATTTATATAAAAATAGATATAATTTGTACTGTTGTTATGATATAAAATACATGAATAATTGATATTGATATGATCCGTGCCGTTAATTAATGGATGAACATAACCGATTGATAACTGACCGAAAACCGAGACAATAGATAAAAACCCGTTAACCTTTAATTCACACGCGTTTACATCTTGATTTTCCGTAAGAGAGTGGCGGGTGCGTCTCCGTAGCACTGCTGGCTTAAGCCTGTGGCCCACACGAGATTGGTCGAGTTGTCCCGATGTCCGTCGGCCCGTCTCATGACCAAATCTCAGACTTTTCCATAAAAGTGTAAACTGTAAATAAAAATAAAAATTAAGAATACGGAACAAGAATAATTGGAATCGAGTCGATTCACCCTTCGAAAAGCAATAGAAGTTCGTCAATGCTGAGTATTGTAGATTCATCACCTCTAGTCTCGCTCAGAACTTCAGCAGTCAACTGCAGTTTACGGTCTTGCAGCTGCTTAATCTTCTCCTCAATTGTCTTCTTACAGATGAATTCATAAATGAATACATCCTTGGATTGCCCGAAGCAGTGCATTTTATTCTCCAAGAGGAGTTCTGAATGCGGGTTCCAATGGACATCTACGATGAGAAGGTGATTTGCTCCAATGATATTGAGTCCAATCTTTGCTGCGGGGATGGACATCAGGCGAATCCTTGATGTTGGTGTTGCATTGAAAGAGTCAATGATTATGGCTCTTTCCTTGACTCCGATACGTCTGGGTATTTCCATCAATGACATTTTTCCTTCTTTCAAATGTTCAGATATATTCTTGAGCATGCTGCTCTTGTGATATCACAATCATTTTATCATTCGTCTCATGAATCTTTTTAACGTACTGAAGAACAGCTCGACGTTTCGAGCTGATATTTGCTGTATCGAATATCAGATTTTTATTGCTCAGAATATTCTCGATGACTGAATTGCTGATCGTGAAGGATCTTTCATCCTGTTCCTTATCATCAAGTTCATCTAACTCAAGATCCAGTATAAAATTGATGAGGGCTGGATGAGAGCAAAACTATCTTAATCTGAGGGTAAACACGAGAATGGCCGAGGAGTTGATTCTGTTGGAATTAATCTGCTGTTCATTGCGAATACGCTGCTCCGATAACTGTGCAAATATCTTCTTGAAACTACACTTCAGGCTGTTGTATGCTTGCCACTCTTCTGGGTCGAAGTCAACCCAAACTAACTTCATATGCTTTTCTGGGAGCATCCCAGTAGCACTGGAGTCCATCAGGCTCTGCTTGTTTCTTCTCAGCATTAAGCGCGCGACAACAGCAGTGAGTGCGTTGAACCACTCCTGTTCTGCCAATGCATCTGGAATTTTCCAGAAACCGATCTCATCATAAGGAGTACATTCCAAGAACTTAATTATGGCGAAGAGATCAATTTCTGTGTTTTGCAATGGTAAATTCGTTAACACCCAATGTTGCAATCCACTCAAGGCATTGACACATTTGAAAGTTTCACCTTTATAATTTTTAATGGAGTGTCCATCATCAATGATGATGCGCTTCCATGTAACATTATACAGTACCTTTCTGCATTTATGGTCTGACCGGAGGGTCTCATAACTGGTCATTACAAATTCGAATTTCAACACTTTCCGGGGGTGAATCTCTCTATTTCTACCGTGGAAGATGATGAAATCTATTGCAGTGTCATGGCTATAATGTTGAACTTCATTTTGCTAGTGAGTAAGAAGCCCGGCTGGGCAAATTACCAATATTCGGCAGCAAATTTCCATATCGTTTTCGTCTTCTGGTTCGTGGCTACACTCTACACCACTGTACTCTTGCTCCTTCGTCATCATGATTAGTGATAACATTGTGAGGGTCTTCCCAAGACCCGAGTCATCGGCGAAGATCCCACCTGGTGGTTCCTGCTGCTCTCGCTGAAGCAGCCAGGCCAATGCAGACTTCTGGTGTTCCATCAGCTGTACCTTCAGGCCGTTTGGATCGGCCTGTCCATGATCAGTTGGCCGGGACTTTGAGGATTGACGAAGCGGTAGATTGATGTCGGAGCGATGTGCCTCTTGTGGTGTCAATTTTCGTTTGTTTACTAACTCCAAGGAGATAATTAACGCTAAAATTGCTGGTGTTGAGACTACAGTTAGTGGAGTATCTGAAGACCTGGTGGCAACCATGACTAGGGTGACTGCGCTGGAAGCAGGATCGACTGCTTTTGGACGACAAGTTGAGCAAGTGAAAAAATCAGTGAATGGTTCGGTTGCCAAGGTATCTCAGGAGGTTTCTGACCTTCAGGAGAACGTTGCTGGACTGTCTTCGGAAATCAACGTGTTTTCTGCTGGGGCTAGTACTGCTAGTGGATCCGATGGTGGAGAAGAAGCGATCAGACAGCAGTGCTTGGATGAACTCGTCGATCGTCTTCATCGTAAGAACAATATCATTGTATTTGGACTTGCGGAAGCCATTGGTGACACGGGTACTGTTCGAAAACAAGATGATGAGGACGAAGTCTCCCAGATTCTTGATGGGCTCTCCTGAGCGATGTGATAAAGACTTTAAATGCTTTCGTGTCGGGGGGTACTCTTTTAATCTGGCTAGGCCTAGATCGCATGAAAATGAAAACTGAAAATCACCCAGGTGCAGATAGCCTCACGCTAACTAATTTCATTTTATTCTCAATTAATACCTATTTTCATTGCGTTAATAATAATGAAATATAATTGTTTTGTTGGAATGAAATGTAATACACAGAATTTCGTCAATTTAGTTAGATTTGAAACAATTGATCGGTCATTTCGAGAAGACGCGTGACTTTAACGATTCAGCGGGGGTTTCGAAATTGCTGACCAAGAAGTTCGACGATCGCGAGGCCAATGGCCATCCGCAATCGACGAACTTGAAGGAATGTCATATTCAGCATTTCATTCAAATATTCTTTTAATTTTGAGTTTATTGAAGTGGGGCGATACCCTCACTCCTGGGAAGAAATCAAGTATTCTTCATTAATTATAAGACATTTGTATGTTACTCCTTTTTCGGACGCCGAGACGTAAACCTCGGGAAAATAAGGCCATATCCTCGGTAATACACACACGAAATTGATCAGAAGAAGTTGAGTTTATTGCATACTGTAATTTATCATTCTAGTGATACCATGACGCGAACAATTGCCGCACAAAAGTAGAGAATTGTTAACAAAACTTCTTCAGAGGAAATTTTTTTTTTTTAATCGAAAGTAGTTTGTGTTTATCCAATCAGAAGGAAGATCAAATATCGCCATCATTTCCTGGGAAAATGCGGACTCAATTCAAAATTCAAATGATAATAATTCGAAATTTTCAAAGATAATAATTCAAGAATTTTTAAAATAATTCAAAATTTATTAAAGTGTAAAATCAGCAATTGATAAATTATTTTTATCTTTTCTATATCATAAATTCAAACGATACAAACTAGACATTCATACATAAGAACTTATTCATTAGGACATAAGACTTAAATATAGTGCTAAAAGAATCTATTATAAAGGGATTATTGTAATTATAAGTGAAAATTTGAAGTGTCAAGTAAAAATCCAGAAAAAGAAAATAAAGAATATAAGAAGAAGGACTGGATTAATAAAAGAGGAAAAATTTAACGAACAAAGTGAGTTATAAATCTATTGGATAAATCCCAGAAAACCCTCCAAGTAGTAGTAATCGGTTTTATCTAAATTAAAGTTCACATGAAAAAAAAGAGATAGAGGGCTGATAAGTCAGGTCAACACAATATTTTTCTATTTTTGTTCTTCTCGGCAATAACACATTTTTCTAAAATAAAGAATTCTTAGCTAGTCCAAAATTTGAACATAACAGAAACATGAACGAATTCCAAATATGAACAAAATAGTTGATATCTTTCGTCACTCATAACATGAGGTGAAAATAATTCTGTCAAAACAATTGATGACTGGGAAAAAATTATTATGTACAGTCATGTTTTTTGCTCTCATAACTACAGATACTTGAAGCCACGAGGATAAACACCGAGGAGATGAAGAATAAACAATACACGAAAGGGAAGGATTCTGGAAAAGTAATTGACAGTTTTTTGAAAAATCCATTTTTCGATGAAAGAAAGAGGAAAATCTATTTTGTTCACTAAAACATCCAACCGTTTTACAGTCATCTGCAGAAACCAGCGGCCGGATGATCAAATGATCAGAGCCATGAAAAGAAGAAGAAGATCTGCAGAAACAACAAATACTTGACGGATTCAGCAAGTACAAATACACTTTCATCTTAATTTTTTTTACAAATAGAGTACGAATCATTTTTGAGGTTGTTATGTCCGGAAGGACTAATCAGCCGAGAATCTGATTATAAAACAAAGAAATTCAGAATTGGAAGGAGGGAGTGAAACTCTTATCTTTCCTCTCGGAAAATTAGTTATGATTTTCCTCGTGCAGGTGTTTCTTTTATTTTCAATGTTTACAGGTTTTTATTGAATTTGTTCTTTCTTTTATTCTGATGTAAGTTGAGTGAAACTATTTGTATGAAGGAGTTGAGGGTGTAGGAAATTTCAAAGGAATACTCTCTTTTTGACTATACCAAAGTTCGCTATATTTTAACCCTTTTCTTGTTAAGTGTTTCACAAATCTGATGAATTTATGAGGACTTGGATCTTTGTAATCTTTCACAGATTTTAAGATTACTTACAGTTTTCTGGATCCTATCCTTTACAGTTGTTTTATTGTTTGTTGGTTTTTTTTTTCTCGTTCGTTGGTTTGAGAATTCTGATACAATAATCCGCACAAAAACTAACGCTTTTAGGCCTGAGGAGTCCGCGTGTGCCTTGGTTAATTTTCAGAAGAATTATCCGGAATTCTGTACTTTACCCTAAGAGTTTTCACTTGTCGAAACCCACCGCCGATTTTGCGTCTCAATTTATCAAAAATCAGAGTTATTGGGCACACCAAAACTTGTCCCGAAATCATGATGAATCGGTGTTAACGAAAATCTGTTTAGTTATCTAAGACCGTACGAAATTTAATTCGGGAACCTTGCTCGTTCCCGGTGAAATCGCGACTGATTTACTTTCGAGTTTATTGAAAGATGTTTCGTTCTGTCGATTCATCATAATTGTTCATTTCGTATTCTTGCGACACATTCTGGGTCTTATTGAATTGATTGTGGAAATGTTCCGATTTATTGGGACATTTCCACATCGTGCGGATTCTAACATTTGTGTAGACGTGCATATTATTCATATTTACATTTAGTAAATATGTATTACTAAAAGAAAAATTTTATTTCATCTTGAGGTGGACATAACGAGGTGATTTGTTTTTTTCACTCAGTTGAATGAGAAAAATGAGGTTCAGAGAAATTCGTGAAGAGAGCTTTCCCGGAGAAAAAGAAAAGAGAAGAAAATTTTAAAAAAAATGAAAAATATCTCCTGATAAGTTTTTTTAAGATCTGGAGATATTTACGGAGAGTGATTAAAAATCGGATGGATGCGGTTTCTCATTTTTCTGAATGAAAAAAAATTGTTTAAAATAATTCTCTGTACATAATTTACAGGACTGAGAATTAATTTATGTATCAAATTCTCTCACACTCCTAACTTGAAGAAGAAGGCGATGGTGGCCGAATGCTAATAATTTGAAAGCACCCACAAAGAAATGGCCAGATATGACTAGATCATATATGATTAGATATGGTCATTTCTAGAGTAATCGGAATGAGAAGCAGACATTGTTACATCTGAACAGATCTCCATAGATCTACGTCATTAGAGTGTGAATTCTGATTAGAGTTCGATTCGAATAGATTCATGTAGATTCAATCGAATCTATTTGGATAAGGTTCCAAAAATAATTTGTAACTGATCATCTTTCTGTCAAAGGTTCTTTATTCATTGCAAATTACCATACATGATTCATATTTATATCTGGATACACAGTGTTTCTCTTTGCCCTACAATCGCATTACTGATATATCATATATAAAGAAGCAAATACTGAAAATAATTTAATTTCAAATACTAATATTAAACTTCTTACGTAGATAGATAGATAGATATAGTTTATTGCATATGAAGGGCAAACTTTGTTGCAATGGAGTTACATATTTTACAATGGGTTTTATTTTGTTTCACAAGATTTCAATGTTCGTATTAATTGAGATACAAAGGCTTTCATCACTCGAACATTCACTCATACTTCCTCTTTTCATACATCCTCTCAGTACAAAATAAAAAATCACTTTTACATACTTCTTCTCTTTGCATCTTAATAGTTTGTCTACAGTTAAAGATAAAGATCTGTTTCGTGCCTGGGGACCGTCGATTGCAAATACCAATTTATTTCGTTCCACGGTATACGTGGGACATCTTGTTGGAAAATGTTCAACAGTATCTTGCTCCATCTGTTCACACATTGGGCAAGGCAGATCCGGATAAAACTTGTAATAGTTATTGTTCAGGCATGGAAAGATTGAAATCGATTCGCTAGCCTCAGTTGTGCTCTAATTCAGTTCACAGGAATTGGTAGTGAAACTTGCGAATACTCCTTGTTTTGTAAGATTGACTTGTTCGTCAATTGAAGGCTCGAGCCACTTCGTACTGCCGAATCAATTTCTTCCCTACATTTTGCTTTTAATTTCTGTACCAGAACACCCCCTACCGCCCTCCATGTTTCAGGGTCAAATGTGTTCAACGAATTCGCGATTTCTGGGTCTAGTGACTCAGCAAATTCAAAAATTTGTGATGCCCAATTATATTTCGTTGCCCCCTTCACATTGATCCCTCTGTTTTTATCTTTTCTGTAAGCTTCTACACGAATTGAAACACACGAGCGGCAAGCGGTGTTCCTCCATTTCCAACATTTTCACAATCCACTTCCAAGTTAACTCCCATGCTCTTACTCGCAAGTGTAGTCTATCCATTTCCGCCAAGACCAACATATTCGCAGTTGAACGAGAGAGACCAAAAATACTCTTGTAAAAGGTGGTTTGAATGCAATCAATGTCCTCCGCGTATTTTGGAGACCATAGTGGGCAGGCATATAACAAAACTGATGAAACCATAGCGTCGAAAAGCTTATTCATGCTCTCACAGGAATTTATTTTAGTTTTGAATATCAACGACCGCACTGCACCTGCCGCAAGTCGAGCCTTCCCCATAGCTTCTGCTACTGGGATTTTTCCTAAACCAGAAGCGCTAAAAGTTACTCCCGAATAAGTGTACTTTTTAACAACTTCCAAGTTTATTCCACCATATTTAAAGCTTAAATCCTTGAGGATTTTCCCCCCTTTGTTACAGTAAAGTATTTTTGTTTTTTCTTCATTGACCTTAAGCCCACGTTCATCACAGTACTCTTTCAAAAGTTTCAATTTGTTCCTCAAGTCAGCTTTGTTTCTTGCCAGTAATGCTAAATCATCTGCAAACTTGAACAACAATATATCCATTTTGTTATTCACACGAACTCCGTATGTACCTCTTTCTCGGAAAAAGTCTTCCATATCGGCTATAAATAAAATGAACAGCAAGGGACTTAGAATTTCTCCTTGCAAGACACCCTCAGTTACCTTCATCTCATCTGTGAGGCCCTCCGTGGTTCTTACTTTTATTCTCGCATTTGAGTATAAATTTGATAATAATCTGACCAATTTAGCACTTACCCCCACTTCTAATAGTCTTACCCACAGTTTACTGTGGTCGATAGTATTGAACGCACGCTTAAAGTCAACGAAAGTTACAAACATGAAACCCTTCTTTTTTCGGAGACTAGAATGGATGGCTTCATTTAATGTAAAAATGTTATCAAAACAGCCTCTACCGCGTCCGAAGCCCGCTTGACCCTCTGGCAAGATTTCGCAGTCCTCTGCCCAATTCACTAGCCTATTGTTCAATAGACTTGTGAAGATTTTTGTAATGTGAGTTACCAGTGCTATGCCCCTGTAATTGGCAGGGTCACTTTTGTCACCTTTTTTGTAGAACATGGATAGAATGGCACCAGCCCAATTTTCAGGGGTTTCTTCGGCACTTAATATTTTATTGAATAGATTCAACATGTAATGCTGCCAGTCTCGCGGAAAATTACGATAGAACTCATTTACAATTGAATCATCACCCGCAGCTTTGTTCAGTTTAGCCTCTTTCAAGACTTTATTTAATTCTTCCAAAGTAAAATCCGCATCGAGCGTGGGGTGCTCAACACCGTAAAAAGTTGTTTTATTTTTCGCTTCAGAAGGATAAATATTTTTATAAAATTGCACCCATTCTGATTTACTAATTTTCGCTTGTACATAGTTTGTGGTGCGATGCTTGTTCAAGGTGGCCCAAAACTGGCTAGCGTTTCGAGTACTATTTACTTTTTCCACTAGGTCGTTTGTATAACGTTTCGCCTTTTCCACATAAGTTCGTTTATAATTAGCCTAAGCTTCTCGGAATTCGTGTTCAGCCTTGTCTTCAAAATTAGATTTACGGTATTCCTTCAGTTTATTATTTGCAATTCTTTTCAAATTTTCCCACTCAATATCGTACCATGGCTCTTTAGGTTTCCAAGAGACTTTCCGATCTTTGTTGGCTGAGCCCAAATAAGAGGCAGTGAGTTCAACGGCCCGGCGCAATCTTTCTGACAATTGTTCTATTGATTCTTCCTGAAAATTCGCACTAACTAATGGAGACCACCTCATTGATTCTGTAAAAGTCTGTGCTTGTTCATTGTTCCATTTGATGGTGCCACCCTTAATCCATGAAGATTCAGGTATGTCACCCTCAGATGATTTATGCGAAAGAGTTAAAGAAACTGGGAAGTGGTCCGAGAAGGATATTTTGTGAATTACTTCGAGATCTACTATTTTGCTTATCCCCGGAAAATTAGTCCAAAACAAGTCCATGATACTACGTGTTACAATTCTTTCCCCTTTTTTATTTTCACCGATACCATGGAAAGTTATCTGCACCGGGTTATCACTCTTTGTCCTCCCATTTACCAGGATGAAACCGGAATTTTTCATAAAGTCGTCAAGAATACTACCCCTCATGTTTCTATGAGTATCACTGAAATCCCCAGTTGCAGCCAGGTTTGAATTGCACAGAGCTTCCTCCGGTGATGAACCAGAGGTACCGATTCTAGCGTTGAAATCACCCATTAGGTAAAAAGGTTGCGAGTTGAAATTATTCTGCATTTCCTCTAGTTTAACCCGGAGAAGGCTCAGTGCTTCAGCTAAGTTTGCCTTCGGTTAAAAATACATTAATCCTATTAAGATATCAACATTGTCTTTATTTTTTACAATACGTGCAAGGATCCAGTGCTTTGTTGCATCGAGAATAGTTGTCTGATAGTCTTTTCGCACTAGCAGTAGTAACCCTTCACTAGCGTGACCCTTTGACTTCTTCTTTGTGGCGTTTATCGAGTGTGTTGCGAAGTTTGGCCAGTTACGATTGAGGCTTGGTGGCTTGGTGCACCACGTCTCGGTTATACCGATAATGTCGTTTGTCAACAATTTAGATTGATTGTGAAAATTTGAAATACCTCTTGCATTCCAGGTGGCAAGGTTGATGTAATGAGCAAGAGGGGCTGTTAGAAGTTTTTTGGATTTTGTTGCCGTTGGATGTTCGTTTTGGAGACAATTTGTATTAATTTGTTTTCCCGTTCGTCCTACTTCCAACGCTCATTACCTTTGAGAATGTAGTTTCCCACTGCTCTAGCTTGTTCACCTGTATTTCGTAAGTCTTTGGCAATTTCTCTAAGTTTTTTGTTCCTCGTAGCTTCTTCAGGTGTCAAATCATTCTCGATAAAAATGCTAGTGCCCTGCAGGGCATTTTTTTTGGCTTTCATAATGATATTTTTTGTTTCTGTATCGCGCATTCCTACTTTAATTATATTTCTGCTTCTGCCAATTAAGTACACTTCATTTATTGCAATATTCAACTCGAATTTATCCTGTAGAAACCCTTTTACCTGCGATTTCAATTGAGCTGGATTATCAAGCTGTAGTCCTCTAATTATGAGCTTTTTGCGTCTTTTCTCACCAATTCGTTCTCTAGACGATCCTGCAACATTTTGACTTGCCTGGAGAGGGAATCTGACTTATTACTTGCTGTTTGGTTCGACGTTTGGATTTTCTCAATTACTCGTTTTTCCAGTTGCTCATTGAGCTCGACAATTATGTTTTCTCTCGGTTGGTTTACCTTGGTACTGAGATCTTTCATCTTCTCCAATACTTTTTGTTGTTCAGCTTGCCACTTCTTTTCTTCGTCATCAATTTGTTGTTGGAGAGATCCAATGGCTTTATGCTGCTCGTTCCTCATTTGTGATATCTGAGAATCAATTTTTTCCTGTAACTTTGTCATGTTACTAGAATTTTCGGATCTCATAGCTTTCATCTCTTCCCAAATTTTGTTGAGGGTATTTTTGAGATCTTCATCTTTGCCCATTTCTAATATTTCTGATGGCTTTGCTGAGGGGGAAGCTGGTTTATCCTTGGTGCCTTTTTTTTTCTTTAGATGTTCCGTTGACATATCCTGAAGTGTTTTCTCCCAGCTATTCTGCAATTTTTTTGTTTGCTACCCAGAATTTCTTTGATTGAGCTTATTGAATTTGCTCTTCCTCTTGTAAATAATTCCGCCTTAGAACGACGAAATTTTCTCTCACTCGTATGGTTATCTGCTCGGCAGAGGCAGAGGGGGGTAGTTACCGAAGACTTATCTATTGAGCTTGTATCAATGGAAAAATTTGGCTTTGGATAGTGTTGATGTACAGGTGTAGATGTCACTTTATCTGCTTGCTCTGTTACCACATCAGTAATCTGCTGTGCCAGTGGGGATAATACTGTTTGATCGTGTTGATCGATGGACTTTATTTGGTGTTGAGACGAGTGTAACATAACCTTAAAAATATGAGCCGGGTCGATTTTCCACTATATCATTTTCCGATTTCTGAGATGAACAATGATTATGTAACGGGCAAAAAGGCCCGTTAATTAATATTTAAAAGGGTAAAATGAGATTACTTCGCCTCCCCTCCCTATTCCGAAGAGTATAACGGAATGACTGAATGAATGAATAAATGAATGGTTGAAACCTGAAAGAATGAATACTACAATACGCTCGAGAAATGCCCGAAGAGGAAGAGGGGAGCTGCAGGACCACCACCACGAGGATCATCTACCTGGAAGCCTTAGTAGCCGGAGAAAATCCCGCAGATACCCGGAGAGACAGCTGAAAGCGAGTAGACCTCTGGAGAAAGAAGAAATCCCGCGCCAAACGGTACGAAATGGCAGAATTGGCGGTCAATGAACCCGGATAAAAAGAACTGGGAAAACAAGGCCAAACGACAATTACCATCCGTCGTTTGGCATTGACCTAGTTATCGACAAGGATAACTGAACCAACGGTATCGATCTGCGCCACCGAGCGCCTCGATCGATGCCCGAAAGATGCCTAGCCAATAGAAAAGGCCCGAAAGGGAATTCTCCACGCGGATTGGCCAAAGCTGAGGAACCCGGAAAACGAAGGCAGCCATGACCACCGACAACGATACTCTGGTCCTGTCAACAACACGAACGTCACGTATTTCACTTTACTCATATATTTTTACTAATTATAAGTCAAATATTACAAGTGAATAGTGACGTTACGGACCCACTGGACCACCCGGAAGTCAGCTACGAGCTGAAAGAACTTCTAGAGCGATATCGAGCGTATTGAGTGAGTAATTCACTAATTTATTCAGTGACAGGTGTGTGTGTATGCAAGTGTGGAAATTCAGTATAGTCGCGTGTTAAAAGTTAATGCCCGAATTAATTCCGTGTAATTAATTCCGAAGGGCCCGAATTATGATTGAGTAGTTAATCAATTAATCACGAAAAATAATACCTATTAATTTAGAGTCTATTAAATGCACCCGAAAATTGCAGTTGGATTATTGAGAAAATAGAGTCGTCGCCGGCTTCCCCGGCGACGCCATTTTGGGTAGCCGTGCCGGCACGTGCACACAAATCATTTATTTCTGAGTTTCTCATAAACTATCAATCAACTCAAGAAAATAAGCCCGTAGGCACTTGTAGAAAGCTAAATTACAAGTAATAAAAGTTGTTTCAACAAAAGATCTTGCGTGTAGAAAAAGATAATTGTATCTGAGGACTAGATAGGCAGTCGCGTGAGTGTGAGAGAGACAGAGAGTGAGAGAGTGGGGGAATATCGCTGGACGCAGCATATTCCCCACGTTTGATACACTTGGTATGCGAGGTAACGGGTGTCTCAACAGAAAACTTTTGACTATTGTTTAAACAAATTATCATAATTGCCCGAACAGATAAATGAGTAAATGCCTTTCTAATAAAATTGTTAATGAAAAATATCTCAATTCAGAGTCATTGCCCCTATTCTAGCCCGAACAGATCTCCTTGTCTCCTTATAATAAAATAGTAAAATCCGGAATAATTGTATTTCCCTTTTGGGGAAATACGCTCAAAGAAATGAATTAACAGGTGAGTAACAAGGTATCATTTACATTATTTTAGCCCGAACAGTAAATGGAAGATATTTCAATAATTGAGAGAAACACGTAAAAAGCCCGAACAGAATAGAGAAATAAATCAATAAAAATTCAAATCAGTGCGTTGGAATTAATACTTTAATTTCAACGTTACAATTAAATAATCAAACGATTTTGAAATTTCTAGCGTGTCTTTAGAAGTATGACTTGAACTTATTTGGATTCTAAGAACTTCACTTTTTAGAATTTTACTTGCGCGTCCTTTGCACCACGAGCATTCACCGTTTTGCCGACCGAGTAACTCTTACGTAGTAGAAGCTTGGAATAGTGATTCACAGTTTGTATTTCCAAATTTTGATAATTTGGCATTCCAACTTTGAAGGGTTATACTACTATTAAATTTTTGAAAAATCGTTTTTCTCTGAAACCGATTTTTCTCATGAAATTTGGAACTTGCTTCATATGTATAGCACGTGTAAAAACTCCGAACCCGTTCTCCTCAAAATAGGATTTTTCAGATTGGCACGCAGCGGAACTCTATCCATTTTCATTATCTTCAATTTCTCAAATTTAACGTAAAAAAAAAGGGTGCGTAGGATCCCTGCGCGGCAGAAGTGAAACTTCTTGCCTATGAGGGATAGATAAAGATAAATGATTAGTATTTCTTTATTAAACAAGGGATAAAATTTTTTGTTCGTTAAAGAATTATAGTTTTTTTTCACGACCAGTATTCGGACCAATAGATTTTTTCAATTCATAGTGTTTGTGAATATCTCGGGACTTGATCGAGATGGAGCGATTCTGCCACAATCCTTCTGTGTAGCTCTCGAAATTCTCTACAGAAAAGGATTAGTGCAATATCGCCCTATCCTGCTTAAATTTCGAAATATTCAAAGAGAATTTCTGATGAAATGAAATTGATCCGTCTGAAAACTTTATTATATATATTTTTTCGGTTTTCGTTTTTTAATAATATTCCTCAAATTGAGCGAGATAAGAAAATTTTTTTGAAGATTTTTTTGTGAACAATTTGAAAAACTGCGAAAAGGGTTTCTACAACAATTGCCTTATTTCACTGAGTTCCTGAGATATTCATCAAAGCACTATGACAAAGCATAGCCTTATAGATGAAGTCTTCGGAAGCCTATCGGAATTTAATAGAGATATGCTCATTCACCTCATTTCCTTTTTTAACTCTCGAAATTTTCTACAAAAAGGGATTCGGGTGAATTAACGCTATCAATCTTTGTTTCTGAAATATGTTAAAAAAAAAAGACTTATAGCTGGAGTTTACTTTCCAATAATTTTTCATAAATATCTTCGGAGATATTTTTAAAAACTGAACGAAATAGAGCGAATTCATCCTAATCCTTTTGTGTAGCTCTTAAGACTCTCTATAAGAAAGGATTATAGCAAAATTACGCTATCTCGCTCACTTTCCGAGATATTCTCGAATTACTGATGATAGAAAATTAATATCCTGTTTTATCTCTTCACTATTAAATTGTTGTTCAACGAATATCTCGGAAACTAAGCGAGATACAGGGAATTCGCCTGAATTCTTTTTAGCGGGAACTCTAAGAGCTACGTGGATGGATGGTGACGAAATTGCTTTATCTCCGTTGGATTCCGAGATATTTCCAAAAAATTGTCAGCCTTCTGACCATTACACTAGTATGTAGCATGCTATAGAAGGACTAGCGACTGAATCGACATCGGCTTTCTTCGGCTCCCGTGCCCCACCACATAAATATCAGCTGCGGTACGCCTCAGCTGTCGATTCTTTCCTTAGTACGACTATATGCCACGTATCTACCTACTCCCCCCCCCGCCCCCCGCTCCCCCACGTCAACTACAAAAGATAGGTTTCCCCCACCACTCAGAGCACCTCTCCCACTCTTCCGTCTCAGCTGCTTGTGAGAGGGGAAGCGCTCCCCCTCACGGCGTCACTCATTTTCGTCGGTTGGCTGGAAAAAATTCACAGCCCTACCGCGCCTAAAGAAGTTTCACTTCAAAAATGAACGCAAAATCATTAATTATTTCGTGATGTATGTTTATCATTGATTGAAAATAATTGGAGACAATATCGAAGTGGGATTTTCTCACCTCCGTAAAGTTAGCACAATAGAGTGATTTTTTCGAGACTTTTTATAGCTCTGAATTATGTGCTATTTATGTGCTAATTATTTGTGGGATTTATAGATTATTTGCTATCTTGCTTCACCTAATTTGAAGAAGTGAAGTTATGGAAAAATGGATTTTTGTCATTTAACTGACAAGAATTAGAAACTGACTCTGAAATATAAAGAAAACATTATGTGCTCGATGAGAAAAGATGGCCCAATATTTTTCCAGAATTTGCAGTGTACACGGGAATTATTTATATAGGCTTATACGGAATCCAAGTTCCGAAAAGCTCCATTTTTCGCATTTTTCCTATAGCAGTCACTGAATGAGCTCGCAGCTCACGGAAACATTATGTGCTCCATGAAAGAAAATTATTACATATTTTTTTAGAATTTATGATATAAAAATGATTTATTTTTGGCGAGAAAAATCACGAAAAGCTATATTCATTAACTCAACTCTTGACAATGGTCCACAAAGAAGCTTGAAGTGAATGAACACATTATGTGCTTAGTGCAGAAAGATTATTCAATATTTTTCTAGAACTTTTACCGCACGAATAAATTATTTATGAAAAAAAAAATTGAGAAAAGTTAAATTCCTGTTATTTTCTCGACAAAATTCAACAAATTCACCCATTCCACCCAGCTACCTGCCTTTGTCTATATTTCCAAATTTAGTTCATATATCGGCTCTTATCCGGACCAAGTGGCATCACCCACTCCTCCCGGCAACCTTCCTTTGCCTATATTTCCAAATTTAGTTCATATTTCGGTTTTGACCCGAACCAAGTGGCATCACCCACTCCACCCGGCGACCTTCCTATGCCTATATTCCCAACTTTAGTTTGTATTTCGGTTTATATCCGATCCAGGTGGCATCACCCACTCAATCCGCTCCACCCGGCAATCTTCCTTTGCCTATATTTCCAAATTTGTTTTATATTTCAGTTTTTATCCGAATCAAGTGGAATCGCCAATTCCACTCGCTCCACCCTGCAACTTTCCTTCACCTATATTCCCAAATTGAGTTTATATTTCGGTTCTTACCCAAACCGAGTAGCATCATCCACTCTACCCACTCAACCCGACACCCTTCCTTCGCCTATATTCCCAAATTTAGTTCATATTTCGGTTTTTACCCGAACCAAGTGGCATCAGCCACTCAATCCGCTCCAACCCGCAACCTTCGTTTGCCTATATTTCCAAATTTAGTTTATCTTTCGGTTTTTACCTGAACCAAATGGCATCAGCCACTCCACTTGCTCCATCCGTTTTACCCAGGGGCCTTCCTTTGCCTATATTTCCGAATTTAGTTCACATTTAAGTTTTTACCCGAACCAAGTAGCATCACCCACTTCACCCGGCAATCTTCCTCTGCCGACATTTCCGAATTTAGCTTATATTCAGGTTTCTCCCCGACTGAGTGGCATTACCCACTCCACCCGGCAGCCTTCCTTGGCCTATATTTCCAAATTTAGTTTATATTTCGGTTTTCACCCGAATCAAGTGGGAGGTGTATGGAAATGCCAGTCTCTGCAAGAGCCTGGCTGGAAATGGGTATGGAAGACATGAGTCACGTCATCTTTGGGTGCCATATGGGAATAATTTTGATTCAAACCAACAGATGGCAGAAGTATACGAAGAAATCATTCTCATATGGCACTCAAAGATGATGTTACTCATTTCTTCTATACCCATTTCCGGCCTGCCATTTTCAGAAACTGGCATTTTCATACATCTCCTCCAAATCATATTCATATAGAAATTTTTGTGTGTAACTTGGATAGATTCTTCATACAGCACTAAATTGAGTGATGTAATTCTGAAGCTCCAAGAGAAAGGTTTTTTATGTGGGTTGAGAGATGATTAATGCTCGAAAGATAGTCAAAACCGCAGTGCAAATGAACCAGAGCCGTGCTCAGGTGAATTCACAATGGCTCACGTTGGGGGCGTTTTTCTGGTTTTGATATTTGATATCACACTGTGAGTAATATTTGCTATATTTGCATGTATTTGGAATGTGAGAAGAGTGGGAGTCGAGAAGAAAGTGAGTAATCAGTTGATATAGGGGGAGAGAAACACTCATTGAAAAAGCTGAAAGATTCTTGTTGTTTTTCTAGATGACGCTCCTTGAAGCGTTTACAGCTGAACTAAATTTCGCATTGAATGTAACTGCACTAACTAAACCAGTGGAAATATCGAAAAGTAGCAAAACTAGCAGTGGTGGTGGTGGCTCAAATGGAGAATATATCAGGGAAGTTCCAACAGAACGGTCAATAGTTGGCTCCTCCCTTCGACTGCATATCATCGAAAGAATAAGCAGCAAGCAGGAGCCCCACTACTTGTGCGTAATTTGGACATCGTATATTTAATATTCTACCAATGCAATTTGCAGAAAGCTTCTGAATGGATTTTTCAGTCTTACATCTACCGTCATCGATCTGTGCGAGGAATGAGAAAACCAAAATAGGTGTCAGAGGGTTAAGTTCGTCCCAAATATGATCGATTGAACAGTTTTGAAAATGTAGCTTGCTTTTTCGGATGTTCCTATGTTAATATCTAAGAAACTATGAGACCGATTTCGCTCAGTTGCAATACCGAACTTTGTGCTCATCCGATGTATAACCTCACGAAATTTGAAGTCTCTAGCTCAATTATTTATTAAGTTATCGTGGAATCAAGATTTTTACGAAAAATTTCCCAAAAGTTTTATACTGGATAAACAAAAAATGTGAGCTCCCACCACCCCTGGGGTCAAAGACGCAGCTCTTGGACGCACATCTCCTCGCTAAGAGTGGTCGCTGTGATTCCATTTTTCATCGAGAAAAGTCGAAAAAACGATATTTCCACATGTTCATTTTTCTCAAGAACCATCCGGCCGATGTAGCTGAAATTTTTGTGTGAGCTTGAGGCACGCATGAAAAACTTATGGTACAATTTTCAGATCACCAGCTAGCCCCATTTCAGAGTAAAGCGGAAAATGCCTTATCACACACACACACACACACACACACACACACACACACACACACACACACACACACACACACACACACACACACACACACTGTAACGGGATTCGTCCCGTCCCGTCACACTTCCGGCCATCCCTTTCCGCATACACGGTTCGATAGCGTGAGCGCCAGTTCATTCTTTACCGGAGGAATAAGCGAAACTCACTGTGTGCTGGTTTTCCCTGGGCTCACCACGCTTAACCTCTTAGGGCGGTTTCGGATTAACCTGCTGAACCTTCGGTAGTAATTACTCGGGGAATTACTAACCCCAATGGATGGCATAGGCAATCCATTCCCGGTAACCCAGTGGGCTGGTTATGGTAGAGGGGCGTGGGTCTAGTCACAGTCCCTCTAGCGAGAACAAGTCGGAATTAGGTATTCCGCGATAACCTCTGGATGAGCCCGTCCGCAGTATTCCTCTGATCTATCGTCACCCAGAGAGTACCGGCTGTCTCGATCCACACGAGAAACGCCACGTAGCCACGCTACGGGCAACTAACGGTAACTCTCGCCGAATCGAGCGGTAGAGGTTCCAGGGACTATTCCCGATCCTCTCGAGTCTGCCACCCAAGGCAGACTAACTGCTCACCATGTCGTTGGGTCTATTTATATTGGCTGAGGCTGCTTCTCTTCGTCTAGAGGTCTCTCCGCGCGCCTGCGTGGTTCTTCCTCTCACACCACTGCCCGGAGGTAACTCTGACATCTATAGTAGAGCGCCAGCATTTCAGCTGGGCTTCTGCCTTATCCTCAGCCGCGTATAACTCCCACTGACGTGACAGTTAGTTCATGGTAACTTTAAGGTGTCATCTTACGCAGATGTCACCACGGTTTGAATTGTCTAGCTGTTCATGTGTGAGTCTTCTCGAGCTCCACACTTGAATAGCTTCACCCGAAGGTGGCATAAGCTGATGCGATAGCTGTAACGAGAAACCTCGTTACAACACATACTCACAGACATACTCACAGATATTTTTTGACAAGCAGGAGCCCCACTACTTGCGCATAATTTGAACATCGTATATTTCATATTCTGCCAATGCAATTGGCAGAGAGCTTTCGAATGGATTTTTCAATCTTACATCTACCGTCATCGATCTGTGCGAGGAATGAGAAACCCAAAATAGGCCTCAGAGGGTTAAGTTCGTCCCAAATATAATCAATTGAAAAGTTTTGAAGATATAGCTTCCTTTTTTAGATGTCGCTATGCTAATATCTAAGAAACTACTGGACCGATTCCGCTCAGTTTCAATACCAAACTTTGTACTCATCGGATGTATAACCTCACAAAATTTGAGGTCTCTAGCTCAATTATTCATTAAGTTATCGTGGAATCAAGATTCTTACGGAAAATTTTTGGATAAACTAAAAATCTGAGCTCCCACCACCCCGGGGGTCAAAGATGCAGCTCTTGGACGCGCATTTCCTCGCTGAGAGTGGACGCTGTGATTCCATTTTTAATGGAGAAAAGTCGAAAAACGATATTTGACATTTTTATTTCTCTCGAAAACTATCCGGCTGATCTAGCTGAAATTCTTGTGAGAGCTTGGGGCACGCATGGCAAACTCATGGTAAAATTTCCAGATTGCTAGCTAGTTCCATTTCAGAGGAAAGCAGAAAATGCGTCATCACACACACACACACACACACACACACACACACACATACATACATACATACAGATATTTTTTCAAAACGGCGGTTCTTGACGTTTTGGGTCATTTGCAGTCATATCATGATGAAATCTCAAACTCGAAAAAAATTATGATTCCAAAGTTTCCATTCGGGAGCAAAATGGAGGAAATATCAAAAAAGCACATGTTTGTAGCCCCCATATGGCACCTGAGGATTCTGCAGCACTCGGTAATATGCTTGTTTTTTGTAAAAAAAATATCCTGGAATGGAAACTTCGTTTATATTATTCTCCGTTTATATTCATTATTATATCTGTTCAATCATTTGATCTCTGGCAGGAAATGGAACAGAGCAGCGAAAATTGAAGAAACACATTTTTCTCAGGCACAATTTACCAGAAGTCATCGTAGAAGACCATCGAAATACGGTGTCGTTAAATGAGGCACATGTATCTCCATCTGTATTTAATTTGAAATACAGCCTTTGTGAGTTCGCCTTCAGGTTCGAGAAAGGCGGAAAAGTATGTATGTGTGTGCTGAGTAGTATCGAACATGGCGGAGAAACGAGTCACATGTATTTTATCGTCGAATATATTTTCTTCTATTATTATCATTCAAAACCGTCGTTTTTTCACTATTATTCAATCTCAAGCAATAAGTTAGAATTTCCTAAGTCATTTAATTCAAGTTCTAACACCATCATTCAAAGGAAGTACATCTCCATTTCAACACGTAGATTTAGCTACAGGAAATAACAAGCGGAATGTGACACCAGAAATGCCCCCATTTATATCTCCTGGTACGACTGGCAGTACATCGAAATTTGAGGTGCTAAGAAAAACAATATTTCGAGATGAAATTAACTCAGTAGCAGAGTGGAAAAATTAATTGCGATTATTATGAATTTTAATAGAGCATATCGAACTCTACAAGAGATAAAGGAAGCTTAGTGGAGATCTTACCTGAAACCCCAATTCATTTGTATACAAAATATAATGAATCAAATTCTCTCATCTTTCTTAGCTTTATAACTGACAAATGCAAATCAATTTCTAGTTACAATATTGCTTTTAAGTTTGTTGTAGTGATTCTTGATTGGTAAAATATCGCAGTGATGGGAAATATAATTGCATCTTCATTGTTATTATTATCTTCCATCAAAGATAAAATGTAATGTTCAGCCATTCTTCGATGCTGTCAATGAAGTTTCGTGTGGTAATAAAGACTGCCATGAAAGTTCATCCTTGGAAGGATTAAATGAAGAACCTATCCTTCACGATACCACCAGCAAGCAAGATGTACTCCAATCTGCAGATGTAGGTATATAAGTGGATTCCGGATCCAAGCGTTCCCCCAAGAAATTTGTTAGTGTAGGCACACAGGTAACAAGTGGAGATATTCATGTTCCATTTAGTTCAAGAATCAAGACAGACCATGAATTGTCAGTAATGTGTGGAATTAGGAATCATCAATTGTTGGATGAATTAGTCTCATCGACATTGGAAATTCCTCCAGAAAGAAGAAAACATAAAATGCCTCTACGTGAACGTATTTTCATGACAACGATGAAATTAAAAAACGATTTGGAATTTTCTGTTCTCACTTTGATCTTTAACTGTGCTGCTGAATCCACATGTCGAGCGATTTTCTTAGATACCTTGCAGAAAGTGGCCAAAGTATTACGCTCTATGATATGTTGGGTTCCAAAAAAGGAAATTTTGAGAAACATCCCAGGAAAAAAAAATTATATATAAGTATATATGATTCATACAGAATATATATATAATTATATTCAATGATATATCATTCTATATAATTATAGATGATATGATCAGGAAATGAATATGTGATTATATATAATCATATTCATCCATATACAATTCTATACATTCACATATAATTATATACTACTAGCTTTTCCCCCTTCGCTTCGCTCGGGTTAGATTCTTGAGCAGCTCCTATACTGACTTATAACTATACATAATTCATTGAGGGAAGGTGAGGTAAAACGGACATTCCAATTGTGAAAATCGAGATGGGGAATTTTGGAAAATTCCTTGGAAAGCTGAGAAAATTTTAGGAACAAAAGATGTGTCAGTATTATATTAGGGTGGTCCTTAAATAGGCTATATTTTGATTTTTATTGATCCCCCCTCCAAAACGCTTCCAAATAATTCAAAAAAAAAGTCTGTAAATTTTCAGCTCTCAATATTAATATTAACCTGGCCCCCAAAGCAAAAGAAGTTTCAAATGGAAAAACATAAGTATTTTTGCAAATTCAACTTTGAATTTTTATAACTCTGGTAATAATTGATGAAAAAATACGAAATTTGGCACGAATGGAGTTACTGATATGATGTACAGAAAGGAGAATTGAAAAAAAATTTACACAATTTTTTTCTTACTTTTAGACTTGGAGTATCCTTTTTTTTAATTTCGTGCTATTCGTTTACAATAAGGAAGATGTGATCGTTGATGTTATTCATATGAGTTTCATATTGAATTCCAGAGACTGTGGAGCTTATTTAACCGTTCTTTTTTCATTTCAAATTATCGGAGTCTTCGTTAGTGCTGTTAATTTTTGAATGTTATATAATAAATAGGGACTCACTCGCATATTCCATATGTTATTGAAGTAGATCTATTAGAATACATTTATAATATTCGTTAACGAACATATATTCTTCAATAGATAATTTCATCTACTCTAGCAAATTCGTTTCAATCCAAAAAATACCCAAATTATCCTCCAAATTTGAGTATATTTTCAGTGATTTTCCTGTATAATGCTGGAAATATACCCAAATTATACCCAAAAAATACCGTTATGTTAGGTATATTTGTGAATCTTCACTACCCAACTTATACCATCTTTTTTCTAATCAAATTTTAGTTAAATTGGTACTTCTGTACTACATGGAACGTTAAACGAATATAAAGTAATATTTATAGAGGAAAATAACAAAAAAAAAATTAAACAATCTGCGGGGATCGAACCCAGGACTTTCAGATTTGTAGTCTTCAACTCTGCAACTGACCTACCGAGTATTTGAATATATTATAATCAAATTTCAATCTTCACAATTTTATCGCCACTCAGAAGGCTCAGATATTAGAAAAATGGACCATGAAGTATATCATCGCCTTTGGAACCACGGGGAATAAATCCTACGTATAGGTATAGGACTTGCACCTCTTGGTTTCTATGGTGACGATATTCATACAGATTAATTGAGTGGACCAATTCATATTTTGTTCATCACACATTGTTTTCAATCGACGAGTTCCACAATTCTCCGTTTGAAAATTAACGATATTTTGATTCTAGTAGTGAAGAAAGGAAAACAATGGTGTTTCGTCAGGATGATTTGGGTATAAAAATTTCACGAATATACTGAAAATATTAGTATCATTTGAGTATGATTTCGGTATAATCTGGAAATTGTACCAAAACCCTACCCAATGTCTACTATTCCGAAATTATACCCAAAAAATACTCAAAGAATCGGTATAAAGGAATTCGCTAGGGTATTCATGATGAAAGGTTTAGCTGTTTTAAAGCAGTACGGAATTTTTTTCTATGGTCATTAACGATTTGCAGAATAAATTGTTGCTGATCTTCATTTCTAGTCAATTTTACATTGTAATCTTCCATTAATTTGAATCCTCGTTCTGCACAGTTATTTACAACTTTCAGTTCCGTGAAAATACTCAAGGCATCATGCCTGGTAGATGGCGCTGTGCTGATTGTGCCCAAAATTCCCTCCAAAGCTCATATAGATAACGTCAGTGATCGCATATTCCTAATTGTAAACGAATAGCACGAAATTAAAGGAAAAAAAGGATACTCCAAGTCTAAAAGTGAGCAAAAAATTGTGTAAAATTTGTTTCAATGCTCCCTTCTAGACATCATATCAGTAACTACATTCGCGCCCAACTTCAGATTTTTTCATCAATTATTACCAAAGTTATGAAAATTCAAAGTTGGATTTGCAAAAGTACATGTGTTTTTCCATTTAAAACCTATTTTGCTTTGGGGGCCAGGTTAATATCAATATTAAGAGCTAAAAATTTAGACATTTTTTTTGAATTAATTGGAAGCGTTTTGGAGGGGGATCGATGAAAATTAAAATATAGCCTTTTTAAGGACCACCCTAGTATTATATTTTTTCAATTTTGAGAAAGTTTTTCTTTTTTGCCAAATTTTGGAAGGATTACCCCTTTGAAAATCGACAAAATTCATTTTATTGGTGATATGTCCGGTTCTATTGGTAATAGCAACCTGGGGCTGATCTCAAATGAAAGGTGAGCTCATTTCTCCTCAATCCAGGGGGTTTGAATTTTTTCAAGTCAATTTCTCAAATCCTTTCAGGCCATTTTCTGAAGATAAGTTTCCGCATTATAAGTACTTGATAAATGGATAATTTCTTGCTTCAAAACTGCAAAATCGATGGAAAATGAGCTCACCTTTCATCGGAGATCAATCCTAGATTGCTACAACTAGTAGAACCAGAGAGTTTCTCGAAAAACTAAAACTTTTCAAAAACAGAAGGGTTCTATCTTTGAATCTTGAGCAAAAAAATGGTTGTTCAGACTTTTGCATAGAAGTCTGAGGTTTGCTATCAAACGGATCGAGTGACATCGGGTCAACTCGTCAATCTTCGCGTGGGCCAGTGGTGCTATTCGGCTGTACTGCGAGAGCTCACTTCTCATCACTTCCTACTTGGTTTATTCATCAAACGGTGTGCATGGGCATCTGAATTGGAGGAAAACGGTGCTTCGGGGCTTCGGCCCATTATCAATCGGTCTTTTTAATCCATCAATTAACGGCGCGGCTTTTTATCATCATTAACCAAATGTGTACTTTATCCAAAAACAAGTGTTAATTAAATCTATATTTTCATATAAACGGCGTGTTAATCATTTAAGAAAAGATACCTGTCCTGACTTTCAGGCCAGTGATGGTGCTAATTCGGGGGCAATTCATCGAATCTATCAATTGGTAAATACAGTCCACTTCATTCGAATCATCGGCTACAACATCTACGGGAATTCATCAAAACCCAAACAATGGTGTTGTTGAGAAATTAAAAAAAATGAATTCTGATTCATGATTTGCATAGAAAACTTTATCAGCTTTTTAATAGTATAATCAGAAAGAATCTATCTTCAATATTTTCATCAATGGTGATTGATTTATTCGGGGAAGCTGGTGTAAAATAGGTATCCTTATTGAATGGTTCGAGATCGAGATTTTTCAAGAATACCACTGTAAAGCTGAGAAAAATTCAGGTGGAGAACATATGTCAGTATCGATCTGTTGCAATTTTTCTAACGTTTCATTACTTGGGCCAAATTTGGAAGGAGTTCCCCTTTCGAAAATGAAAAAAATGACTATTTCGGAAGTATCTCCAATTCTGTTCATCGTAGCGACCTGGGATTGATCTCAAATGAGACGTGAGTTTATTTTCCATCGATTTATGTTATTCAAATTTTTCTTCATTAATTTCTCAAATACTTATAGGCCATTGTCGGAGAATCAGTTTTTTCCCTGTAAGTTTCCGAAAAATGGATATTTTCTCCTTCTACACTACATGAATCGAGAGGAAGAAAACTCATCTTTCATTGAAGAACAACTGTAAATCGCTACATCCAATAGTACCAAAAAAATTCCCAATAGACAAAAATTCTTGAAAATCTTGAAAAAATGAAATTTTCTGAAAAATTCCAAAAAATGAATGCTGACATATAATTTTCGTAGAAAATCTCCTCAGCTGCCCCATGGAATGCTCAGAAAGAAGCTACCTTCAATATTTTCATCGATATTGATTGATTTATCAAAAGAAGTCGGGGTAACCTATACATTACAATTAAACGGTGTGAGATAGAGATTTCACCATGATTCTATTGAAAAGCTCAGAAAATTTTAGGTCAAGAATATGTATTACTATTTTTTTTTTCAATTTATTATTCATATGATTCCCATGAGAAATTTTCTCAGCTTTTCAATTCGATTATCAGAAAAAATCTACCTTCAATATTTCCATCGATATTGATTAATTGATCAAGCCGAGAGTGGGATGAATTTAGCATTCCATTCAAGTGGTCCACGATAGAGCTTTTGTAACCATTTTATTGTACAGTTGAGAAAATTTTAGGTAGAAAACATTTGTCAGTATTGATTTTTCCCAATTCCCAATGTTCTTGAGCTTTTTAGAATATTCTTGAAACTTTGAAGAAATTCTAGAATGTTCTCGAACTTCCTGAAACATTGGAAAATATCTCCCAGCCTTTTGCAACATCCTCAAATCTTCAAGAACACTCTAGAAAGTTTTCAAACTATCTGGGACAATCCAAAACATTTTCAAATCGTTTGGAACATTCAAAAAAATTCTCGCACCTTGTGGGGCATTGTAAAATGTTTTCAAACTCTCTGGGACATTCTAGAACAATCTAGAACAGTCTAGAACAATCTAGAACAATTTAGAACATCCTAGAATAATTCAGAACATCTCAGAAAATTCTAGAACAGTCTAGAACATCCTAGAAGAACTTAGAACATTCTCGAATAATCTATAACTTTCTAGAACAATCTAGAACATTCTAGAAGAATTTAGAACATTCTTGAACCATCTATAACATTCTAGAAGAATTTAGAACATTCTTGAACAATCTATAACATTCTAGAACAATCTAGAACATTCTAGAACAATCTCAAACATTCTAGCATAATCCAGAAGAATCTAGAACATTTTGGAACAATCTAGATTATTCCTAGATCTTCTGGAAACTTCTAGAACATTCTTGAACTATCTGGAACTTTCTCGAACATTCCAGAACATTTTCAACCTTTCCAGATCATTCTAGTAAAATTAAGAACGGTCTAGAGCATTATTTCATATCTTCCATGAGGAGGTAATAGGTACAATACCCGCTTTCACCCCCATATCTCAGGAATCAGCCCCTGTAGCCGAAAACGGAAAACGTCTCCATGGATGGGGGGTGAAGAGCTACCACACCATATAACCCCCATAGGGCTATGGGGATTGGTTTCTGAATTTTATGTACACGCACCCAGTAACACACTTTTTTTAATTATATATAAAGATTATATACAGTTGTACATAATCATATATGTTATTGAAGAGAAAGAAATATGTAATTATATATGATTATATATATTTATATATAATTATATATGATAACAAAAATTATGTTCGATGTTATCACAACACCAATATACAATTTGATAGAATTGTATATAATCCTATAGAATTATATATAAATTTAAATAATTATGTATTCAAAGGAGAGGGTGGGACAGAGTGGAAAGATATTATAATGTGGAGGGAATTTCCGTGGCAAAAGGTCGTAAGTGCATCACATACGACCTTCTGCTTCCAGTGCGCAATGCAATAATCTTTTCATTAATTCTCAAATCGCATTTCAGGTGTGAAGCGGTAAATTATGAGAATTATCATTTTTTCTTCATTCGTTTTTTGAGTACATCTTGGAAATGATTAGAGATACGCTATTGTTATTTCCAGACTCTTTTGTAGTTCTTTAAATTTCTTATGAAAAAGGATGGAAAGAAAATTGAGTTATCTTGATTAATTTCCAAGATATTCAGTGAAAACAAGTGATAGGAAAGTAAAGTCACCCTAGATAGATTTTTGATTTCTATCCCATCTTTGCCTCGACACTAAACGACCCCAAGGACTCATGATCAAACTACTTCGATTTATTTCAATCAGCCCAAGAAAAAGAGGTGAAAATGAGATGATCAGGATGAAAATTCCACTATTATTATATGAAATCCCGGTGGCGCACTTGGAAGAGTAACGGATTGATATCCCAAAAGTCCCGGGTTTCGATCCCACCCAGACGCACTTTTTTTTCCATTTTTTTTCCTTTGAAAATGTTAATTATGTATAGGAAATGGTCAAAATGAGGCTCGGTCTCCAGCCTATACCCCAGGGAAGGGAAAAATATATAAATATAGAAAATGGCGCACACCATTAAATATAATTCTATATAAATACGTATAATTATATATAACTATATAGGGCCATTTTTCCTATATAAATTATATATAATATTATACATAATTATTGTTATTTTTGTCGTCCATCATGATAATTAATAAATTTAGAGGTTAGTTGGGATATTGGACTGATGAATAACTATTTGAAGTCAATCTTCACATTTATTTTCTAAAATCGCGACGTTTCGCTCCTGATTAGGAGCTTCTTCAGGCTCTATAAATGAATGAACAGAAACATACATTTAATAAAGTAATTACATTATAGAAAAACTCAAACATTCTGTGCTGATATTGAATATGTTTTAAATACCTTTAGATGAATGTCAATCGTCATAATAATATCAAGCTTAAAGAATGGTATCGTATTCTAACAATTCTCATCACTATTTCAACGATATACCATTTAAATGAACAAATTAATAGACTCAAACGAAACCTACAACGATGAAAAAATACGAAACTAGTGAGACTAAACGAATACGTTGTAGGAGTTTTGAGCTAACACACACACACGCCAACTCCAGATGTTCTCCCATGTGTGTGCCAGTTGTCCTCTTACTGCGTTCCTCAATACATTGACAAAATGAAGATATTGCTTGATACATTCAACGGAGTACATGATAATTTACAGTTTACCATGGAGTCTGAAGATAATACCACTGCTCTACCATTTCTGGATTTGAAAGTACATCGTAGAGAAAATGGCACTTTGCAAACATAATGGTATGCAAAACCGACAAGTTCTGGTAGGGTTCTGAATTATTATTCGAATCACCCTTCCGTGCAGAAGGTCAGTGTTATAAAAGGGCTTATAAACAGAGCTATTAATCTCAGTCACGTTGATTATCATCAAACAAACATAAACAAAGTAAAGACTATCTTGAAAGTGAATAATTATCCAACTAATGTGGTGAACAGATGCATGAATGAACAATTGAAGAAGATCTCTCAACAAGATCCACACCAGCAAGAAGGAGAGGACACTAATGAAAAGAATAAAAAGAAAAGTAAAATGAAATTTTGTAGTTTTCTCTGCTTAGCAGGCTTATCACACAAAATGGATAAGTGCGTTCGGGATTACGGTTGTGAACTAGCGTTCTACAACATCGCGAGTGTCCGAAAACTCCACAGCAGGGTCAAGGATAAGACTGAAATGCAAATGAGGTCAAATTTGGTTTACAGCATTCCATGTGAATGTGGTGAAACGTACGTTGGTCAAACCAAGCAAAAGCTGGGCAACAGGATAAAACAACATCAATAAGATTGCAAAAACACCAATATTCTCAAAGAGAATAAAACAGCTTTGGCCAGCCACCATTTTGATCATGGTCATCAATTTAAATTTGATGAAACGTCGGTGCTAGATTATGAAAGGAATTGGCTGAAAAGAAATATCAGCGAAATGATCTTCATAAAAACTAATGACACAGTGAACCATAGAACAGACACCAATCGCCTGAGTTCAAAATATGCTGTAGTCTTAAGTAAACTGCAGCAGAAACAGCAAAAGAAGAAACAACACAAATAGTATCAGCTGTGTGTGAATGACGTTTGCATGAACTGGATCTATTGGACCTATTGAATTCATTGAGAACACCATTGGATTTGAATCATAGAGGGCTAGGCATGAGAGAGGATAAATCCAATGTATTGAGGAACGCAGTATGAGGACGACTGGCACACACATGGGAGAACATCTGGAGTTGGCGTGTGTGTGTGTTAGCTCACAACTCCTACAACGTATTTGTTTAGTCTCACTAGTTTCGTATTTTTTCATCGTTGTATGCTTCGTTTGAGTCTACTAATTTGTTTATTTAAATGGTATATCGTTGAAATAGTGATGGGAATTGTTAAAATACGATGCCACTTTTCAAGTTTAATATTATTATGACAATTTACATTAATCTAAAGGTATTTAAAACATATTCAATATCAACACAGAATGTTTGAGTTTCTCTATAATGTAATAGTTTTATTAAATGTATGTTTCTGTTTATTCATTTATAGAGCCTGAAGAAGCTCCTAATCAGGAGCGAAATGTCGCGATTTTAGAAAATAAATGTGAAGATTGACTTCAAATATTTATTCATCAGTCCAATATCCCAACTAGCCTCTAAATTTATTAATGATACATAATTATATATAGTTATATATAATCTTTTTTACTCGGAATGCCTACATGTTTTGAAAATTTCGAGGATACTGTCTGCGTTGTTGATTGCATGGAATTCCGTATTCAAACACCAAAGTGCTTGGCATGTCATCTAAAAGTATATTCGCACTATAAGTCTAATTCCACTGTCAAATTCATGACAGCTGTCAGTCCAGGAGGACTCTTGATGTATTCGACCCCAGCATACGGGGGCCGATCCTCAGATGGGGCAATTTTCGAAGATAGTAATATCATGAATGAGTTGCAGCCAGGTGATGCTGTAATGGCACATAAAGGCTTCAAGATAGAGAATTTATGAATTAAATACAGTGTCAATTTACATAGACCACCGTTCTAGGAAATGAAGAAACAATTCTCATCAGAAGAAGCTTTATTGAATCGTCGAATTGCTGTAGCTCGTGTACATGTAGAACGTATGAATCAGAGAATTGAAGTTTTCGATGTATTTAAAAATGGAATTTCCTAGAATCTGTTGAACTATGTTAATGATATTGTTGTCGTATGTTCTGGTCTAGCAAATTTAGGTACGCCTATTCTTGCTGATGATGAATTTATGTAAATTCAGTAGAATGAATAATGTTTCACAGTCTATAGTTGTGAATGATCCAGTTTGATCAACGAGAAATAAATTATTGCATAGATTAAGATTTATTTCTTAGAACATGAATTTTCAAATTGTTCTTTCTGACAAAGAGCATGGGGCATTTGTTCAAAATATGCTTTTTTGAGTTTTGGAAATAATCGAGTAATGAATTCTCGATCATAATCAACAGTGAGTATCACAACATCATTAACTTCACTTGAATATATAACAAAATCACATTTATTTAAATTCAAAACCGCGAGTCCAAATTGCACTTGACCATAATATTAATGTTTTTTTTTTCAATTGAATTACACCATCCTTGTATGTTAAGAAAGGACAACTTTCCAACAAATTCTCCGGAGAAAAATCAGGTAAATCCCATGGGCATTTCATTTCCAATAAAAGAGAGGGGATATTGTTGGCAGCCATGACAATTCCATCAGGTGAGTAGCCAACCCAACGATTGTGAACTGAAATGATGAATCCACAGCAACATACGTGAGCCTTCTTCTTCTGTACATACAATTCGTGAGCACGAGGCTTCATTTCCAATCCATGCTTTACATATTTGTTCGAAAATTCTATCGGCCAGAAGTATGAACTTGTCTTTTGATCCCAATTCTTTTTGGAATAGGTGAAGAGAGAGTAGCATCGACTGCCAGCAATGCGAAACTGTCTTTCCTTCTTCCAACTTTTCAGATGGGATTTGGTAATTTCAGCAAAAAAAAACGTTACCAAATAATCGATAGCTGTTCAAAATAAATACACACTGAGTGCAATATAAGAGAACAGCTAGTATGTGTTTACAGGAATGTTCCAGTCCAGCTTTACATGTACATGACATCTCATGAATTTTCACCGATTGTGTATTTAGATCAATATTCAAAAACCCGGTAATTTCATGAGGTTCCTCAGTCAAAGCAGTTGTTTTGAGACATAAAGAAAATAGTTCAATTTGTGCATTGGTTTTGATGAGCTCCACAGAGCACTATATTTTTTGAATTTGAAACTAATTGCCCCTCTTTAATATTTCTTGACGTTGCTGTCGAATTGACATATTCGAAAATTTCCCCCAGAGTTAATATCAACATCACTTTTGTAAGAGAAATCAGATTTGAATGTTAACCCCTGAATCTGCTCCAAAAATCGCGTGGCCTTCGAATTGCTGCCGGAAAGGCTTAGGACGGCCATGTTCTTCTTCGACGCCAGTGCCACCAACGATAAATAGCGAGTCCAATTCACTGCAGCTTCACCGTCACTACGAAACCGCAAGGGAGGTAAATTGTCACTCTGTAGACGCATATTTGAAATTCATTTTACACAGTAAAAATCGTAATAGCACGGTAGAGAGAACACGAAACGATTGTCTATATTTGTCACTCTTTAAACATTGAAGAATAAACATTGAAGTGTAATGCGTCTCATTGATGTGTTTGCTTTGGGTCTTGACGAACCCAAGGTAATTAATTATTTACAACAACAGGGATTCCTAAGAAGGCACAATTTTTGCAACAATTGTGGTGGACTGATGAAATTCCATGAAAAAGAAATGATGTTTCGATGTTATGGGTCTATAAAAATCAAAGACAAGGATAAAAAACATGTGAAAGTAAGATGCAATACAGAGACAGGTGTTTTTACTGGCTTCTGGTTCCAAGGCACAAATTTGGATATTCGTCAACTGTCCATTCTCATTTCTCCGTATTTGATTCATTATAAAATTACATTAGAGGACTTATCTTGGGAAACTCAATTATCAATAAACACAGTAAAGGTTTAGATTGAAAGGATCAATAGTATTCTGGTTGACTCGATGGAGGGGGAACTTGACGGGAAATTGGGTCGAGAGGGACAGATTGTGGAAATTGATGAGACAAAGAGAGCGGGTGGGAAATATAATAGAAGAAGAAAGACAAAAGACAAGGTTTATGGATAGTTGGTATTTTCGAGTGCTTGACCAGAAGAGCAGTCTTCTGGCCAGTGCTGAACAGATTCTCGAATACGTTACATCAGATTATTGTGAGTGCCGTAAGACCTGGTACCACCATTTATACAGATGGTTGGAGAGGATATTGTGGACTTGCTCTTCGTGGTTTCCACCATCATAGAGTGAACCACAGATATCAGTTTGTCAATTCTCACAATAAAAATATCCACACTCGAAACATTGAGAGGGCTTGGAGAGACCCCAAGTCTTCGTTGCCCAAATATGGAGTTGGACCGAGATTTATTAATTAAAGGATGAGTAAATTTTTGTTCAACGGAGCTTTTAATTATCAGGAGAGAACCAAGGCCTTTTTCTGCATTCTTTCAGATGAGTGCACTCCATATTAAATTCAATGAAAAATTCTGCATAAATTTTAATCGTATATGTTAGTGTCGAAAGATTGAAATTCCGTTACGTGAAGTATCCAATGTTATTGACTAAAGAGGGAAACTCAGCATTATCGTAGCACTTAAGGTGTAATTTGTTGGTTTCCACAATTAACCCCTCAAGTACGGGGTCCATACGTCGTATTGACCCACTTTCTTGTCCTATCGGCCGGGGTCGATACGTGGTATCAGCCGGGGTCGATACGTGGTATCGGCCGGGGTCGATACGTGGTATCGGCCGGGGTCGATACGTGGTATCGACCCTCTTCTTGAACATTCAAAAATCATTTTCTCAAATACTATGACAGATGTAGAAATTAAAAAAATTTATTTGGGTAGATAATAGATCTGTCTTTGGAGCGGTGAATTTGTTTTTTTTGTAATATTTTTACCACTTATTTTTGATAAACAGAAGTTGTGGGCTGAAATTCCACGCTTCATATATTCAATCGTCTCGTTTACCGGAAAAATTTTCTTTGAAAACTCCGCAATTTTTACTCAAATCACTCTGAAGGTTCGTCTATCAAATGGCGCAATGCAAATTTCAATCGGATTGATAATTTGTTTGTTATTAATGAATTCAGCGTGCAAGACTAGTTCAACAACTAATCATCTGATAGGACTAAAATGAGGCTCGAAAATTCACTAACTATTTCTATAACCCAGAATCTGAGGAAGATTGATATCTCTATAGTATTTCTATGGAAAACTAATGCAATCAATGAAAGTTTTTCCATAATTTTTGGATGAAGCGCATACGAGACGTTGCGCATTGAGCAGCGTAGTCTGATCGTAAGATAGTTCCCGGCCGATGGGACAGGCCGCAGCGTATGGGTCCCGTACTTGAAGGGTTAAGTACATTTTCATGCCTAATGAAGGTAGGTGGTGGTCGTAAGTCAGTACAGCTCTTCAACAAATCCAAGTGTCGTTAAAAGATAGGAGGTGATGCATTAGGTTCTTCTTTGAGGCCTGTGCACCACTACATCCTCGTCATAGCCTTGGATGATGCCAAACGTGGTGAGAATTCCAGTTTATCAGTCGTTCTCTCTTATTAATTTTGTGGTCACTTTTCCAAAAAAAAGTTGGCTTGAAAAATCAATAACTTTAATCAGGATTCCTCTGAAACAACCCAGAGTCTTGTGACCTGTCCTCCTTCCAATTGGAATATACCTGTATTATTCAAATGAACAAATGGATATTGATTCCCCACATTAACCATTGAGACGTCGTCAGGGTTACACTTCACCTAATATTATGTTATATTATATTGTGATACTGCAAATTTTTACAAATTTGTGAATAATTGTCAGTGCCTAAATATTTGGTTTTCATAGAAATGTCAATAATTTGAAGGGTCCTTGCGGAGAGAGTTTCCAAAGGTTGCTGAACATTATTTGTCTGTGTGTTGAGTATAATGGACATTGCCAAAGAAAATGGTCAATGTCTTGTGTGGGGTGTCCACATTGGCAACTAGGGTTTTTTATGTATCCTATTCTGAAGAGAGAATGCCCAAGGTTATCATAATTGGCTCGGCATCTGTTGGTAAACGTAATGAGTTCTCTAGAGACCTCAAGCCCACCCGGGAAAAAATGTTCAGATCTGATTAAATTGCGAAATTTGATATGAATAGATCTGATTAGATATGAATAGATCTGACTAGAAAACTTCATAAGATAGAATTTAATGAAACTGAAAATAGCAGACATTTGACAATTCCTAGTTTTTTTGAATTTCTTCAACAGATACATTATTTCAAAAAAATGAAAAATATGCACATGTAGGAAATTTATAGAGCTATAAATACGACTTTTTTGAAATGTTCATTGAATGAAAATTTATCTGTTTCAATAAATCCACAATGTGTCAGATCTGTGCTCATTTCATTATCATAGAATTTTACATTTATTTTCGTGGATGATTTTGCATTCCATTTGGGCAGTCCCGACTTTTTCCGGAGATATTTCCTCTAATATTTCTGATTTTTTCCAATTATCATGAGTGAAATTTCAAATGATATCAAGGAATCGTCTGATAGCTGAATGGTTAGAGTAATAGTCTACTCATTCTAGGGTCCCGGGTACGATCCCGCTGAAGCGCATTTTTCTTCAATTTTCTTTTCTTTGAAAATTCCAATTCCAATTCATTTGTTTAGTAAAAAATTCAGATTTTTATTCATTTTTCATTTTCTCTCAAAATTCAAAATTTTCCATTCCGGATTTTTGCAGATCCAATTGGATCTGATCAGATCTGAGGAACTCAGATCTAATTTGATCTAATTAGATCTGATCAGATCTAAGGAACTCAGATCTTATTAGATCCGCTCAGATCCAATTTGATCTGATCAGATCTGAACATTTTTTCCCGGGCGTGAAACGAAGGTTTACAGGTGTTAGTAATAATTCTCAAAGTCATTTTCCCCTTTGTTTTGTCCTTGTTCGGAAAGCCAGGTGTGCATATTGTGCTTAGCGTCTGCTTTGAATAGTGCGAGAGGATCTAAGTGAGGTACCTTTGGTAACATAAGAGGTAGAAAGAGAGAGTAGTGGCTTTGGCAGTCTGGTCTGCTAGTTCGTTTTCAGAGATACCTGCATGGGATGATATACAATGAAATTGCATCATCGCTCGATCTTGCGGTTGGTATTGATAGAAAATATTTCCTGATATTTTTGTTCGATTTCAAGTATATATTTGTTCATGGTAACATCCAGCTTTGGGTTTTGGAGACTGGTTAGAACACTGAGTGAGTCCGAGAAAATTTGAAAATTCGAAGTGGGATGGGAAGCCGCCAGATTTAACACCAATTCGATAGCAACACATTCAGCAGTAAAAATTGATGCATGATGATGAATGCTGATAGAGTCTCCAATATTCAGTTGAGGGCAAACACAGCAGGCTCCTGCAGAAGGTCCATTTGTGGTCTTACTGCCACCCGTGAAAATCTTGACAAATGTGAGTTCGTCAGAGGAGAATTCTTTATTGAAGTCATCATCCGGGTGCACGCTGATTCGAAGATATTGTCGAATTCTTGGTTGAACTCAATGCTGAGAATATTGGTGTAGTAGCTGACTTGATATAATTCGGGCATTCCAGGAATCATTGAGGTGTCTTGTAACGAGCCCCGAAGGTTCTCGTTGTCCAGCAGAACATCGGCCGAGCACAGGTAAGTGCAGTAACCATCGCGCACGAACTAAAGGCAAATACCCCCGAAAAGTCCCATCCAACCCCGTAACGAAAACCCCCAAAACCCCGTATCAACCCCGTAGCGTGACCGTTAAAAGCGGAAGCGAGGCTAGGGATCGGAATAAGCGCGAACAGTCCAGTGTAACTGGCGCTCCCAATAAGGGGATTTTATGTGTGTTAATTGATTTTGGTTGGTATAGAATTTTGAGTGAGGATTGGGAGGCAACAGCGGACAAGATCCGTGCCTCAGAGTACTCCAATCGTGTTTTTTATCGGAATAAAGGCCCATTTAGTTTTAGGAGGCATCAGCAGACAAGATCTGTGCCTCATTGATGTAATTTTGGGAGGTGAATCCCGGTTAGGTTAATTAGTGTTAGGAAAAATTAGGGAATTAATTTTGGGAATAAATCCCCGTTAGATTCAAGGGGGCATCAGCGGACAAGATCCGTGCCCCATGATTATTTTATTTGAGTTAGTTTATTTAGGAAATCCCCGGAGAAGCGCTCCGAAAAGTAGCCCGGTCGCAACTTGTGTGAAAAGTTCAAAGAAAAGCCCGTGAGTTGAAAGTTTGACTTCGCGAGAGTTTGAATATTCCCGCGTGGAGAAAGTCCCGTAGTGAGTGCGACGGTCATGCGCCCTGGCGGTACCGAGGGGCATGAGTCGGCTCGAGTAGTAGTGGGAGTACCCCCCCCTCCCCCCCCCCCCCCCCCCCGGACGACTGATCGCGTCTGAAGAGTCAGTCGAGTACGAGCCAGCATCGAGACAACCCGTGCGAGCCCTGCAGTTCCACCCGAGTCAACGAGAGCGGACCACCTACAGGATGTGGAGAGGCCTCTTTGTCGAGAGGATGAGGAAGGTCCAGGAGAAGACATCAACGAATCGGGTGAGATGAAGCGTCGTTTCCCCGAAACCCCGTTTGACTCCCGTTATCCGTTTCGATCTTAGCCGTAACGTTCGACTCATCCCCGGAACAATTAATTAAGTAATTAATTAATTAATTAACGGAAAGAAATCGCCGTGTCGTTACTGCTCCAATTTTTATGTACGTTAACAAGTTGGAAAACCCCGTGTCCTTTTACTTGCCGTGACGCGCAGTGAGTCTGTCTCACTCGCCCTCGTTACGTTTAGGTAGGGAAAATGGTTATTTGCTAATAACTTCCCTAATTCCCGTGGAAAAATCCCGAAATCGATCCCACTCGATAGGGATTAAGTAGACGAACCCAACGATCGCAAGTGTACCCCTCCCGGAACATATTTCGATTTATTATTAAAGAAACCGGAAATATAACTTTGGAAGAAAAATGCGTTAATTCGTAAACGAAGCATTTCAATTCCCCCCTTCCCCCCTATATCGCGTCACCCGTATACCTCGGACGAGTTCCGAGAATTCTGTGCCTTTGGATGGTTATTGTACTACCTAGAATCAAAATAATCATAACTAAAATCATTTATTTCTGTAATTCCCTTCGAATTACATTTTCAATAATTATTAATTTTTATGAATTAACTTCTTTTGCCGTTTATTAAAACTTCCGATAATTCTTAATTGTTGGGTCACGTTACATGTAATTATCATTATTCTGTCAATATACTCTGATTTTACCCGATTTCTCCAGTATACGAGTAGTTTATTTAAGAGTCCCCCCTTCCCTATTTTCTCAACTTTTCAGGTTCATTTCGGTAGTTTCTTGGTTCTTTGTATTGTGAGGAGGAATGGCAGCGGATCGGGTTAACACCCCCGATTCCCCCCCTGACTCATGTCATTGGTTTTTCTCTCGGGCTAGCCGGGAAGAAGGTAACACCTCCCCCCCTCCGCCTATTTCGTTCCGTTCTCGGCGGAACTCCTGGCTGCTACGGGCCGGTTATGAGCCGTAAAAAGGTAGGGCAGGACTCCGCCGAGGAACTTCCGGTTTGGTGGTTCCGTAAAAACCACCTGGCGCCCATTGAAAGGTTTTTAATTAAGGGACATTGTGTGAGAGAGGCGGAGGGAGGGACGGCGCAGTGGCTTTTTACCCCCCCCCCCCCGGGTGAAAAGTCACGTTACAGTCTTTGAAAGGAAAAACCTCCTGGAGACATTCCTTGAGAAGAGATGGTCTTTTCAGAAAGGGACGATTATTTCTAAAGGAGGAATTCGGAGGGATGTAAGAAGAGCGGGACTGGTTAGATAGAGTCTTGATGAGGAAGTTCTTACATGAGATCTTAGTCCTTTCTTTCAGAGTCAGAATTTTAACTTCTGCCAGTACCACATTTGTAGGTGTGCTAGTGGTAATAGTGCGGTATCCAAATTCCAGTCTAGAAGTAGAGTTTTGAATTACCTCCACTTTATTGAGATGGGTTTGCCTTCTAGGAAAGAAAATAATTGAACCATAATCAATGTTTGATCTAACATAGGATTTATATAAAATGAGGAGAGTTTGAGGATCTGATCCCCAGCTAATTCCTCTGAGAAATGTCGAAAGATTCATGGCTCGAAGACACTTCTGCTTCATCTTGTCCAAATGAGTATTGTACGTAAGAATAAAATTATGTTTTTTGACCGTTCAAATTTAATATTGAATTAGATGATTGGCCTTGCGGTCATTAATTAAAACTCAATTAATAAAAAAATGAATTTTCATTGTCAACGTTTCGGCTCATTCAACATGAACCCTCATCAGGACCTTAAAATTCATCAATTCTACCTGTGAAGTAGAGACAAATTTATAACATTATGAGTACATTTGAAAATCGAAACATTATAGTTATGCAAACAATTATACATACAAATTAATGTCACGTAGTGACAGTGGAGGTTATGGTATATGTCTTAGTGATGTTGTCATACTGTTAAACTTCTGTATAAAATTATTTGTTTAAGATCTCATCATGAAATCTGGAGATTAAGAACACATGAATAATAATCATGTTTTAGAGATTTAAATTATAAAATTATAAAATGTAGTAGGAAGACACTTGATGTTATTGCACTTTGTAACTGTATCAACAACTCTGTGTCATCAGTCATGACTGAGATACTAGAGTGGCCCTGCGCCATAGTGTTCCCGAAGAAGCAATAGATGTCGCTGCTTCACGTTATGAATGGTTAATCAGTTCAAATATTATGTTGTTAATTAATGAATGAGTACACTATACACATTGCTAAGCCCATCTACATCAGATCTAAAGTTCACATTATTATGATCTTTAGTAATGTGGAACATTTCGAGTAAGTTCCTCTTGTAGCAGTGATCTTCATGGCCTAATACTTTGACACCATCGAAATGGAATTGGTGGTCTTTATCAATGACGTGTCTTGTTAATGCAGTGTGCTTATCAGGGTGCTTGCTATTGTTTTGACGGTGCTCTTTAACTCTTGTCCCTAGGAGTCGTTTCGTTTGGCCGATGTAGGTGTCTTCGCAATCCTTACAAGGAATGGAATATACACAGTTGTTCTTGTGTAGAGTGTCGATTGGATCTTTTGTTGTTGGTATGCTGTTGCCAAGTTTGTTGTTGTTCAAATACACTACATTCAGCCCATATTTCTTTGCTGTTCTTGTGAGATTCTGGCTGAGACCTTCTGCATAAGGTAGAATAAGAGTCTTCTTGAAGTCTGGTGCTGGATGTTCTGGTAAGACAGCAGTGTTGTTATAGTTTGTTCGTTGGAGATGTTTTATGCTCACATTCATCCAGTGATCAATAAACTCACATGGATAATCATTCTTCATGAGAGTGGTTCTGATTAGCCCCAGGTTATCATTGAAGAATTGCTGGTGGCCGAGTTTCCATGCTCGATCAACCAACATAAAGACTATTCCTCTCTTTTGTGTCACTGGATGATGTGAGAAAGAATTCAAGAGTTAAAGAGCACCGTTAAAACATTAGCAAGCACCCTGATAAGCACACTGCATTAACAAAACACGTCATTGATAAAGACCACCAATTCAATTTCGATGGTGTCAAAGTATTAGGCCATGAAGATCACCGCTACAAGAGGAACTTACTCGAAATGTTCCACATTACTAAAGATCATAATAATGTGAACTTTAGATCTGATGTAGATGGGCTTAGCAATGTGTATAGTGTACTCATTCATTAATTAACAACATAATATTTGAACTGATTAACCATTCATAACGTGAAGCAGCGACATCTATTGCTTCTTCGGGAACACTATGGCGCAGGGCCACTCTAGTATCTCAGTCATGACTGATGACACAGAGTTGTTGATACAGTTACAAAGTGCAATAACATCAAGAGTCTTCCTACTACATTTTATAATTTTATAATTTAATTCTCTAAAACATGATTATTATTCATGTGTTCTTAATCTCCAGATTTCATGATGAGATCTTAAACAAATAATTTTATACAGAAGTTTAACAGTATGACAACATCACTAAGACATATACTATAACCTCCACTGTCACTACGTGACATTAATTTGTATGTATAATTGGGTTGCCAAGGGGCTTGAATTCGAACTAATGGCACTAGGTAACTAGGTAACTTTCAAAATGGCGGCTGGCAGAGTATTTAAATCCTACTTTTCTAGCAGATGAACAAATGTGTCTCGACTAGTTGGAATATCAAGTTTGATTCAATTTAAAAAATGCTTGGCTGTAGTTGTTCGTTCTGCGAAATTTTTTTGCTCCAAAATCCTATCCAAAGAAGGTGAAGTGCAGAAAAATTGACTACGATTCATCGGGAAATCTCCGTTTACTCGGAATAGGCGATACACAATCCATCAATGAACTGTAGTCTAAAGTTGCTAAATTCTACCAGAGCACAACCTTTTTCTCAGTATTTCTTGACTAATTTTTCATCAAAAGAAATTGATTCATTCAGATACTTGAGTAATTAAGAAGCGAAGACCTACAACAGAGGAATTCGATTTTTCCAGTTGTTTTTCAAAAATATCTTGGAAAGTAAACGAGATCTAATGATTTTGTCACAATACGTTTTGTAGAGAAATTAAAGAGCTAAATCTCTATCTCGTTTCATTTTCGAGACATTCTCGGTTGAAAAAAAAAAATTTTGGTGACATCTCAGAAACTAAAAGAGATAGGTCGATTCCACTCTAATGCTTCTTTGAAGAAAATTTCAAGAGCTAAAAAAAGGATTCAGAAAAATTTGCCTCATCTCCTTTAGTTTCAGAGATATTCTCGAAAAAACTATTGAAAAAATCGACCTATGCTGTTTTACTTTTGCATCACTGGATTTCGTCATTTGTTGTTGAAGAATATCTCAGAGACGGAGCAAAATAAGACGATTTTGAATCAATCTCTTTTCCGTAGCTCTTGAAATTCTTCACAAAAAAGGTTGGAGCAGCATCGCCTCATCTCGCCAAATTTCCGAGATATTTGCTCAACAATGATCACGGAGATACATCGATTCGTCTCGTTTCACCTTTTCACTACCAAATTAATATAAATTTTCTAGGATAGATTCTGTATATTCAGGTCCGCTCGAAAATTCATAACATAGAAAAAATTGTATTTTAATTTTAAAAAATGAGTCTAATTGTGTCTCGGGAATATAATCCTGACGCAGAATACGTTTCGAATTTTCGCTCCAGTTCAGGGCACCTAGTTACCTAGCGCCACCTGGCTAGAGCTTTGAGTTGGCAACCCAATTGTTTGCATAACTATAATGTTTCGATTTTCACATGTACTCATAATGTTATAATTTTGTCTCTACTTCACAGGTAGAATTGATGAATTTTAAGGTCCTGATGAGGGTTCATGTTGAATGAGCCGAAACGTTGACAATAAAAATTCATTTTTTTTATTAATTGAGTTTTAATTAATGACCGCAAGGCCAATCATCTAATTCAATATTGTACGTAAGTTTGGAGTCAAATATGATGCCCAGAAATCTAGCAGACTTGCTAGCGGAGATAGAGTGGTTGAGCACAGTAATGTAGGTGTCAGTAGGTGGAGAATGTCTCCTGTTAAAGTGAAGAAGAACTGTTTTCGTAGGAAAGAGTTCCAGCCCGAACTCTGTCAATTTGTTATTAAGAAGCGTTATAGCAGTTTCCAAAATATTGTCAGCGTTATCAAGAGACTTAAAGTTGCAGACAAGGCTGATGTCATCAGCAAATTATGAGATATATAAATCATCAATTGAATTGGGGATTCTGCCTGTGAGATTTCATATTCTATCTGCCACTATTAACTATATAATAAAAATATTGAAAATGGGAGACGAAAGACTTCCGAAGAAATGCTATATCCAACTAGTCAACCTTGCCATGAACCCCAATCCTTTGAGAGACCGTAACAAAACTTACAAATTTAATTGGAGTTTACGTATTCGGAAATTTCTTGAAGAGGTGGGTTTTGAGAGACTTCGGGGTAATCACAACGCCGATGATTGGCTGAAAGCCAAAGACGAAATGCTCAATAAGTACAAAAATCTCTTAATTGCTGATGATATCAAGTACTGGAATAATACTATCCATAAACTTCCCATCCCCCGAACTATGGAAAATCTAAACAACCAGTACCTCATGACTAGATGCCCTCTCTCTATACTCAGAGTTAAGTGTCAAATTAGATTGGCTAATCCCTATAATTGCCGATTTATAATTGATGGTAACTTATATATTATTAAGCCCTTCGAGGTCTGTCGTTGCTGTGGAAGTGGGGAAAATGAGTCTATACAACATATTCTCCAAATCTGCCCGCTTTATGAGATACCTAGAGCTAAGTACATTTTGCCGCGACTAAAGGGTTCCTCTAGCCTCGACTTTCTTCACTTCATCCTCAGTCCTGATAAATTAGACACGAAAGCTCTTTTCTTCTTCATGTCCTCTGCCATGATATACAGGGACGAAACCCTCAACAAATGTAACAATCTTGCTATAAATAGGGACCAACTTATCACGAAATTCCTGATACAAGAGGGGGCTCAAATGTGTAGGGACTGATCGAGGTACTCTCAAATGATGAATGTGCAAAATAGTGTAATAAAAGTATGAATGTGGCTGGAGGAATGGTATGAATTCTCTTATGTTACTGTTAATTGAAAAAGAAAAAGAAAGGAAAATGGAGGAAAAAGAAAGAAAATTTTATTAATTGTTGGAAACTGCTAAATTATATTTAATTACTATGTAATGGCCTTCCCTGGCTAAAGGGACTGTACCCTACAAAGCTGGAAATAAATAATAATAATAATATAAATCATCAAAGAGATCTGTGGTAATCTTGGCTACATACAGTGCGTAGAGCACCGTCGAAAGAAGCCCTCCTTGAGGGACACCCTTGTATACAGCACGTGCTGAGTTGCCTTTGTGGCTAAGTGGAGAGTCCTTTGATAGGTGAGAAATTCAATGAAAGAGACAGTCTCAATTGGGCGTCCAATTTCTACTCTTTTAATCTTCAAAACTGCAGCCAAGACCCCTTTTTTATGTAAAAAACTGTCTGCTATGAAGAGATCAAGATTCACCAGGGTGTTGGTGCAGGATTGTCCCTTTCTAAAGCCAGTCTGAGATTGAGGGAGAACATAAATGCGCTCTATCCACCAGTTGAGTCTATTTTTCAGCATCGCCTCGAAGAGTTTACAGAGGTTGGGGAAAAGAGCTATTGGTTTAACGCTGGATGTGTCTTGCTTTTTGATGAATAGAATAGATTGTTCTCTCCAGGAGTCGGGGTAATCTCCAGACTGGTACATCTCGTTATAGATGTCTAGGAGAATAAGGTGAAATTCAAACGGTAGTTTTTTCAGAAGAGCATTGTCTATGCCATCCATTCCTGGAGAGGATTTTGATTTCCGATTTTTCAAGACGTACTGGAATTCAGTGAGGGTGAAAGGAGTGGATAAAAAGTTGTTTACTTGGCATGCTGGAGAGTAGTTTAGGTTTGGGGGACTTCAAGGAGAAGTTAGCTTGGCAATAGAGTCATCGATGAGATCAGGAAGATTGGAGTTTAAGGAGTGAGAGGGCTGATTGTGCTTGACCTTGACCCAGCGATTTTACAGAATTTCATACTAATTCCAAACATGTTGGGGACTGGTGCGGACGTCGATAGATTTCGCAAATTCGTGATAATTTTCCCTCTTTTTGATATTGGAAGTTCTGCGTGCAATTGCGCATGCCTTACGATAGAGTAAGTCGTCTTGATGGAGCCGAGTGAATTGCCATTTTCTGTAAGCTGCTCGCGTAAATCTTTTGACTTTGGCACATTCTGGATCCCACCAGGATACTGGATTTTTATGAATGTGATCGGGAACCTCTTTCCTCGTGGGAGTGTGTTTTTTCACGATAGTAGTTAGCGTGTTCCCATAGTGATTATATTTCTCGCTTGGCCGAAGAATGCTGCCTTCAGGGGCAAGGAAGAGAGGAAATGATCTGATCAGCTCTTTATCAAGTCCATCCCAGTTCGTTTTAACAGAAGTGAGTCTATAAATTTTTCGCCGATAGATGGTTCTTTGTATGTTGAAGTCGATGAAAATTGGGAAGTGATCAGACCCATGCGGGTCGTCACTAACTGAATAGTTGAGGAAGTTCGTAAAAAAAGGAGTGGAGATTAAAAGATCAAGATTGGACAGTAGTAGGGTTGAAGAAAATAGCGTCATGTGTTTGTAGAGTATGGAGAAGCCTGTGTCCGTCAGCATTATTTTAAGTTCAGTTCCAAGCTGAGTGTAGTGCATTGAAGTCCCCCACTAAAAGTCTATGTTCGAGGCTGTCCATATGTGTCATGATGTCCTGCCAGGAAGACACAAGAAGGGAATGTTCAGGGGGCTCGTAGGCCACAACAAAATTCAAAGCGGGATTTGTATTTGTGATTCCAAATTCCATAAGTTCCAAGTGACCAAGTGTGTCGAGTGTAGAACTGCATAACTCATAATTTAGATCATTGCGAATTACAACAAAAATAACCCCCCCTCTGGCTGATAACCTGTCTTTGCTGAGGCTTCGAAACCCGGAGGAGTGCAGAGAGTGCAGGGGGTGCGTCCATGGCTTAAGCCAGGATTCAACGAAGATGAGGATATCGAAACTCTTGGAAAGTTCATGGATCTCAGCAGAACGAGCGTTAAGACTCCTACAATTCCAAAACATAATTTTGATGTCACGTGTTACAGTTCTTGATGGCATGGCTGAGTAGTGAATTAGATTGGTTGTAAAGTGGAAAAAAAAAAGTATTAAGTATTCGAGTTAGGTAATGTGCAATGCAAGAGGAAACCTAAACCTTAGGGACCTCTTGTTTTTTTTTGTTGACGAGTCAAAATGTACTTTAATGGCTTTCTTAATATTTAATGCATATTTTTTCAAGAATCTCGAGGGGATAGTGAAGCGGGTACGTGAATTGAATGACGGAAAAGCGCAGGAATTCAGTGAGCGAGTTATCGGCCTCATGAGAGGCTCCCCGCACGGTGGATGGAGGGGACTCTGGTCACTCAGCGCCTTGTGCTCCAGTCGGACAGTCGAATTTATCTCACGATTATGAATTCATAACTTTGAGTCAAAATCAATCTTGTATTTTCGATTCCGCGTATTTCTCGAATATGATATAATAAACTAACTGAAGTGATTTATAATTCAAAGTGTTAATTATTTCCGGTGATTAACAAATCCAAAATCCCTTCAATAGCATTGGGAGTGTAGTCGATGATATGATATAGGGAATCAAGGTTATCTGTAAATCTATATGCATTACCAATTGTGTCACTCTTGTGATTGATAGATTCTAGGAGTTCTCGGAACTGTTAGATATCTTGAGGGAACTCACTCATTTTTATGCATTGATTTCATTGGAGTCCAAATCCCCTGCATGCTCAGATGGTGTTTCATCGCTTAGGGAAGTATCATAATGTTCAGGGTCTGAGTGAACTGCTTCGTCTTGTACTTCGCCCAGCTCTGTATTTGAGTCTTTGTGTGCCAAAGAAGCAGATGCTGAATGCGAAGGTTCGTTGTCGTGGGAGGAGACAATTTCGGGAATCGCACGTCTTTCAATGGTATTAGTACCCGAGATGTCAGAAGGAATTGATTTGAGGTGCTTAATTAGTCTTGTACATCTGCTTCTTGTACTGTTAAAAAAGCAGCTGAATTACCGACTGATCTGAATTACCGCGGGATCAGGAGGTGAATCAAAACGAGATACGCATCAATATCGACACCAGGGGTCATTTGGGGAATCACACCGGCGTGGTCCCACAAATCTTTCTACTCGTCACGTGGAACTCAGCAAGTGAAGTTCTACTACTACGGCGGCCACCAACGTGGCAAAACCTTGGCGTGTGAAACTCATCAAGTGAAGATCATCATGATCTTAACGACTATCAAACAACTATCGCAGAACTGACGCCTAGTCGATAGATAATAGGAAAAGTTCGATAGAATTAGTCGGATCCGCTGAGTTGAGAATCGATTTTCATCATAATATGACTGTAAATAACCCAAAACGTCAAGAACCGCCGTTTTCAAAAAATGTCTGTGTGTATGTATGTGGGTGTGTGTGTGTATGTGTGTGTGTATGCATGTGTGATGACACATTTTCCGCTTTACTCTGAAATGGGGCTAGCTAGCGATCTGAAAATTCGGTAATTGGGTACTATAGCTCTGCCAACTGAAAATTAGTGTTTTGATTGTTTTCTTTGCAATTTTTTTCATCCGTCATGTTCAGTGCGCCTATTCTAGGTTTGCATTGAGTTTGATTTCTGAAAATTATGATTAAAAAAATTTTTTTACAAAATAAGTGGAGTTGTGAATTTCGAGTCAAAAAACTTGAATTTTATTCGTTGTGTTTGACAACTCAATGAATATTACATTCTCGCTTGATCAAATTTTATTTTAGAGTAATATAGAGAAATATTAAATTTAAAAGAGAGTAGAGTTCATTGTTTTGATTGAGTGTGGGAGAGGGGGCAGCATGAGAGGTGAGGTAGTCGTGAAATAATCGATTTCTTTCTGACAAAGACAGTTGGTGTGAAAACACAATGATAAACAGAGACCAATGGTCTTAAGAAAACGGCGAATTTGGTAATTCAACCAAATGAGCCTTTTCTAGACCAGTATGATTTTGGTTCTCTGCAGTGAAACATCAAAACTGTGTGTTTTGTGATAAAAGTTAGTTGCCACCACTGCGAATGGTTTTTTTTTGGAAAATCCAAATTTCAGATGAGTATTTCGAAGTTTCATTTAATCCGTATTAAATTTATTGAGGTTTTTTTTCGCTTTTTTTCGTTTCAATTGGTATGAGGTAATTTTTGATTGATATTGTTCCACGCGATGTGTACAAGTTATTGACTAGAGAAAAAAAGTACGCATTTTAATGCTCTATGTACTTGTTTTCTTAATAAGTTAAAAAATTGAAATTTTTAATGCTCAATGAAGGTGAGCGGTGTTTGAGTCAATAAATTTCTTCATCAAAATCCCGAGTGTCGCATAGGATAGGTCGTGATAGGTTTTTTCGAGGCCGATGCACCACTACGTCCCCGTCGTGGCCTTGGGTTACGCAAAACGTGGTGATAATCTCAATTTCATCAAATGGTTTTTTTTTACTAAATTGGTTATTGACTTCCAACAAAAGTCCGTTGTTTTTGGTTAAAATTTAATTAGGATTCTGTCGGCTTGCCTTGAATTCTTGCTACCGATCTCTACTACATCAAAACACATCAAGTCAATTCAAAAAGTTGGTAAAATTATTGAAATTTTTCATAATATTTGGGAGAGTAAAACTAGTCAATTACCGAAAATTCTACCATGAGTTAACTATGCGTGCCCCAAGCTCTCACAAAACTTTCAGCTAAATCGGCCGGATAGTTCTTGAGAAAAATGAAAATGTCGAAATATTGTTTTTTCGACTTTTCTGGATGAAAAATGGAATCATAGCGTCCTCTCTCTGCGAGGAGATGCACGTCCAAGAGCTGCATCTTTGACCCTTGAGGTGGTGGGAACTCAGACTTTTAGTTTATCCAGTATAAAACTTTTGAGAAATTTTTCGTAGAAATCTTGAATCCACGATAACTCAATAAAAAATTGAGCTAGAGACCTCAAATTTTGTGAGGTGATACATCTGATGAACACGAAGTTTGGTATTGAAACTGAGCGGAATCGGTCCAGTAGTTTCTTGAATATTAGCATAGAAACATCGGAAGAAGCAAGCTAAATCTTCAAAACTATTCAATTCATTATATTTGGGACGATCTCAACCCTCTGAGGCTTATTTCGGTTTTCTCATTCCTTGCACAGATCGATGATGGTAGATGTAAAATTGAGAAATCCATTCGAAGCTTTCTGCCAATTGCACTGGCAGAATATCAAATGTACGATGTCCAAATTACGCGCAAGTAATGGGCTCCGGCTTGTTTAGACTTAGGTTTTAGTATCATTTTAGTGGATGAGTTCCCACCTCCAACCTCCCCATTAGAGCCACTGTCTCAGTCTGTAAGCGACCCGATATTAGTACGCTCAAGTGCCAAGTGCTGTGGAAGAGAGGGGAACTGTTCGGTTCCCCTTGGGCTGATACTTGTGCTCTCGTTGTTCTTCTGCAGGGAAAAGAGAAGTATAACAGTCTCATTGATTTGCATCTGTGCGTTTGTCTTCTTCTGGGGGACAGTCTCTAGCGAGGTGTCTCTCACTTTTGCACAAGTAGCATCATAGCTGGTCAGATGAAAAAAATGCGATATTCTGTATTGTCATGAGAGATTTTGATTGTGGTAGGAATTCTGTCAAAGTCTTCAGGAGTAGCGAAAAATTGTCTTCTAAAACTCAAAACATGAGCAGATTCAGGGTCTGCAGTTATAGCTCTTAGATTAGAAATGTGTGAGCGCAGGGTTACATTAACTTTTCTCATTTTGTCAACAATGATACTGTTCGGGATTCCTGGATAGATGTCAGAGACAATGACACGTTTATTAGAAGTAATGAGTGGTCTGAGCTGAAGAACAGTATCTTTGACAATTATTGATTTCTTAGACTTTATTATTTCTTCTACCGTATGTTTACTGTCGATCTAACAGCTTACTCTGTTCTGGGAAATTCGTGAAATATATTCAATACGTTTGGGATGAACAATGGCTTTTTAGGCTCTGAGATAATCGAGTGGGTAATCAGATTTTTCAACGTAATCAGTAATAATTGCATGTTTTCTTCCTGCTTCATGTTCCATTTGTATGACGTTAGCATAAGCTAGGATTTGTCCTTGAATTACTGTGAATGCTGATTTACTTGTTGTGTGTGGTAAGGCCATGATTGTCCCTGAGGAACTTTGCTTCCAAAGTTCTTTATGGGAGTAGAAATTCAAATTTTAAACGGAAGTGCAGGTGCACTCACTCCCGGACACTTCAAACGTATTGTCAACCACTTTATATAATTGACTTAATACCGAACTGCGGAAAAAGAGTACCGTGGAAAATTCACAGCACAGAGCGATTGAACACGTCCGTAGGCCTCGGCTTTCAACACCGAACGCACTACTCGAATTTCAATCATCACAATTTCATCACCAGTTAGTGGCTCAGATATTGAGAAAATCGACCATAGAGTACATCGTCACCTTTGGAACGAAGAGGCATAAATCCCCTGTATGAGCTGTCACGTATTTTTCGATACGTGGAAAATCAGAAAGTCCGAGAAACTCAACAGCCAGAGAAAAAATCCAAATCGAATTAAGCAACAATAATGTTGAGCGCCAGGACGGCCTTTCGTCCAGAAAAAAGAAAATCCAATATACCGAACAAACAACAAAATAATTCCAAGTGGATATCCGACTCATCAGCAACAGAAGAATTTAATTCGATTGACCGCCGAGGTGGCTGAGTTCTGAAATTTCACCTGTAATTTGGAACTAGGAATACAGAGTTCGCGAATAAACAGAATTCATTTGAAGTTCAATTAGTATAATTTGAGCACTATTATTTTTTTTCAATTTTTGCTGAAGGAAAAAAGAAATACGATAAAAAAAATATTTTGTTACTGAACTTCAAGTTTCTTTGAATAAATATTGCCGTCATCGTGGAGATTTCTGCCAAATGGATGAATTGACAGAGATTCGATACAATAAAAGGAATTAATTAATTAATTGAAAAATTAGAATTAGAATTAGCTCAAAAGTCCTCTGACGCCATTCTGACAAGACGACGCAGCGAAATTAAACACCACCAAATTTAAAACGTCATTAATATCTAATTATCAGTCGATAAAAAAATAACGTTGAATATTTGAACTAATTCTGATGTTTTGCGTGGAAGCACCTTAATGCCCTAGCACTAACACTGGCGACCGACGACAAACTCTTTCATTTCAGCCCAATAAATTTAACTAATTCTAAAAAAAATTAACACAACGAAAATCGAATGCGTCTTTAATGAGAATAATGAATAAGTAGAAGTGAAGTTCATAATGATAAAAATAAAATTTATATTACTGAAATTACGTTGAGACGCCAATCTTCCGAAAACGAAAAGATAAAAAAAAATTAGTTCAATAAAATATAATTTTCTCGACAATATGGTATCGAAATTGTTTCAAAAAGAATATGAAAACGAGAGAATAATTTTCAAGCCACGTTAATTAGTTGACGCGACAAACAACAGATTTTACACCGCCACGGAAAAATCTGACAATGTTGGCTACTGGCATCGCTAAACGACGCTAACCAAAAATCTATTAATTATGCCGAGGATTATTCACACGCTTACTGGAGTTTTGATGAATTAACCTCAAACTTCAGTTCCCTCCATATTCCATCTAGAGCTCCGGTAAAGCCTCCAAGATTTGATTGAATTTTTTTCGATGAAAGTTTGATCTCAGTTCTTTTCGTGCAACGATGATTATTTCGTCAATTGTATAAATTTTAATAAGGACAACAATCACGTCCGGATTGTTCCACACCAAAACAGAAAGTGAGGGAAAACGCCGGCGTGCGTCGAGAATTTGACCACGGGTGAATCTTCCCACAATTAATTGTCCAACGGCGTTAGAGGCATTCGTTCGTCGCCGGTATAGTTTTATTTTAATCCAGTCATTAATAATATTGATGAAAGAATGATTAATTAACCCTAACGCCTGACATTCTGAATTGAATAATCACAATGATTTTTCTCATAATATTTATCACAATTAATTAATTCTCAATTAATCGTGCAATTATCAGACGCCCTTGATTTTCTGCTGCTCTCCACCAATCAGGTGGTGAATCCAGTGGCAAAACTCCTCCCATTGATTTCCGTTAACTGCGTCGATAAATTGGCTCAGCAGTTTCCTCGATCATCCTAGGCCATCTGGTAGCGCCTCCATTTCAAGATGAAGAAACTCTGGCAAACGCAGGAAAATTCAAGGTAGAAGGAGAGAAAATTGTAACGAGCCCCGAAGGATCTCGTTCGTCGCAGAACATCGGCAGAACACCGGTAAGTGCAATAACCGTCGCGCACAACCGTGAGACAAAGATTAGAGACAAGCCGTATATTCCGTAGCGAAAAACCCCAATATCCCCGTAACGCAACGCCCCAAAAACCCCGTAACAAACCCCAAAACGCGACAGTTTAAAGCGGAAGCGAGGCTAGGGATGGGATCACGCGCACCAGGCCCCGTAAAAAGGGCGCTCCCAATAAGGGAATTTTTTTTGTATTAGTTAAGGGAAAATAATGAGGAAAAACCTCGGTTTAGTTGTGTATTTTTTTTTTGAAGGGTTGGGAGGCAACAGCGGACAAGATCCGTGCCTCGAAGTACTCCAATCGCGTTTTTTGTGGGTGTAAAGGACCCGGTAGATTTAAGAGGCATCGGCGGGCAAGATCCGTGCCTCAAGAAATAAATTTTGTTTGTTTTGTTTTAGGAGAGAAATTTGAGAGGCATCAGAGGACCAGATCCGTGCCTCCGAGATTTATTTCTGTTAGGCTGCGTAGTATAAAATTTAGGGGGCATCGATAGACCAGATCCGTGCCCCAATAATGTATAAACTTTAGTAATTCTAGAAATCCCGGAGGAGCGCGCCCAAAAGTAGCCCGGTCGCGGAAAGAAGAAATAATTAGAAAAAATCCCGTTTGAATTTGAATCAACCCCGCGCGAAAAAGTCCCATCGCGAACATCAACGTCATGCGCCCTAGCGGCCGAAAGGGGCATGAGTTGTGAGAACGCACGTGCCCACACCGTCCGACACACAGTCATATGTACGCCGGTAGTGAGTGCAACACGTGGGTGCCCCAATCCGTTTTCGCGAGTGTTTCGCGCAAATTAAAGGAAAAGAAAAAGGAGATAATTCATAAACGGAAAAAGGAGAGATCGTGACAGTTGGTGTGGACGTTAGGAAAAGGAGGTATAGGAGAAGGAGTGGGAAAGGACAGGAGAAAATGGGAGAAGATTTGGTGAGCCATTTTTGTTATCGTTTTCCCGTTTCCAACTCCCCCGTAGAACGTCCTCATTAATTCAATTGAGATTCCTGAAATTTTTCCCGTTACGTCATTAATTAGGTGATTAATGAATTGATTGATTTTAAGTCGTTACGTTCCCCCCAAGCCGTTACATGCATGCTTTTTCAGTATGAAAGAAAATGCACAAAACCCCGCGTTGCATCAGCCGTATACCACTCTGTGTCTGTCTCTCTCGCACTCGTTGTGTTGGGGTAGGCAAAGTGGCTTTTTCCCCGTAACTTCCGCAATTCCCGCGGGAAAAATACGAAACCAACCCCATTCGCTGGAGTTGATCCCCATGAACCTGACGAGCCCCATTTCGTCCCTTCCGTTACGTTATTTCCAATTTTTTGGCTAAAAGAAGGAAAGAAAATTTGGACATTAAATTGCGCGTTAGCCCTGTAGTGTCGCAGATTTCCTCCCCCCTTTCCCCCCGTCACATTCTCGCCCGGCGCTAAGCCGAATTCCGAGAATTTTCGTGCCTCAGGACGGTTATTGTACTTTCCGAGAAATCAATAATCATAACTAAAATAATTTAATTTCGAGTCACAAATAATCATAACTAAAATCATTTTATTTCGATACGCTAAAATAATAATAACTAAAATAAAATTAATTCGGTCACTCCGAATTCAATTCCGTTTCGATAATTAGTTTGGAGGGATGTTTTTTGAGTCTCCGCGACTTTTGAGACGTTTCGCAATAGAGATAATTGGATAATAAAACAAAAACAAAAAGGGGATTGTTATATAAAATGTACTATGATTCTTATTGAGCAATATACTGTAATGTTACCAGATTTTCAGTGTTCTCCAGTATTCCTTTGAGAAGCGGCCTTTTCCCAAATTTCTCAGGTTTTCAGGTTTCTTCGGTGGTTTTCGGGATTTTCGTTTTTTTTTGGAGTAACGGCAACGGATCGGGTTAACACCCCCGATTCTCCCCCTGACTCATGATACGTATGAGCTCTCGGGCTAGCTGGGAAGAAGGTAACACCTCCCCCCTTTCGCCTATTTCGTTCCATTCTCGGTGGAGTTCCTGGCTGCTACGGGCCGGTTACGAGCCGTAAACATGTAGGGCAGGAACCCGCCGAGGAACTTCCGGTTTGGTGGTTCCGTAAAAACCACCTGGTGCCCAGCAACGGTTCTTATTTGGTGGAACATGAATGGGAGAGGCGGAGGGAGGGACGGCGCAGTGGCTTTTTACCCCCCCGGGTAAAAAGTCACGTTACAAAATGAACCAATTAATCCATTATAATCGAACAAAAATATTCTCTCGTTCCTCGGACCTTCCATCTTGGCGATGTATTTTCTTAAAATTGATATTCACCACGAAACCGGGCTGACTGAAAACCATTTTTGTAACGGCAAAAATATGACGTTACAGAGCATAGCATTCACGCCTCTCTGTTTCTATGGCGACGATTGTTATACTGATTGATTGAGCAGACCAATTAATATTCTTTCTAATCACACATTGTTTTCAAACGAAAAATTTCACAATTCTCTATTCGAGGATTAACTATATTTTGATTTGAGCAGTGAAGAAAGGGAAACAATCGTGTTTGCGTCAGGATAATTTGGGTATGAAAATTTCACGAATATACTGAGAATATTAGGATTATTTGAGTACGATTTGGGTACAGTCTTAAAATGATACCAGAATCTCACCTAATGCCTACTGTACCGAAATTATACTCAAGAAATACTCAAAGGATTGGTATGAATAAATTTGCTAAGGAGTTGCCTGACTTGTGTTATACTTTATACATTATTCAATTTCCTACAACCGAATGAGTTGTTAATTTCATTCAGTTTGTACTTTTCTTCTAAGCGAGACAGTCTCATCTCTTTGATATTACATGATGTTCTCTCAAAATTTCAACTCACTAACTCTCATGTTAATTTGTGAAAGGATTCAACAATCTTACTTCATAATCCAGTACCTTACTCTCCGTCGGCTTTCAGTTCTTCCTCGATTTTTGCCGATTCTTTGCAGTTCTTTCACTCAACGTATTGTTCTAATCGCTAATCTTTGGAAAAAAATCATCTTGGGCGTGGCAGAGGGTTGCCATGAAATTTTCAACGAGAATTATGGAGGGAACTATATTCAAGCTACCCCCTCTCTAGATGCACCTCCGTTCCACTATACCCGGCTATTCAATAAATATGACTGCATCCTTACTCGTGGAAAAATAAGAACAGAGGACGAAATTATCTAGATGCTGAAATGCATAATTCAACTGTGATGTTTCTACCACGATCACTAACAACTCTACTCGTCTTATGCCTTTCCAAGCAATAATTCTCTGGAGCTTTTCTCTATTCGTGGTTGTCCCTGTCTCATCAATATTGAAAGTTCCCTCCGGTGGAAATCGTTTCCCTGCATTCAAGATGCCAATGGTGTCATACAAATTGTATTCATGTTCCAGCCGCTCAAAGAAACCATTCACTACAACTTCGTTGAATCCTGATGCTCGAGCTGCAGATACTGGTTCAGGTGTCCGTAATGAGAGTGTACCAGCTCACTCAAAAGATGCATTCACCCAGTCATTTCCAGCTCTTTGGTTCGTAAAAGGGTATTTTAATCCATTCTCCTCAGCTACTTGAGCTAAAACTTTCAATTCTTGCCTCGTCAATCCATACAGTGCAGTGCTTGTGCTTCTAGATAGTCTGCCATTTCTACCTCCTGAACTGGGCTGAACACAGTTTAACAATTCCCCGATCCTATACGAGAAAAGATTTCGAAAAAAAGAAAAGATAAGAAAAAAATCTAGAAAATGAGTCACATTCAATTATTTTTGCTAAAGTATTCATTTTGAGTCGATAAAATGAATTTACTGATAAATTCATAAATTTCACGTGAAATTCATCAAGTCTTAAATGAAAAAGAAAAAAAAAAAGAAATTCATCAAGTAGACGATATGAGTGGGAGAATAGTAGAGACATCATTCAATAAATAAGAAACAATGATTTACAAATTGAACTCATGACTTTTCCATTGAACAAAATTGGGATTAAGAGGGCACAAAACCTTTCATTATTGGCGTTTCGAGATCAGGACCTTCTCGATATAATTTGACTCGTCTTTTCAATGTGTTACGATCAACATTATAGTTTTTGACTGCTGTTTTGTATGGTGACCCTTCAATGACCACTGCCCGGACTGCTTTCCCCATACTTGATTCATCCTAAGATTGACTATCAGTTTTCCTCTTGTATTTTCTCATTTTTACTGATTTTCCAAGTAATGAATCTTCTTTCAGCTTTATGGTGTAATGGGATTCGTCCAATCCCGCACACTTCCGGCCGTCCCTCTCCGCACACACGGTTCGATAGCTTGGGCACCAGTTTTTTTTTACCGGAGGAATAAAAAAAACTCACGATATGCTGGTTTTCCCTGGGCTCACTATGCTTAACCTCTTAGGGCGATTTCGGGCTAGCCTACTGAACCTTCGGTAGTAATTACTCGGCGAATTAATGATCCCAATGGACGGCATGGGCAATCCATTCCCGGTAACTCAGTGTGCTGATTATGGTAGACGGGCGTGGGTCTAGTCGCAGTCCCTCCAGCGAGAACGAGTCGGAATGAGATATTCCGCGATAGCCTCTGGGTGAGTCCGTCCGAAGTATTCCTCTGTTCTATCGTCACCCAGAGAATACCAAACGTCTCCATCCACACGAGAGACGCCACGTAGCCATGCTACGGGCAACCAACGGTAACTCTCGCCGAAGCAAGCGGTAGAGGTTACAGGAATTACTCCCGATCCTCTCGAGTCGGCCGCCCATGGCAGACTAATTGCCCACCGTGTCGCTGGGTCTATTTATATCGGCTGAGGCTGCTTCTCTTCGTCTAGAAGTCTTTCCACGCACCTGCGTGAGCTCCGTAAAGTTGACCCCCCATGTATGGATATTTACTATTTTTTTAATTGCAATCGTTTGACGGATGATTGACGGTGATTGATAGATAATTATAAAAGTTTGACGGATAATAGTTTCTTTTTAATAAATTTTTCAAAATTGACCAAAAAACAAATTTTAGGTGGCCCCCCCATTTTGGAATTTTTCATTTTTGGGAATAGCTAGGGAAAGAAAATCGTTCGACGGTTTTTGACAGACCATCAATTGATATTTAGGTTGACCTTTAATTCCATAATTCCCTATTCCGGTTTTGAAAATGCATAGAGTTTTGATTCACAAGTTCCACACCAGAGTCTAACCCAATCTGAGAGCCCGGGAACTGGTGACGATTTTAAAATTGTACGGTTCGAGTAAAGCAGACAACATTTGAGGTGAAAGTGAAAATAAATTTAGATAAATTGATTGATTAATTTTTTATTTTCAAAATGCCTTAGTCTTGAGCTATTGAATTATTTTCAATTAACACTGCCATCCTCCGTTCTCCATCACGGCTCGATGATGAAGAATCCTGCAATTCATAACAATTCAATTAATCTGAGCTTATTTACAATTTTTCCTGAACTGTTGATCGACTTCACTCGAACCGTACAATTTTGGAATCGTGGCTAATCGTGGGATGAGGCTGCATGCACGACTCGTGAATTCCCGGGTGTCCCAGTCCGTGAATTCACGGAGAAAACTAGGGAATTTTGAGTTGGATCACTGGTAACAATTACCGTGGAAACCCGGAGTTGTCCAGGTAATTTTCAAAATATGCAGTTTCCTCAGGTGAGTTACCTCCTACGTGATCAAGCTCCACCCTTGCGGGCTCTCAAAGGGCAGACAGATGCTTCCCGTGAAAACACGACTGTTCCGTGAAAACACGGCAGTTTCCGTGCAAACGCGGGATATTCCGCACAAACACGGGATATTCCGTGATAGCACGTAGTATTCCGTATGAGCGGAATTCTCTCCGTGCGGAATCGAACTTCCCTAAGTGTACGGTACGTTTCTCAAATGAGACACGGGAATTAACGAAATTTAACGCTACGAAGTGGGTGAGGGAAGGAGGGTGGGTGCGTGTTTACACGTCTGATGTGTATGGAACAGTGGGTGAGGGAAGGAGGGTGGGTGCGTGTTTACACGTCTGATGTGTATGGAACAGTGGGTGAGGGAAGGGGGGGAGGTGCGTGGTTACACGTTCGATATGTGGAACAGTGGGTGAGGGAAGGGAGGGTGCGTGGTTACAGGTCTGATGTGTATGGAACAGTGGGTGAGGGAAGAGGGGGTGCGTGGTTACACGTTTGATTGCGGAATCGTACGAAAATTCCGTCTTCTTACGGAAAATTCCGTGTTTTCACGTAGTTCCGGGTTTTCACGGAAAATTCCGTGTTTTCACGGAAAGCATCCCCATCCTTCAGAAGCCTGCAAGGGTCGAGCTCAATGACATAGAGGGTAGGTCACCCCATGAAATTGCGTCTTGTGACAATTACCCTGAAAACTCCGGGTTTCCACGGTCATTGCTGCCAGTGATGCCACCTTAAAATTCCCCAGTTTTCTCCGGGAAGTCACGCACTGGGACACCCGTGAACTCACGAGTCGTGCATGTAGACACAGCGCTAATCGTGCCTCTTTGGCTAGTTCAACCTTATCACTAAAATATCACGAAAGCTAGTTGGTGACATCTCTCCACCGTGGTGCTAGAGGGGGGAGGGGGCTGCCCCGCCACTATTATTTGCACCAAGTATCACCCCCTTGGTCACTTGCCATTGAACTCGAGACGACGTCAGATCGTGAAAGTATTTTTTAAATCTCAACAGCTTTTTTATCATTTTTTAAAATTATCGTCACCGCGAAATATCTCCGATTTGGAGAATGCCGCGTGATCGGAAAGCAAGCGTGAGTATCAAATCCTCAGAATATCTCGGAAATGAATGGAAGCACGCCTTTTTTGTCCCAACCCTTTTTTGTAGAAAACTTTAAAAACTACAAAAGAAGGTTCAGAGCAGAATTGCTTTATTTCACTGGCTTTCCGAGATATTTTCAAACACTATGAAAAAAATTGGCTCAAGTATATGGATAAACAATGGCCGAAATTGTGATTAATGAATATTTCCTTTACGGTATTTATGATGAATGGCTTCATCGATCTACGTCTGACTCTGTATAGTCGATTGTTTGTCAATCCATATACCCGAGAGTCTTCAATCGACGACTAATCAAATATTAAATTTCTGAAGTGCGTGTCGATTGTAGGTGATGAAGTGACCTATCGACCAGCAGTCGACTATTAGACTGGTTAATAAGTGCCAAAAGGTGACAATTTGTTAGCGTTGATGAAAAATTATGATCAGGGTATCATTCGATTCGAAATGACATGTAGAACATTTGGCTTTTGTAGTGTAGACGTGACGGGGGTGGGAGTGGGCCATGAAATGGAATATATGTGAACTTCGAGCTCAAAGTCCACAGTGGAGACTCTACCACGACCTCTGAAGTCTTTCTTAAGGGGGGGTAAGGGTTTACGCGCGAAAAAAAATGCCTTTTTACGAATTTTTTTTAGACGTATGGATTGAGCAACTTTATTGAAACCTCTTGAACATTTTCAAGTATGGATTCAACAACATGAAGTGAATTTTTTATACGAAAATATCCACAAACAAGCCGGTGACAGAGCTTTTCTGAGAACGTCTATTGAAATAGACGATTTGCGGTGATCACTGTATCTCAGCTGGAAATCATCAGAAATAAAAATCCATTGAAATCTAGTCAAAGTATCATCAAATCCTCCCCCCAACGTTCTCTGATTATGTTTTTTTTCATTTTTCAATTTTTCGTGGTCATTTAGAGTAAAAACTGCTATATTTAACAAAAAATTGTGCCATTCTGTGGCACAATTTTGGCAGAAAACCCCTTTAATGTAGAAAAAAAATAATCAGAGAACGTTGGGGGGAGAATTCAATGATGCTTTGACTAAATTTCAATGGTTTTTAATTTCTGATAATTGTCAGCTGAGATACAGTGATCACCGCAAATCGTCCATTTCAAAGAAACGTTCCTGGAAAAGCTCCGTTGTTAGTGGATATTTTCGCATAAAAAAATTACTCAATGTTGTTCAATCCATGCTTGATAGTGTTCAAAAGGTTTCAATAAATCTGCTTAATCTATACGTCTAAAAAAAATCGTAGAAGAAGTGTTTTTTTCTCCACGCGTAAACCCTTACCCCCCCCCCTTAACAACTATGAATTAATTTACATGTGCTCAGAGAAAAAACCACTATACTCTACAACAGGTGAAATTGAGGAAAATTGAAGAATAAGGTAATTCATCTATAATTGTTACTTAAACATTTACAGCACAACATCTTCAACATACAAGGTCTGTAAACTTAATTCACAATTTTACAAACAATTGAAAATATGAAAATCCATGAATTCATCGTGCTACGTGTTAATAAAGAAGAACTCTTGAGATATTTGTTGAGGTTTGAGGTTATACCCAGTAACAACAGGTGTCCAACGTGCTTGGACAATTGTCGCATGAGTCAAAGTGTGCTTTATTTTACTTGTAGAAGAAAAACAAAAAAGAAACTCAGTGCAATACACGAATATCAGTATTTAATAACACAATCTTTGCTAACACAAGTCTCGACATTTGTGATAGATTTCGATTTTTTGCGTATAAACTCACTTTCCAATGTACACAGAAAATATGAGAAGCTCAATGCAACTTTACAACTAGTACAGCAGTTAAGTGGAACCATATTTTCAGGAATACTTGTAAGATTTAGTATTTCAGAAATTTTGAGAAAATTGGGGGTGATGAAGTAGTAGAGATTGACGAGACGAGAATTGGTCCCGGGGAAACATCCAAAAGATCACATTTGGGATATGAGGTAGTTGGTGGAATAGAGAGAAACAGAAAAAGAATGTTTTTAGTCATCGTTAAAAGAAGGTCTAAACAAATCCTTCATAACATTATTAAGGCCCATGTGCTACCATATACAACAAGCCACGCAGACTGTCGGGCAGCATACAATGGTCTAGAAGAAGAAGGTTTCTCACATCATTCTGTCAATCACTCAATTAGTTATGTGAACCCCATTATGGTGCTTGTACCAACATAATCGAAAGCACTTGGTATTCATTCAAATCCCGATTACCAAAGAAAGGTCTCAAGATTCAGTATTTTTACGAACATTTTGCTGAATACTACTTTTGTCATCAACATAATGATTCAAAAATAATTAAGAAATTCTTAAAAGCAATGTCTGGCATCACTCCAGTTGAGTTAAATAACGCAATGGAAGACAGAGGGTATGAATGGTGAATTAAGTCAATGTGTTGAACAATTATTTCGAATTTTTTTGAATTTGGTGTGAATAAATGTGAATGAGTGTTGGAATTAAATGAAGAAGGTGATATAGACTAGGTCCATGTGCTAATTCTTTCAAAAAACCAAGTTATATTGACTATTTAGCAGAAAACAGTATGTTTGGAATGGATTCTCCAGGGTGATTGGACAATTTCACAATAATAAATAATAAATTAAATTTCAATTTTTATAAAACAATAATTGCCTTAAAAGAAAGGTGTGGGTGAAGTTGACAGTAATCATCAATTCATTCTCATTAAATCATACAATAGATCAGGTCAACATTGATTCCGTCTACGAGGTGAGCCAATGGTACCATTTCACGGTCTTCATGCTCATCAATGTTGGAGCTTGTCGGCTACCTGGTAGCGTCGAGTCTCCAGCACATTTTTGGAACTGGTGCCCCACCACGTGCTCGCCGTAGTTCTGCCGTCATGTGCTGAGAGTGGGGAGCGCGGTAGAAGCACGCATGAACTTTTTGAACTCCTTACAGGTCTTTCTCACGTGAGTCCATACAAACTCATGTGACAACGACCCAGTAAGTTGACCAAGTACCTTTGGACACTTAATGTCAACTGAATTTGCATTATCATTACATAAAAAAGCATAACAATCATCAAAAACACAAATACAACAACCTTATACCTTGGTATACCAGCGTCAGCTGTGCTATACTTAAGCCGAACATTTCTGAATCGTATGAAAACCCGCTCGTAAAAATTCCAAAAGTTATTAACAATTTAAAGAAAGAAACAATAGGGTTTTCGTTTTTGGCGAATATCTCGGCAAATATTGCAAATATTCAAAATATCAAAATAGATTCGAAAAGAGCAGAAAATTTCCTATGAAAAAGTTTCAACTCCCGAAACTGTATGACTAATATTTATAATTTTCATTCAGCAGGGAAAAACCGGCGGAAAACGCGCGATTCGTCTCCCGCTCGTACCGGGCGTATCAGAGACATCAACAAAAAAAAATGATTACGCCTTTTGAAAGTGAATATCAAGGAACCAAAAAAATTTGGCACTTTTTGGATACTTCAATGTATATTATGCAGGTCGAATGAAGTTGTGACCCCCATTCTTCAATTAACTATCCAATTGTTAGTTAAGCAATTTCTTGAGACGGTATAATCACGAAAAATATGCGATAATTAACAAATTAAAAGATTCAAATTTTTTCCAACTCACTGGAGCTATTGTTCAACGGTTTTAGAAAGGATTCCCGTTGGAAAAATTATGAAATAACAATTTTCCACTCAGTTATGAACAATTAAATATTATAAATGTAGAGAAACACACGAAAAAAAAAATTACCCAATTTTTTTACTGATTTGTGTTTTTATCATGAAAAAATACATGAAAATAATTTTTTCATATTTTTCAATCGTATTGTTCAAAAAAATTTCATGAATAAATGCATTGTTTATAAGATGATACAAAATTTTTTTTAACAATTTTATTTTTAATGAATCTCACCACTTTTAACAAAAAAAATTCTCAAAAACATTTATTTATTACTTAAAAATTAAAAAAAAAATTTATTATAAAAAAATTTAAAAAAATAGAAAAAAATCATAACTGTTTCAAGTTTGCTGAGAAGTGTCAAAAAAAAATTAGAATTCCGAAAAAAAATAGTTGATAACAATTTTTTTTAATAAACAATAAAATATCAACCAAAAATATTTTTTTCCGTGGAGATATTAGAAAACTGTGCGAATTATGATTAAAGGAAAAAAAATGGTTCCTTAATTTTCATTATTAGCTGCTCAAAATATGAGTTGATTGATAAATGCATTTTTAAGTATGTATGATGTTGTATGATATTGTTTGCGGTGGCTGAAAGGGCATATTGAGTATTACTGTTATACGCCCGCCTAATGGCGACCACCCTGGTTCCAGGGTTCAAGAAAATTGATAAGCCGAGCAAAGTTAAGCAGCTGCCCAGCCTCTCCCCCTGTTACCTTTAATTCCGAGATGCTAGTGGATCCGAAAATCTCCCACCTCTCTCTTTCAAGTCTAGTACATCTCGTAAGTAAGTGGTGAGCATCCCCTGCCTCCATCCCACATTTGTCGCAGGTAGGTTCCTTTTCAAGTCCCAGCCTGTGTAGATGGGCCCTGGTGGGCCAATGTCCTGTGATAAGTCCAATCAGGCATCTGAGCTCTTTCCGTCCCAGCCTGGTGATATTTCCCAACAGTGACTTATCCGGACCCTCAAAGAGGCGCCTGGTATGCGCCAGTCCCTCGCTGTTGTGCCAGATCCTGTTGAATTACTTCTGTGTCCTCGTTTTCAGCCACTTTTCAGGAGTTCTGGTCTGGCACCTATGTTCTCCTCTTCCTCACCAGTCACATGACTGCAGCCCGTAGAGGCGAGTGTGTCTGCTCTTATGTTACCTTCGATTCCCGAGTGACCCGGTACCCATAGGATTTTGAGCCTGTTCTTCGCTGCTATATCATTGAGCAGGCTTATGCAGTCTTTTAATAATTGAGACGTTATCTTAGTCCTTTCCAGTTCTCTCAAGGCTTGCTTACTATCCGTGCATATGTAGATATGCTTATTCCGGACATCCAGTTCCAGTATTCTTCTGGCGCAGCCTTTCAGTGCAGTTACGTCTGTTTGCAACACCGTACAGTGTTGGGGGAGTCATGTTGAAGTGATGGTCCTGGGTCCTTCGGACCATATCCCAGCACCCACTCCACATCCCTTCTTGGCGCCGTCCATATACCACGTCAGGCCCTCAGATTTAAGGAAGGGCCTATGCTCTAGTGCCCATTCCTCGTACGTTGGTCGCATAACTTTAAAGTTCCTGGTGAAGGTTCTCGTGCCCCCGCACACATCGCTACCCAACCGGAGCACTTTTTTTATGCTCCTGTCGTGAAGCAGCGACGCGTACCCATAGGTCGAGTTCCTCCAGAGGCCAGCAGACCTCAGTCTTACCACGGCACCCCTGGGTGCCTCCATTGCCCTTAGATGTGGCGGCTTCAAGTCTAGGATAGCCATCAAGGCAAGAGTAGGTGTGGTTCTTAGAGCCCCACTCATCCCTATTCCTGCCCATCTTGCTATCCTGTCTGTTATCTGTATGATAGAGGTTTTTGTTAGTGCTCTCCACCATACTACAGAGGCATAGGAGAATTGGGGCATCAGCACCGCCGTGTGAATCCACTTCACCACCGCCGGGCTGGGTCCCCAGGTCCACCCCATCATCCACCTGCAGGCCCAAAAGGTGTTTGACACCTTGTTGAGCTGTTTGTCTATGTGCTTTCCAACTCAGTTTCCGATCGAGTCTCACTCCCAGGTAGTCTACCTCGTTCGAGAACTTGAGTTCAGTTCCGAAGATAGATGGAGGTTTCACCTTCCACCCCTTTCTCCTGGTGAAGAGCACCATTTCTGTTTTGTTGGGGTTCACCCTAAGTTCATGTCTGACACACCAGGACTGAACAAAGTCCAGTGCCCTCTGCATGTGCCAGTGTAGTTCTCCAGTGTGTCCCCCGCTCACCACGATAGCCACGTCATCTGCGTAGCCTATCGCCTTCACTCTCAACTGTTCAAGTCTAACGAGCAGATCGTCCACGACGATTGTCCAGAGGGTTGGTGAGGTTACGCCTCCCTGAGGGCAACCCCTGCCCACTCTGGCTTTGACTCGTGCGTCCCCAAAAGAGGTGTTAATATTTCTGGTTCTTAGCATTTCCAGTATCCATTCAGTCACTGTTTCACCGAACTCAAAGTTCCTGGCTGCGTTTCCGATAACATCGAAGGTGGTGTTGTCAAACGCCCCTTCGATGTCAATAAACACTCCGAGCGATGCTTCTTTCCTATTGAGCGCCCCTTCTATTTCTTCCACCAGTGAGTGAAGTGCCGTTTCCGTGCACCTTCCCTCTTGATAGGCGTGTTGTTAGGTACTGAGTGGTTTGGTTCGCAGAGTCTCCCCTTTAATATGTCTATCAACGAGCCTCTCAAGTGTCTTGAGAGCAAATGAGCTCAAGCTGATAGGTCTAAAGGCCTTTGCATTGTCATAGATGCACTTGCCCGGTTTGGGTAGGATTGCCACCCTGACTTCCCTTCAGCCCATAGGTATACACCTAAAAGCCAGGCCGGCTCTCATGGTCCGGAGTAGTGTATTTCTGAGTGCCATTCCTCCCCTTTGGAGCATTGCTGGGTAGATGCCATCCGGCCCCAGGTTCTTATATTTGTCAAACGAGTCTAGTGCCCATATTCCCCAGAGGTGCCTTATGTCCTCCAGCAAAGATCCTTTTGAGTTTGGAGACCAGCGATAGGTTCTCCAGCTCAGTGCAGAAGTCCCTCCAGTGCAAGTCCTTCGCTTGAACGATCTGGTACTTATACGTGGCTTTTGTGGCCCTGTATTTCTCCCAGTCTTCATCTTTCTCTGTCTTGTAGGCTCTCCTCCATTGTCTCCAGGCTACTTTCTTTTCTGTCCTGGCTACTTTGGATTTACAGTGGTCATGATAGGCCTGAATGAGATTTTCCTGTATGTACAGTGCCTTTCTGTCAAGTCCTTTCTGACCCCTGAAACCCCTGCGACTGCCCCCGAGGGCCACCTCCAAGGATGCGCCAAGACCTCCCAGTCAGTGTTCCTGGGGTTTCTCTTAGGGGCTGCCTCAGGGTAGTTGTTGTTTCCCTTGATTTGGAACCGGAGTCTCCTGTGGTCTGAGAGTGAGTCCTCATCGCAGACTCCTCAGTCCTCACAGTGATCCAAGATGGATTGAGTGCATAATGTCACATCAATTACCTCCCGGCATCTTGTGGTAACAAAGGTGGGAGTGGATCCCCTGTTAAGAAGCTCCCAGCCTTCCCCCAGCAGAAATTCCATGAGGGCTTGACCTCTGTTTGTCATTTTCCGAATGCCCCATAATGTGTGCTGTGAGTTCGCATCACAACCCACTATCAGTGGCACCTTTAGTTCCCTACAGTACCTAGCTAGTTCCCTCAGTTCTAGGGATGGTGGAAGGTCGACCGAGTCATGTGGTAGGTAGGCCGAGCAGAATACTACATCCCGTTTCGTTCCACCCAACGCAATCCTCACCATCACACCCACTCAATCCCTAGTACAGAAGTTCCTCAGTAGTCTAGGTTGGCAGTTGTTGTCCATGATGATGCAGGCTCTAGGTCCTGGCTCACCCTGTGCGTAAAAGGTTTCTTTTCCCTGAACATTCAAACCCCTTACAAGCCCCCCTACAACCCGAGGTTCCTGTATTAGGCATACATCTATTTGCTCCACTACTATGCAACGATGCAGATATGCCACTGCCGCTTTGCAATGCTGCAGATTAATTTGTGAGCAGAGAGTGTTCCTGGTGCCCATAGGGACACCGGTGTCCACCCCTCCTCTTGATCCCGCCAATGAGCGACCTGCTTGGTTACCCCCTGGTGTGACCCCTGAACGGGTCCATCCTCCTGGGTCCCGCCAAAGGGGTCCGCTGGTGACGGGAGGATAGGGAAGACCCCCTCTAAGGTACGCTGAGTGCCCCATGTATTCTCTGCCCTGCCCCCCCCCGTCCCCACCTCCCACTCCCTGGTGGCCTACCTTCTCCCCTGGCCCCTCGCGGAGTCCTCGGAGACGCAAAACCTCCTCTTCCTGGAGTGAAAAGCACCTGGTTCCCCATCTGACTCCGTAGTGATAGCCCTGCAGCCATCCCAACGAGTTCTGACCGGTACCCACGGTGCTTAGAGCGTCTTCTCCTGGGGGTGGTGCCCTTTGGTCGCCACCTCCCCCCGTCTGTGCGTTTTTCTTCACAGCTTCGTAGAACCTCGCATTTCCAAGGCCGTAGTGAGGGGTCATGTTAAGCCCCCTCAGGACGTCGAGTGCAGCTTGGTCCACACCCACCTCTAGGTTAGTGCAGTCCTTACCTGTCACAACATTCCAAATTCCCCAGTTCCCAGTTTTGAGTCCTGGGTTCTGTCGTACCAGCTTGTTCAGAGCCTTCGCCCCCCCCCCCCCCCCCACCGGTGGACCCGGCAGGGTTGCGGTTACCCTGAAGAGCTTCGTGATGAGGTCGTCCCTGTGTTTTACCACCAGGGCCACTCCCTTCCAAGGCGTCAGATTTGGCACGATTCTGTTCAGCCACGAGACTGAGTCCACGTCAGAGCACGTCACCCAGAAAATAGTGCCCTCGAGCCGCGTGCCCTCGAATCTGGGGGCCGGTGGGGATGCGCTGTCAGGGCCAAATATCGCCTCCATCAGTGCACACTCTAGGGATTGGCCTTGCACCTCGTTCAGCATCGCCTCCGGGAAGGTTTCCGGGATTACCGTCCTATGGCGTACCGTTCTCCTCCCGCGGCAGCCACGCTGAACAAGGCAGCCATCTTGCCCTCATTGACCCTCGGCTTCTTCTGAGGTCCTTTCAAAGGAGGTGTATGGTTCGTCGAACGCGGTTTTTTCCCTCCATCTTTGGTGCCCCCTTCTGAAGCCGGGTCCTTCGATCCAGTGGTGCCTGTTGCAGGCAGGAGTCCAGCTTCTATCTTCCTCTGCCTGATTCTATCTTCTATCTTTATCTCCCTCTCGGTGGACAATGAGGCTTTGGCCAAGGCCTCCGCCACCTCACCCCCCATGTCAGTTGAGGCCCTTTGGTCGGTTCTGCCACCGGCAGTCGCGACTTCGGGGGGTCCCTGGAAGTCCTTGCTGGTGTCACCAGTTGTGTCCCCTGACAAGGCGTCAAAATTTTGATTATTTTCTTGGTTATCCATATGATTCCCACGAGTATCCGGGAAATAAATTTCTCGTGTTATTTGGGGAAGAAAGGTGGTGATTGGGCGTCTTTGGATATCTCTTGTCCAAAAACCACCCCTCAGTCACAATCGGGGAATCCTGTTGATTTCTTGTGTGATTTGGGGAAGAAAGGTGCCGATTGGGCGTCTTTGGATATCTCTTGTCCAAAAACCACCCCTAAATCACAATCGGGGAATCCTGTTGATTTCTCGTGTGATTTGAGGAAGAAAGGTGGTGATTGGGCGTCTTTGGAAATCTCTTGTCCAAAAACCACCCCCAAACCCCATTCGGAGAATCCCGGAGATTTTTCGTGGGATTTGGGCGAACAGGCTGACCATCGAGGGGCACTTGGGCATCTTTTGCCCAAAACCACCCGCAAATCATACTCGGGGACGCCTCTCGGTTTCTCGCAGGATTTGAGGAGGACTTGCCCTAGTTAATAGGCCCTTGGGTATCTTTTGCTCAAAACCACCCCTAAATCACTCTCGGGGAGTCCTATTGATGTCTCGGGTGATTCGGGGCGGAATTACGCGGGTTGAACGACTCGTGGGTATCTTTTGCCCAAAACTACCCCCGAACCTTATTCGAGCCAATCCTCGGCATTGTTCGCTTGATTCGGGGAGGAAAATCAGGTCGTGGCGAATTCCTCAGAGGCGTTCGCCCAAAACCACCCCCAACTCGAATTCGGGCCTCCTCCGAGATCGCGTAAGAGTTGGGGTTGTTCCCAATGAGGTAAGGACTCTAGTTGAGAGTCAGATGAAGGAACCACCCCCAGGGGTGTCTTCATTCATCTGCCGTGGTCAGGAGACCACCCCTCAGCGCACGCAGGATGGACGACACGGACCAATGGACTTGCGCCCTCCCTTTTCTATATTATCATAGTTATTATTCATATCATTATTATATTTTGTATTTTTGTTGAAATTCAATCGTGGAACACGTGAGGACGATCTTTGTGTTTTATTCTAAGTTTACCCTAGTGTCCCATCCTCACCTAAGAATCCACCCCCTCTCTCCACAAACGAGTACTGAGCTGCCGAGGGGCTGTTCCGTACCCTTCCACCCTCTTTAGTTTAGGTTTAAGGCTTCCGTTACGTTTAGGTTCCCGGTTCCGTTTAGGGGATGATTAAGGTTTAGGTATTTTAACTTGTTGGTTGGAGTACTCGCAGTGCTGGTTCCGCCAGATCAGACCAGCTGGCACCCATTTTTAGCCCCTGCGGGGGATGTTTAGTTTTAGGTCGACAAGAGAATGGGGAAGGGACGAAGGTGTCGGCATTTTTCTATGTGTCGAGAAATGTCACGTCACAAAACTGTTGAGATTGAAAAAATACTTTCACGATCTGACATCGTCTCGAGTTCGATGGCAAGTGACCAAGGGGGTGATACTTGGTGCAAATAATAGTGGAGGAGCAGCCCCCTCCCCCCCTTTAGCACCGCGATGGAGAGATGTCACCATCTAGCTTTCGTGATATTTTAGTGATAAGGTTGAACTAGCCAAAGAGGCACGATTAGCCACGATTTCAAAATTGTACAGTTCGAGTGAAGCAATCAACAGTTTAGGGAAAATTGTAAATAAGCTCAGATTAATTGAATTATTATTAATTACAACGGAGAATGGCAGTGTTAATGGAAAATGATTCAATAGCTTAAGACCAAGACATTTTGAAAATAAAAAATTAATCAATCAATTTATCTAAATTTATTTTCACTTTCACCTAAAATGTTGTCTGCTTTATTGGAACCGTACAATTTTAAAGTCGTCACCAGTTCTCGGGCTCTCAGATTGGGTTAGACTCTGGTGTGGAACTTGTGAATCAAAACTCTATGCATTTTCAAAACCGGAGTAAGGAATTATGGAATTGAAGGAAAAATATTAATTTTTCATATTAATTGATGGTCTGTCAAAAACCGTCAAACGATTTTCTTTCCATAGCTATTCCTAAAAATAAAAAATTCCAAAATGGGGGGGGCCAATTAAAATTTGTTTCTTGGTCAATTTTGAAAAATTTATTTTAAAAAAACTATTATACGTCAAACTTTAATAATTATCTGTCAATCACCGTCAATCGTCCGTCAAACGATTGCAATCAAAAAAATTGTAAATATCCATACATGGGAGGTCAACTTTACGGAGCTTGATATTTTATCTCTGCATTAAAATTTTTTTGATATACTTGTTACGAATTCCTCGGAGAGTAAACGAGACAGAGCGATTTCCACTTACTGAATTTGAGAGCTGTTGAAATTTCCCACTCAAGAGGATTCAGGGGAAATTCGTCGATTTCCCTCAGTTTTCGGGATAATCTCTGAAAACTGATTTTGAAAAATCAACAAAAAAGAAACTTTTTTTTACAATAATTTTTTGAAATAGAGAAAAAGCATATGTGATTTTTTATGAAATTTTCAGGGAAAATGAGGAAGCCATTCACATGTGACCTTGACAATATCAGAGCTAACTTCTTGGGGTATATTCAAGATTTAATTACCTAAACGCAGATGAACATAACAAATTTTTTGTATCAAAATACTGTGCATAATTTGTTACATTCCTCTCCATTAACAAATGCAACCCTTCATGATATAAAAATGAAAATTCCATTTTTAATTTCGATAAATGATACAGCATGAAAACCGGCATAAATATTGGTTTGGTTAAAGTATATAGATAAACAGCACCGCAAATAGACATCGAATATACAGTTTATAATCTTCATCTACGCTGTACATTTCTTAATAATTCACTGCCTTAGTTTCTAACTTTTTCCATTTTGCGTGAAACTGTAGTCATTTTTTTTATGAAGGAAATCAATTGTTTTCATAGAACTCTCAACATAGGAAATTATTTATTGAAAAACCGAACTTTGTAATAGGATTATTGAATTTTTGAATGAAATCATAATGTGTTGATTGGAGACTTTGTAGGCAAATTGTTCTAATAATTTTCTCATGAAAACTTCAAGCTTTCTTTGCTGAAGATGCATTCGTGTCGTAAATTTGAAGTTTCCTGATGCGTCAAATGGAACTGATTTCTGAATAAAAATATCTTCAGAGTGTAGATTGCTTTGGCCATCCATCGAGCATGATGAATTGGTCCCAAAGCTCGAAAACGATTTCCATTTGGAATATTCCCTCCGAGAAACAGCACCACCAGTTTCAGAAACTCTTTGTAGTCCTTACGATTTTGTGCAATCTGAAAATTGAATATGAAAAGTGAGATACTTGTTATAACGTGTCGAATTTAATATTTTTTCTTGATTATAAATTACAACCAACCTTCAATTGTGCTTCGGCAAAGGCCAGTGCCTCTTTTTCACTGCCATTCAGAGATTCCTTGACTTCAATATCTTGCATGCCAGATGAGAATTCTGCTTTATTGATATAAGTCCATTGCCCTTGGAATCTTTTAAAAATGAGAACATCAGGTCCTGAAGTGTGACCAAACGTAGACTCAAATGCAATCCTCAAGAGGTGCTCAAATATATGATGACGGCAAGCAAAATGTTACAGATTTTTCCCTAACAACTCTTCAAGCAAGACATTAAATTCAAGCAAGACATTAAGACGCTCTCTCACTCTTACTCACAGTGACCATCACCGAACCCGCGCATATGCGTCGGCTACTAGTTCGCATGCGTGCGAGTGCGATAGACAACTGCTCTCTCTCTCGCACGCTACACAGCTGAAGGCGAAATTCAATTTGCGTACTTTTTTTCAAGCATATCTCGGAAGCTAAGCAGGATAGAGCAATTTTGCTTCAATTCTTCTTTGTGGGGAGCTTCATGAACTTCAAAGAATGACAAGAGTAAACATAGCGAGCGAGACCTGCGAAACGCGAATTGAGTTTCGTCCTCAGCTGTGTAACGTGCGAGAAAGAGAGAGCAGTTGTCTGCGCTACTCGCACGCATACAGGTTCGGAGCTACGCATGCGCACGAACGCGGGAATGATCATTGTGAGTAGGAGCGGAATAGCGTTCGCATTGACGCAGCACCACGAAATATGAACGAAACCTTAGACGGATACAATAATTATAGGTGAAGAGATAGAGGAAAGAGTCTGAGAAAAAAAATTAAAGAATACGAAAAAAAACAAAAACGAATGAGAGCACAAACATACTATTTGTTTGATAACTTTTAAACAAATGGATGAAAAAAATTGGTAACTCTGGATCCATTCTGCATGTTTCGCAGACACATTTGGAAAAGATATGTGAAACTATGAAGTTTTTTGAAATTGTTATGATTTTTTAAGCATTTCCCGATTCTTCGCGCGGCTGAGCTGTCTTAGAAAATTTAAATCGTGAAGATCTTGGGTTAATTTTCCAAATACGCAAAAAGTGCATCAGAACAATTTTGTAGATAATTTCATGATCGTCAATTTTTATTCCATTTTTTTTATTTTCGAATTGTTTGCTATTTCCGGAATATTTCCTGTTAAGAATTTCCTTAAATTTTGGGTAATTCTTGGAGAGAATTTCGATGCAACTCGCCGAAACCCTCTGATGACTTACTCGTGATGACTGTATGAATTAGCCGGCTCTCCGGATGGCAAAGCGGAATTGCAAACAAACAAAAAGAATAGACCACACAGTAAAGATGTTAGTAATTAAAGAAATAGAACACGTGATTATTATAAAAATGAACTCTTTAATTAATAACGTGATTCGATATAAAAGCAATAATTTGCCCGCACTGATTCTAATTCTCTTTGTGATAATTGTCTCGATTGTCTTTGATAATTGTCTCTAAATTCTTGCCATTAAACAAATAAATTTATTGATAAATTAATTTTTTATTAATAAATTTTTTAAGAGAATCAAATTTCGGAAAAAATATGTAATGCGCAAGCAGGATTTGAACCCACGACCCTCTGATTACATGTCAGGTGCTCTGACCACTGAGCTATTGCGAGTTACTATATTTACCTTCGAATTTTGATTCTCACATCTTTTTCTCCACCTCTCATCCACGAGGGAATGTCGCCATTAAACAAATAAATTTATTAATAAATTAATTTTTTATTAATAAATTTTTTAAGAGAATCAAATTTCGGAAAAAATATGTAATGCGCAAGCAGGATTTGAACCCATGACCCTCTGATTACATGTCAGGTGCTCTGACCACTGAGCTATTGCGAGTTACTATATTTACCTTCGAATTTTGATTCTCACATCTTTTTCTCCACCTCCCATCCACGAGGCAATGTCGCCATTAAACAAATTGTCTCTAAAGCTTGAATTTCTTTTTCGGTTATCGTGCTAACAAGATCACCATTGAAAAAATCATTAGTATCAAAATTTTTCGAAAACTATCATTGATAAATAGATAGATTATCAAGAATAACGTTGATTAGAAATTGGTTACCAAGGGAACATTGAGAATCGTATGAATTAATCGATATCCGCAAAACATAAAAAAGGTATCCACAATGAAATAGCAATTCGAGTGAAAGCATTGAATATTAATTCAAATTAAATTATTGAATACTCTTCTCCTTTTAAATTTGAACAAAAATGGAAATTCATGTTAAACGATTTAGTGAAGTGGAGGAAAAGGAATCCATTCGGAAGCGACTTGCTAATAAGTTAGCAGATAAAGCTATAATGATATAGAGAATGATGCAAGTTTCCACTTGTTGCATTATGATTTTTGCCTTTACGATCACTGGTGATATCAGACCCAATGGATCGTAAATCTGAGCCATCTCGGATAATATGCTCCTCTTTGTGATGATTGTCTTCTTAAGTGGCTTCGCATGGAACTGAAGCACGTCTGCCTGTTGGTTCCACTTCATGCCTAAGACCTTCGTTGATGATTCTTCCCAAAGTTTCGAGGATGATGATGAAGTCGAAGACAAGTTCAGCTTATTGATGATGTCTGGTGGATTGCTGCACCGCTTTTGCAGTGGAAACCCGCCCACCATGCAGAGACCTATTAGTTCTCTGATGTGGGCCTCTAGCTCTCCTTCTGTATCTGCTCCTCCAAAGATGTCGTCCACGTACCTTCCCTTTTTTAGGGTGTCGACTCCCCTTGGAAAGTTGTGGCCTCCATCCTCAGCAAGTTGCTCCAACACTCTCAATGTTCAAAAACATCATAACTTGCACATCAAATGTGTTTTTCATCTCCTCTGAATGAAAAATCCTCGTAGATGAGACAAGGAAACAGAAGTAGGAAATAATCATTTTTTAAATGAATTTCATTCAGTAATGAATGATATATTCTATAATCTATTCCAGTCAGGCAAATCTACTAAAATGTCTGTTATTCATTACTCTCATGAATGAAACTAGACAAAAGGTAGATCATAAACGGACAATTATAGTTCAAAGTTTTCTTTACTTGATTTGATAAAATATAAACGGTATTAATTTTTTAAAAATGTCACGATTGAAAACAGATTTATTAATGAAAATATTTGCGACAAAAACATTTTCTAACATTTTCCCAATATATGAAGCCAGGTAGTGCAGGTACTAAGCCTCTTATTTATGACTTAGAGTGCCCATCACTTTGACCTGATACTTTTCCTACCCGACAATGGAGGGTAATTCGTGCCGTTTAACTTCCCATCAAATTTTATGGTTGGGAATTGCCTGTAGGTCAAAATTTTTCATACAACTTTGGATAACTTGAGTGACCTGAAAAATTATTTTAAAAATTTTTTTAAAAATCACACTGTTCTTTTATCCCATAAACTTTCATTTTCGAGCATGCGAGAGTTGAAATTCAAAAATTTTCCAAAATGGGCCAGCCTAATACACACATACAGACATGCTTTAAAAATATGATTTTTCGACGTTTAGGATCATTTGTAGTCATATTCCGATGAAATCTCAAAATCGAGAAATCCGACGAAAATAATGCTTCCACTCGGAGGCAAAAAACTATCGAGAGAATTCGTGGCAACAAAAAAAAACGAGAGAAGTTAATGTGAGATTTTGGAAAAACTATTGAAAGAAATTGTGGATAAAAAAAAAGAGAGGAATTTATAGTGAAATTTTGATTTGAAAACAAAACAATTGGAAGAATTCGTGGCGGAAAAAAAACTATTGAAAAAGAAAAATATTATTAAGGATGTATTCTAATTTTTTGGGTAAAAAAAGACCTATCTTTCGGAATTTTTTTTGAGAATGCTATGGAAGAGATGAATATGAAAATGAATAGGTATGATTAATAAAATCTTGAAATACAACATAAAAATTTTTTTCATCTATTTTTTCCAACTTTTGTATACAAAATCCATTGCTCAACCTAACGCTGTAATTTTGGGGCCACTCGGCTCCCACACGATATCTCGACAACGGCTTATCTGATACAAAAAAATCGAAGTGCTTTAGATTCGGTATGATAGTGGCTACAGATTAAACCTCCAAAATATTAATTTTCAACTGATTTCGTTAATTTTATCTCAAAAAAAGAAAAATAACTAAAAAAAGTGTGCATTTTTCACCGTTTTTTGTAAAACAAAAATAGTAAAAATCCAAATTTCAACTTGATGGAGGTTCATCTTGTGATTTCTTATGTGTAGAATATGTGGTGCAAATTTCTGAAGGATCGGCCCACTGGTTCTGGAGAAATCGTGGGGGAGGTCTGAAAAAACGTTGTTTAGAGAAAAACGCGTTTTACGTTGTTTTAAACAAGAATTTTTTTTGATAAACAAGAAATCATAAAAAAATCTTACCAAAATTTACCCTGTGATACCTGCACAATGTTCTGAGATGTATATACATTCGAAACATGTTTTTAAAAAAATGTGGAGAAAAAAAAATTTCAATCTAGAATACATCTTTAACAGAAATTTTTTTTTGTGTGAAAAGAAAGAGAGAAGAGAAGAAATCATTTATGGAAAAGGGGAGAAAATTGTTGTGAACAGTGTGTGTGTAAGAGAGAGAAAACTATTGCCTGATTCTCCGAGAGAACTATCATAATAATTATATTATTTGGGATTAATAATAAGAAGGAGGAAATTATTGAAGAGGTGAATTAACTCGAAAAGAAAAAAAAGGGGAGAACGATTTACAGAAAAAGTAAGTAGACCAAGTTAATAGAAAGAAATACAGTGGATATTGCGCGTGCAGATTCCGCACATTGGAAGAATAAGAAAGGGGAGTTTTATTTTATGCTAATATTTTCAATGAAAAGTGATAGAAAATAGGGGACGGGAATATAAAATAGATCAGTTGAATTCAATCCGAAAATTTTGATTATTATAATTTTCATATTTCGATTGGAATCTATGAAAACCTGAAAGAAAAAGATGAAAAACAATCCGTCGGAATTCTGAAAGATTAAACTAATTGATTTTTTTTTCTGAATAATTTGACTTGGAAAAAAAAACTTATTATAAAAACCTGAAAGAAAAGATGAAAATCAATCCGTCGTGACGCTGAGAATTGAATTAATTAATTTTTGAATAATTTGACCTGGAAATTTTTTTTTTTTTATCATAAAAACCTGGAAGAAAAGATGAAAATCGTTCCATCAGAACGTTGAACAATAAATTAATTGATTTTCGAATAATAAAAAAAAATATATATATTATAAAAACCTGAAAGAAAAGTTAAAAATCAATCCGTCGGAACTCTGAAAATTCAATTAATTATTTTTTTTTGAGCTGAAAAATTTTAAAATCCTGAAAAAAAATGAACATAAGTCCGTCGAAATTATTCTAAGAATTTAATTGTGACGATTTGAGTTAGTCCTTCTTGTTAATACTCGATGTTGGTCCGTTGACCCTCGGCTGCTCTGTACCTTGGTCAAGCTTACGGGGAGTTCGCTCAATTGTAGAAGGGATACAGGGGTCACAGGGTTATAATTCCAAACACTGGTGTTTATAATAATGTAATTGTAGTATATTAAAATAATAAGGTCTACACGTTTTGGATTTTGACTCAATAACGCGAACTAAGTTTGTCTTTTTGCTCCAGGTTTCTGTAACGCTGGTAGCTCCGCGCGAAGTGCCGTTGGCTTCCCCGCTTGGAGTCTTCCAAGCCCCCCAGTGAAGCCAAAATGCAAAGGTAAGCATTCTCACGGTTCCGAACGTATTCCAACTGCTTCTTCAAGAAGCTGGACTACCTGAGCTCCGTGAGACTGCTTACCTGGCACTTTAGAGAGATCTCAAGTTCGAGTCTCCTTCTCTTTCGCTACAACGCCAACGTATGGACTCCACACATCACACTCCCCACATTTAACTATTCCTATCCTTAGCTTGATAAAGAAATATATTTGCTCTTAACTATTTGAGGAAAAGTCCTCTTCTGATTTGACATGAATAATAACTAGAGGTGCGTAGTTGCTCGCTCGCTGCGCTCGCTCGCGAATGGAGGAGTGCGTAGTTGCTCACTCGCTACGCTCGCTCGCGTATAGAGGAGTGCCTTACTGCTAATGAGAAGGAATTAGTAAGAATGTAGTATGATGAGTGTGACTCTTCGAACCGCACTAAGAACTTTCCGATAATTTCTCTCATTTACTATTAGGAAACATGATGAATGAAAAGAACGATAAATAACAACAGACATAGTAGTAAAAACTATCAAAAAAAGTTGGGGAGATCGCGAAGTATGAGATTAATAAAAAAATCGATTTTTCCTCGTCGGGGTCAGTACATAGACTTCGCTTATTGAGAAGTTAAGAAAAATTTAATAATGTTTTTCTTACAAAACTAAGAAATTACCGGATCGATTTCGATCAAAATCTAATGGCCGCAAATCCATGTCAAGATGCTTTGATTACGACATCGATCATCTCGATCACATTATTAATTTATGAGAAAATGGGAACGAAACATTTGGTTACAGACATACACACACACACACACACACATACAGACATGGTCGTGAAAACTATCAAAAAAGGTTGGGCAGGTGTCAAAACATGCAGATCGATCGAAAAATCGATTTTTCATTTTCGGGGCCAATACATAAACTTCCCTTATCGGGAAGTTAAAAATGAAATTCCTTCTGAAATTATCTACTAGACTCTAGATCCCAATCCTGATTGATAGAATAACTAAAACCTAACGATCGAGTCCACAAGGTTGAATGATTACAAAGGATATTACGAGTGACTCGATACAATAAAAAAAAATTGAAAATTTCCCGTCGTCTTGAGTGCATTGGTTTCACCAGCCGCCTAGGTCATGTCGAGCTGGGTACTGCTGCCCTGCCGTCGTATTGAATGGCAGGTCCAAGATCTGCCATTGCCCTGGCACCAATCGAGCGATTTGTGTCTCAGGTGGGAGGTTTTGGTTCGTTGCCCTCTCACGTGGTCCAGGCTGATATGGCACTATCACTGCTGGTGGTGCCCTTGTCATACCCCCGTCAACAGTGGCACCAAGCGCGTCAATGGAGCGCGCTCGGGTCAGCTGTTCTGTGGAGCTGTGTGGTTCAATGACCTGCGGGAAGGTGACTCTCGCAGCTGGCAGTGTTGATAACTCGATGACGTCGTCTTCTCCTGCTTCTTCCCTGACTCGTCGTGGTTGCTGACTCCTCCGCCTTGTTTTAACACCGCATGTTATACCTGAGGACCAAATCAAACCCCCACAAAGTTTCCAAACCCTTGACCAAAGTGAAAATTTCCAAAATAGCGTTCCTATTAGAATAAGTGTGCCCATCCCTACCCCCGTAAAAATAAGGCTATCCTCTATCTTTCTAACTTCTCGAGTTGTCTGCTTTTGATTCAGCATAGACTCTGCTTTGTTAATGATTTCTTGTAATTCTATATTATCCCTCCTTATACTTTCTCCGTCGTTCTGAGTTACTGGCAAAGTTTCTAGGGCATTGAATTCTGCTGAAATTTCTGAAATATTCCCCATTCCGTCTTTCTCTACCGCATCACGCAAAAGCTTAGAAATATCTACTATCACTCTCTGTACTATATCGATTTCCTTGCGCGAAACTATCTCTCTAAAAGGTATCAGTGTTACCGATCCTGATTGGGCCTCGCAATCTTGCGAGAGAGTTAATTTGCCCTTATCCACGATTGATCTGACCTCTAGTTCGCGATTTTTGCAATGAATTCTTAGTTCGTCTCGTTCCGGCACCGAGAAAACCCACGAATTCGAATCTCCGATTCTCGCCCAATACGTTTGACTGACCATTTTCACTCGAATGTCACACAGTCCGCTGTTTTTTATTTGGGAACTGGTGATCGGTTGTACCTCACAGTCACGAGCGTCTCTGATGTTGAAGATCGGACGAATTGCACGGCAAATCATTTCAACGTTTCCTTTCTTGCACGCTGTTATGTCCCTTTCATCCATCTTGCAAAAGATATCAGAGCGATCAGATACTGCTGTGTATGGATATGTAGGCAAGATGAAAGCCATATATCCCTTGCTTAGGCTTGCTATCTTGTCTGGCAAAATGATGTGGCGATAAACATCAAAATGTTCCGGGCTCACCAGTGGTGTTTTCAAGACAAAAACTAACTTGTTCTTTCTTGTGTAGACCGTCAGGTCCGATACTGTCAATAGTTCGTTCACGAACCTTTTTTCGAGTGGTACAGGAAATTCGACGTTTCTGTTGTTCTTCATGATGTCATCTGCTGTTTTCAGGATGTCTTCTGGTGACAGAATTGATGGATGTACTTGTCCTCTCTTTGCAAAGAGAATGGCGTTGAGAAGAACCTGTGTATCTATTTCATACTCGTTGATTTCTGCGGTGAAAACTGCCAATACATTGGCTACCTTTTCGTTGACGTAAGTTATGTTAATATCATTCGCCAATTTCTTACTGCTTTTAGAGATGGTCTCGTTCAGCACGCGAATCCTATAATTTATCTCGTTGATTCCTGAATTAGTTCTGTTGAATTCTGACTGTATGATGTGTGTCTGGTTAACGATCAAGGCCAATGTTTCTCTGTTACTCTTTTGTAACGACTCAATGCACTCATCGTAGTACGCTGCATCTTCTTCGTCTAGAGTTCCAAACAAAGCTTTGTTGATTTTCCCAATGAAGCTAAAAGGTGCACGTTTCTTCTTCTTGCTTCCTCCATCGAGTAACTCATTCAGGTGTTTATGAGTGAGCTTGATGGAGTCAAGCGTATGACCTATTTCCTTAATTTGAGGGCTGTTGATGCACTCGATGTCAAGAGACTTGCAGGTCTTCTTCATCTCTAGCCAGTGCTGGATGTATTCCTGTCTTTTACTGAGAAATTCCACCAGATCCACGTGCGTTATCATCTTCCCGGTGTTGTGGTAGACTCGTAGACTGGCATACTTCATTGATATCAGCCCCCCTCCTTGGTTGATGTTGGAAATCTGCACGGCATCACCTGGATCTGTAGTGACCCTGTAAGAAATTTCAACCTATTGACATCTATCAACTGATATTTCTTATTGATTAAGTTTTATTCTTTTTTTCCTATTCATGAAAGTTCATACACAAAAATGAACATAGTCGAGAGTCAAAATATATCGAAATTTGTAAGACCGATTCCTTATTGGTCAATTCAGAAAAAAAAAAATCCTTTCCCCCGTCGGCAGCAAATTGACAAATGCATACCGTTTCGACAAATGCACATCGCAGTCTTCACATTTTTCTCTTCCGATTTGTTCGTTCATGTGTGAGAACGTGGCGCTCCAGAAAAAATTATTATTTTGTGAGAAAAAATGGGATCATCAGAAAATATTTCGTGGACGGAGAATGAAGAGATTGCAGCTTATAAAGCTGGAAACACAATGATGTAAGTATTCAAGTCATCTCATGTGAAATATATGAAGAAAAAATGGATAAGTAAATAAAATATCTAGCCCATGAGCATTTCAATGCGATGAGGGGAGGGTGTTGAGAGGGGGGGTGGAGTGCAGGGACGAGGATTTCGCTTGACTCAAGTGTCGACCACAAATAACCTCAAATATTGCATGTGTGGGGCAGTCACTATTTATTTTTTATTTCTTTATAATTATTTAATCAATTACTACCGAACGGCACAACAAAATTGTTGGATTAAATTTTGCAGCTTACTTTGAAATGTAGTCAAGAATTTTTTAATTTTTTTTTTCATCAAAATCGCGTCGTCGACATTATCGGCACCGATCTTCATTCAACATCAAAAATTTAATCAAATGGAATTTAACAAATTACAGTGACTTTGTCGGCTACATCGAGGTTATTGTAGGACTCTTCCCAGTTACGACGTATCAAAAGTGGATTTACAAAATCATTCTGAACAACAACAAAGGCACGAAAGTTCGTGTTGTCTTCTGGAAAGATAAAGCAGTGGAGTGGAGCGGGAAATTGAGATTGCACGAGGTAACAAAAAAATAAACGCGTTTTCATTCAACATACATAATTACATATATATCTACAGTATTTCCATGATAAAAAAATAAACGAATTTTCCTACATTTAACAAAAGACATATTTTAATACGGTGGAAATCCCAAAGATAGACATTTTTTTTCAATTTATTAGAAAAATTTTTTTTTAATTTATTAGAAAAATCCTGAATTCTATCCGAAATATTGTTATTGTTTCCGAGCAATTTTGATGATATCATATAAAAAGCAAAATATTTTCATTTCACCCCTTACGTTTTCTTTTCCCTAATACTTTTTTTTCTTCCAGATCGTCGAAATTACTTGCTGCACTGTAGGAGATGTGAAATTCCAGTTCGATAAAGAACTGAAAGGAGTCATTGCTGATCAAGAGCTGCATTTCCAAGACTATGGTACAGTCACTGTTTTGGGTACAGTTGATGTCACTACCATGATTCCAGTACTCGAAATAAGCTATATGAGTACTTCAATTGAGGAATGTTTGAACAACAAGGTGACTCCAATCGGTGAGTAAAATGAAACAAATTCGATGTTCAACTATCAATTACAAAAAAAAAATTGTTCTTTGACCGATTGGGAATATTTATTATCGGATTCATCTCCATCGAACGATTTCATTTACTGATTGTTCATAGGGATATTGGAAAAATAATTAACAGCATCAAATTATTGTGAAACTGTCATTGACGATTTGGCGATTTGACAATAATTTGATGTTAACTATTTTTCCAATATCCCGATGAACGATCAGTGAATTGAAAATATTCATCAAATGAATGTTTTTCTAATGATTTCAGCTGTTTCGGGACATGTCAAAAATGAATTCAAAGTCTTTAAGACAGTTGGTCAAGTTCTGCTTGCTAATGGAAATATTGCTTATGGGAAATATCGACTGTGTGTACAGATTCATGGATATGATCCCCAGTCCACACCTGCATTGGAGAGAGGAGTATATGCTACTTGTCGTGGCACCATTGATAATTCGAGGGCAGCGCCTTTTTTGAAAGTCAATGGCATGAGCAATGTCATCGTAGATGAGGCAGTTCCCAAATTGTCACTTGAACAATTGAGACTGGCCATTTATTCACCACCCGCTCCAAAGACTAACCCGATTTCTACCCCAAAACGACCTGCAGATGACGAGAAAGAAAATTATCAGAACAGCCAGGAAAAGAAGGTGTGTAATCGGTCAAGAAATGTGTAATCAGTCAAGAAAAAATTATAATTCAATCGACAACATGTTATTAGATTAGATTATTTATCAATTTTAGTTTTTCTTTTCAGAGTAAAACTGATTGAATTCTATGGAGAAATTATTACGAACTCGGTGAACAGTCACAATTATCAGCAGCCTTCCCTCTTCTCTTCGTTTGTTTTTTTCGTTCTTGCCAGTTGCGACCTATTCATATTTTTTCATCTTTTCCCCTCATGGTTCATCCACTACGCAGTAGTTTTCTCATTTTTCTCAGTTTTTTAGAAGAAAAATGAATCATGAGTCATTAATTCGAGTTGAATTTGAAGCAGTTCTGAGTGATATTAGTATTTATGTGGAAGATCCAATAATTATCGAGAATCTGGACTGATTACGTTATGATAAAGATATTGACTGACTACGTTATGATAAAAATATTGATTGATTATGATATTAGGGTTGATAGGATGAAAACAGAGATTTTATTCTATTAATAATAATAGTTTGCAATGTAATGCTTGATGAAATGAAGTGGTTATAAAGTTTTCCCACAAATTGATTTTTATCCATCATTAGTTTTTTGAGAATGTCTCGGAAACTGAGTGAGATACTGTAATTTTACTCCAATTGTTTTTTGTAGCTCCTCAAGCTCTCTGCAAAAAAGGATTCGAGCAAAATTGCGGGATCTCCCTCAAGTTCCAAGATATCCAAAAAAAACTGATGCTCTGTGAAACCAATTCGTCTATAATATGAATGTTATATTTCCTATACTTTAAATGTTAAATAGGGAAATGGAAATTTACTTTTCATTGTTTTATGTAATGAAAAAAATTGTCATGACCCAAATTGTTTCTCAATTAATAAATAATTTCTCAATTAATAAATAAAAAAAATGTTCCTCAATTAATAAATTGAAAAAATGGATAAACTGTTTTAAAAAATGATCGTTTTATTATTCAACTTTTCTATTTTTCTCTCGCCAGTTAGATAATTTTTGCCGTTCGAAAATATGCGAGGATTCATCGCTGATGTCACATTACATGAAAACGCTATGCACATTTTCATGTGCTCTCGCCTCCGATTTAAAGTTTGGCGCAATTGCAATTGTTCAAGTCCGCCATAATTTAAAAATACAGTCTGTCATTAAAACAAACAGCTCTGTCATTTTGAAAGACAAACAGTATTGATGATAATTTGTGATAATCCTTTTAATTCTGCACTCAATTCAGTCACTGAGGGAATCTCAAAAAATATAAGAAAATAGTGATAATTTATGATAATCAGTTCAATTCTCAACTGCAAGTCAGTCACTGAAGGAATCTCAAAAATATAAAAAAATAGTGGTAATTTGTGGTAATCCTTCCAATTCTCAACTCAACAGTCACTGAGAGAATCTCGGAAAATACGAAAAATATTGAAAAAACATTCTGCGTGTTCGTGTTTTCATTACAAGTGGTGAAAAAATACGTGAATCGATAGAAAAAAAATATTGCAGGTAAGATCTATATTTGTTATCTCAGCAAGAGCCAATTATTATTTAATTCACGATGTAAATTTGGGATAATTGAATGGTATTAGTTGCCATAATTTGAACGAAACTGAATTCACTTATTTTTTCATTATATTTAGGTAGTATCACAACAAATTCGAGTAGTGATCGCTCTCTCTTATGTCGCATCAAAGATCACATATAGCATTTTCTGATTTCTTTTATAATTTTCTACAGTGTAGTTTATGAGATGTAAACTATCGAAATCACGAAAAATAACAGCGGTGCAGACAAGACGCTTTAAAGTGGATAGTGGCTACAGCATTCTAGCTAAATCAGAGGAAAAAAAATATTCAAGTCACCGTATAATTATCGAGAAAATATTGAGGCGGAAAATAATCAGTCATTTTTTCCTTCTCTCTTCACGATCTCATGCATGGGATAAGAGATTGATGATGGGGAAAAATCGCGGAACAAAAAAATAATATTTATAAACTGAAGATGTGATTTTCAAGCAGTTTAATCACTTTTTCAGATAACTAAATCACATTCTTCCGAATCATCAGCAATTAATCGGAAACTATCCTATGAATTCTCATTTTTGTTCCGCTCCCTCGACCAAAGTAATCCTACACTACTTTGAATTAATTCAATCATCATTATGGAGCAGACTTGAAAATAACTTTATTTCATGCGTTTCAGAAATACACAAGAATTCTGTCGTCATTATCAAGAGTACTGCAACTGATAATTGATTGAGGTGCTCGAAATTATTACAATCATCGTTCACAATTAGCATTGTTCGTACTCTGAATTATACAGGTGAAGAATTGATTGAGGCGTCAAGTCCAGATTTTTCTCGTGAGTATTTATTATACTTTTTCAGAGTAAATCATTCAGTGTTGATCAGATTAAGTCATGAAACCTGCTCGAAAAAATTGTGCGAAAAACTCAATTTGGTAATAATAGACGAATATTCAGTACAGTAGGGCTCCTGTCATTTCGACTCTTCGGAAGTCGATTCTGGAAACTCGAAATTAGCTGACAGCCTAACGATTCGTCACTTTGACTGGTAGGGGAACCAGCTAACATAAGGACATGAAGGATGACCCAAGAGTGGGGGAGACGATTGCTCCTTCTGTTGAGATGACACGACTCGAATTACAGGAGTCCTACGGTATTAATATCAGGGTGGCGGTTGACCTGGAAAAGTCAGGGAATTTTAAATCTCAGGGAAATTCGTAGTTTATTTTTTATTATCCCCATAGTTTTTAAAGTTATAGATATTTGAGGGACGGTGCAGTTAAATGGATACAATGGGTAAAACGGACACGGGTTCATTTTGGTATTCCATAAAAACTTTGGTAGTACATAAAAACTTTTTTGTTTCTGAAAAATTTCAGGTTTTTGAGAATATCTCTCGTTCTATTTATCGAAACGACCTGGAGCAGATCTTAAATGAGAGGTGAGCTCATTTCCCATCAATTTATGGGATTTGGAAAGAAAAATATCAATTTTTTCGAGAACTTATAGGGCAAAAACCGATTTTCAGAAAATGACCTAAAAGAATATTCGAAAAATTGAATTAAAAACTTTTGAACCACATAAATCAATGAGAAATGAGCACACCATGCATTTAAGATCAGCCTCAGATCGTTACGACCTACAGAACTGGAGATATTACCGAAACAGTGAATTTTTTCGATTTCCGAGAGGAAAAGTCCTTCAAAACTTAGCCAAAAGAGTAGATTTCTTTAACAATCGAACCGTTCAATTGGAGTGTCCATTTTACTCCACCTTCCCTTAGTAAAAGGAATTGAACTTTTCGATTAGTCGAAAATCTACAAAAAGGGTTAACAGAAAACACAGTCCTGAAAACTCAACGCAGTTTCGGGTATTATTGTCAAATTCTAATAAAAAAATTATTTTTAAGAATAACTAAGAATTTTACCGTATATTCAAATAATATTTCTTTTGTATGTCCTGGAATTTTAGTTTCAATCAGAGAAAAGTCAGGGAACTTTGAAATTAGTTTCCAGTCGCCACCCTTAATATGCAAATACAATCTTCCGAATCTTTATTATCAATGTTATTGCATGATAAACATGTGCTGACATTCCCATGAGTACACATTTCTTCCATTGGCATTTCGATTTTTTCATTTTTGCTTCCGAATGGAAGCTATGTAATCATAAGAATTTTCGATTCTAATTTTTTCAATTGAAAAAATACGTAAGGGAGAGTGGGGGAAAATTGACATTCGGAGCAACACAATTCAGGAATTTTGGTGAAGTAAAGGATTTCTGAAAAAATATGTAAATAATTGAGAAGATGCTCCGAAATGTGGAAACTATCAGTAAATTTTCTTGATTCAATTAATGAATTGAATCAATCATTCGATATGACGCTCTGCCTATAAGAAAATTGACAGTTCATGATAATATAATAAAACATTTTCTTTTTTCTGTTTCAGTGGGCTTGCAGCAAATGGATATTATTGAATGATAATAGATAAATATAAAGAGAATATGAAGAGAATATGAATATAAAGAAAATATAAATGTGAAGAAATTAATAAAAATATAAAAACTGATATATATAGAACATAATTCAAATAAAAGAGATCAAATATGAGAAATACTTATCGACAAAATATATAAAAACTGAGATATACAGAACATAATTCAAATAAATGAGATAAAACATGAAAAATAATTATCTGGACAAAATATAGATAGATAGACTGCGACGGAATCCAGCAATTCCGTCGGGTGAAAACCCAATTTTATTTGAATGGGGAAAGAATTCAACTCTTTCTCCCATTCAAATACTCGCGGGCAACGTTCGTAACACTTCGTGGCCACCCGAAAGCCACGAAGTGCGTACGCAGGGATGGAGTGCGTGCGCAGCCAAAAGGAGGTGCGCACGCAACTCGAGAGAAGCGCACGCATCTCCGGACATGCCGCCATGTTCTCGAGCATGGCAACGTGAAACCAGTTGCGCCCGGGATTTTAAGTCGTGCACAACGAGTGCCAAAAATATCGGGAAAACGTGCGAAATAAATCGAATAAAAGGAAAAGAAAACGAAGGAGAGTGAGAAGTGAGAGTGATTGGAACAACCCCAGGAGTTCTCTCACAACCCCTGAGCCACTCCAACCACCCTAGAGGACGACAGTAGAGGACAGAGACGAGGAGAGGATAGGACCGAGGGAGGTTAACCCCAAATCACCAGCTTCAGGGAAAACCCCCAAAGTGAGTCGCTTTTTATTCACACGCGGTCGAGTCAAGCTATTCCATTTTTCTTTTGTACGTTTCATTAAAATCCGACTTAATTAATTAATAAAGTAGTTAATTCTCCCGTCTCGAAATCAACCCTCCGAGGGGGTTGTGCGGTGCTCGCGCGTATTTTTTGGTAATTCTATTGTTCTTCGCGAATTTTTCAGTTAGCGTCGAGAATGGAAAAGTCCATTATTGCGTAGGGGTGTCAGGCCGTTGGCGTCGGCCCAACTTTGCACCCCCGCGTATACGACTTACGCAACTCACCCCTGGGCCTAACTCAGGGGAAAATAGTAATTGTCGCGTGGGGCTCGGATATATTTTGTCCGAAAACCACCCCCAAATCACATAGGGCTAACTCCCTTGGGTTTTCCCGTGATTTGGGGATGATATTCATTGTCGCGTGGGGCTCGGATATACTTTGTCCGAAAACCACCCCCCAAATCACATAGGGCTAACTCCCTTGGGTTTCCCGTGATTTGGGGATGATATTCATTGTCGCGTGGGGCTCGGATATACTTTGTCCGAAAACCACCCCCCAAATCACATAGGGCTAACTCCCTTGGGTTTTCCGTGATTCGGGGATGATATTCATTGTCGCGTGGGGCTCGGATCTATTTCGTCCGAAAACCACCCCCACATCACATAGGGCTACCTCCCTTGGGTTTTCCCGTGATTTGGAGGATGAGACCTTTTGTCATGTGGGACTCGGATATTTCTTGTCCGACAACCCCCCCCAAATCGAATAGTGTCGAACCCCTTGGATTTTTCCTATGATTTGGGGTGACATTAATTGGTCGCGTGGCGCTTCGATATCTGTTGTCCAAAAACCACCCCCAAGCCTCATTCGGATAATCCGATGGATTTTTCGTGGGATTTGGGGAAAACGACTATTTGTCGAGCCACCCTTGGATATCTGTTGTCCAAACTACCCCCAGCCCCACTCGGGGAACCTCTTGGATTTTCCTCGGGGTTTGGGAGGAAGTGCTTGAAGTTGAGGGGCGCTTGAGTATCTTCTGTCCAAAACTACCCCTAAATCACAATAGGGGAAATCCTCTTGATTTCTTGTGTGATTTGGCGATAAAGTGCGGTAGTTCAGCGACCCGGGGTATCTTTTGCCCGAAACCACCCCTAAATCTCCAATAGGGGATCCCATGGATTTCTCGGGCGATTTGGGGAGGTAAGGCCGTCATCGAGCGTCTCGAGGGTATCTTTTGCCTAGAACTACCCCTAACTCGCAATTGGGGAATCCGATTGATTCCTCGGGCGACTTGGGGGAAACTGCAGAGATCGAGGGGCTTGCGGGCATCTTTTGCCAAACACCACCCCCGACTCTCAACCAGGACTCTCCCGAGGCCTCGTATGAGTCGGGGTTGTCCCCAGGAGTAAGAGGATTCTATCGAGTGATCTGCCGGAGGATCCACCCCCAGTGTGGGTTCCGATTCCACATCGTGGTCAGGAGACCGCCCCTCAACACATGCAGGACGGACAACATGGACCAACGGACTTGCGCCCTCCCCTTTTGTTATTACTATTATCATTATTATTATTATTATTCTTACTCAGTTTGTATATTGTTGGAGTTCAATAGTGGAACACGTAAGGACAATTTCGGTGTTTTATTTGGAGTTTGCCCGATTATCCCATCTTCTTCCCCGAATCCACCCCTCTCTCCGCAACCAAGTACTGAGCTGCCGAGAGGCTGGTCCGTACCCTTCCACCCTCTGGTTTAGGTTTAGGTTTTCCGAGTTACGTTTCCGATTTCCGTTAGGTTTAGAGGCGATTAGGTTTAAGGGTTTTAATCTGTTGGCTGGAGTATTTTGCGGTGTTGGTCCCGCCGAATTAGACCAACTGGCGCCCATTTTCAGCCCCTGCGGGGGATGTTTAGTTTTAGGTTAACAGAGGGTCGGGAAGGGACGAAGGTGTCGGCAGTTTTCTGCGTGGGCAGAAAATGTCACGTCACAAGATATTTGAACTAGATATTGAGAAACGAGAAAATTAATGCAAATCAATAAAAATCATAAAACTCAAGCAGTCAATGTTATTTGTGTGTAAATGATCATTTTCCCCATTCTTCCAACACTAAATATTATTAACAATCATATATAAATACTCTAGAAATCGAAATTATTTATATATAAATTATTATCTTCCCCATTTCTTTCATTTTAGCATCCAATTCATTCAAATAAAACAAAAAACAGATAATCGTCATTTCCATTAATTATTTTCATACTAATTAATAAATATTAAGAGAATCAAATATGCCAAAAAGAAAAGTTCAGCGTACACCAGAGGAAGAACAAGAATTCCAAAGAGTTAGACGAGAGAAAAATGCAGCTTATCAGCGAGAATATCGTGCAAGAATGAACACAAGAAGAGACATTGTACGCAACATTTCGAATTCTGCAAAAAACAACTGTCGCGGGGTACTAGATTGTGAAAATCCTTCAACGAGTAATGCTGGTATCAGTGGCGAGACTGACAACAACCTTTCTAGAAATCCACCAACGCGATTAGGTCGACCCCCCAATTTGTCTATTCGTGAAATGTCATCGAAAGAGATCCAAAAGCACTACATAGGAAGAATGAATATTCCATGTACGCATTGTAACGCGATGCATTTTGGAGCTGAAAGAGTAGCACACAAGAAAGACTCTTTCAATGATTGTTGTAATCATGGAGAAGTATCTCTTGATCCTTTACCCGATCCTCCCTCACTCTTGACCGATTTATTTAATGGGAATCACCAAGAATCCAAACATTTTCTCGAACGTATTCGCTGCTACAATAGCTCTTTTAGCTTCGCATCATTCAATGCCAATTTAGTTAATTTCAATGACAGGAGGCCTGGACCTTACTGTTTTAAAATACAAGGACAAATTTACTACCAAATGAATACATCCTTGTATCCGTCTGAAGACGACAGCCCATCTCATGGTCAACTTTTCATCATCGATCAAAATGAAGCCACAGATATTCGGTGTCAACAGATGTCTACATTGCATGAGGATATTGTTAAAGCCTTAGATAACACCATTCGCGAGTGTAATATATTTGCTCAATCTTTTCGAATGATGCATGAAGAAGTACAATCAGCAATGGAGAATAATCAAATGCAAAATGAACCTGAAATGCAGCTCCTATTCTCATTGAAACCAGGTATGGATCGAAGACGTTATAACTTACAAAGAATCAACGAGGTGGCTGCAATTTTCAAAACAACTGCTGATGGTGACATTCCAGAATCTTATGTCACCATACATAATAAGCACACAAGAAGCTTACAATTTATCAGTTCACTAGATCCAAATGTGGAACCTTGGATTTACCCCTTATTCTATCCACATGGAACACAAGAGTGGTTTTCGAATATTCCATGTGTGAACAAACCGCGATGCGTTTCCCGAGCCCAATATGTTAAATATAGAATGTCAGTTCGAGATAATAACGTCTTTTTGATGGGTGGAAGATTGTTTCAACAATGGATTGTTGACAGCTATGTCAAAATTGAAAGAGAACGTCTCAATTTTTGTAGAACCAATCAAAAAACGTTACGTGCTGATACCTATCAAGGGCTGCTTGATCATTTACAGCGATGGTAACGCTAGATTGGGAAAAGTTGTAATACTTCCCTCATCATTCACAGATCTCCCCGAAATATGCTTCAGCATTATCAAGATCCCATGGCAATCGTAAGCAAATATGGTAAGCCTGATCTGTTTATCACAATGACATGCAATCCTAATTGGGTGGAAATACAAGAAAATTTACTACCAGGTCAAACCGCATCTGATAGACCAGACTTAGTTTCACGTGTTTTTCATACGAAAAAAGAACGGCTACTAGAAGTCATTGTCAAGGAAAAATTATTTGGTGATGTAGTTGCACATGTCAATGTAGTTGAATATCAAAAACGTGGCTTGCCTCACGTTCATTTATTATTGACATTGAAACAGGACTGCAAAATTACTACTCCAGACGTAGTTGATAAATATATTTCAGCTGAAATTCCAGACCCTCAAGAAGACAGTACTCTTCACGATGCAGTCCTGAAGCATATGATTCACGGTCCATGCGGAAACTGGTGCAAAGATGAAAGAGGAAAGTGTTCGAAAAAGTTCCCGAAAAATTTTCGAGAAGAGACGTCAATGGATGAAGATGGATATCCCACCTATCGAAGACGAAACACAGGTCAATACGATCGTCCCAATGGTAATTCAACTGATAACCAGTACGTCGTACCTTATAATGCAAAATTATTGAAATTATTCGACTGTCATAACAACGTTGAAGTAGTGACAAGCATCAAATCGGTTAAATATCTATACAAGTATATGGGGCATTCTACGCCAAATCAGACGGTTTTGGAACTTATATTTTTTGATTCATCTGAAAAAATTCTATCTTTTTTCACATGTCAAAAAGTACTTTATTGAATTTTTCCAAATTTTTTCAGCTAGCCGTTCTCGAAATATTGATTTTTATTGATTTTGACTGAAAACATTCATATAACCGTCAAAAATTGACGGATTTCAACTTTTTTTTCTTCAAATGTCGGTTTTTTTTGGTTCTTTTGATCAAAAATATGTTGAGAATTATTTGACGTATTTTTCAAAACAATAATCCACTTTTTGTCTCAAAATATTAAAAAAAAAAATGTTTGTGTCGAGCCATTTTTTTGGAAATTTTTTATGTTAAAGTTCTCCTAATTCTACAACTTTTGTGTGAGTGGCATCGTGGGATTATGATTCTTTCTATTTTTTTTCGAATTTCAAAGAATAAAAAACTGAAAAAACAACCAGAATAAGTCAAAAATAGCGTATATTTCATCAGTATTCTTCATTCTCAATTTTTTCCTGAGTGAAGAACCATGACGTGATCATTTTTTTGCTACGGAATAATTTCGACAGAATATCTTTCACTGGACATTATGGAGTACCTATAGGGTAGACTGGGGCAGAGTGGAGTCCCTCGGGAAAGAGAGGGTTTTCAGCACCTACAATTCAGTTATATCTTCATAAAACCACGCCAATCAGGTTGGGCCTAATGATTCAAAGTGAATACCCAATGAAAATTTCGATTTCATTAACAGCTAAAAAAAATTTGTACTGTGATAACTACCAATTCTGTTGAGTATTTGAGATTAGGCCAATTATTGGCCATTGTTCTTATATTGATAACTATACGCCAGGAGGAGGAGAAGAGAAAGCAGTGAATAGTGACTCACTTTTGGTGCCGAGCTTTCAGATGATGACTGCAACATTGGAGCAGAAATGGCCCAATGACAACGCGGGCCCAATATTGGCATGTAAAATTGGGTCAATAGCAGCTCAATAGCTGCCTCAATATTGGTTCAACAGCAACATTATATTGGATGGCAAAATTGTTTACTGATATTGGGCTAATCATTCGCCACGTTGTCTATACTGGTTAGCCTTACACGGTTCCTCATTTGGAATGTACGAGAATATCAACATAGACGACGTTTTACGCTCGAACGATTTGACACTCGATTTCAAAATTGAATGATAATTCAATGCCAATATTCAGTACTGATAGGTTATGTAGAAGTATAGAAGATCTGGAAAAAGAAACTGAATTTTACTGGAAAGTACTTCTCTCTATCACCCTGAATGCAACTTTCCTCGTGGAAATGTCTTAAAAACTTAGTGGAACGGTTGATTATTATCACAAAAATAAAGTGAACTTTTCATTAAATTCTAATTCATGTTGTATCGGCCACTTTGCACCAAACTGCTATGCAAAAAGCCTATCTCCATGGAAACATCTCAAATACTTAACAGAATTGGTAATTATTGCAGTACAAATTTTTTTTCAGCTGTTAATGAAATCGAGATTTTCATGAGGTATTCACTTTGAATCATTAGGCCCAACCTGATTGACGTGGTTTTATGAAGATGTAACTGGATTGTAGGTGCTGGAAGCCCTCTCTTTCCCCGAGGGATCCACTCTGCCCCGGTCTACCCTATAGGTACTCCATAATGTCCAATGAAAGATATTCTGTCGAAAATATTCCGAAGCGAAAAAATGATCACGTCATGGTTCTTCACTCAGGAAAAAATTGAGAATGAAGAATACTAATGAAATATACGCTATTTTTGACTTATTCTGGTCGTTTTTTCAGTTTTTTATTCTTTGAAATTCAAAAAAAAATAGAAAGAATCATAATCCCACGATGCCACTCGCACAAAAGTTGTAGAATTAGAAATACTTTAACATAAAAAATTTTCAAAAAAATCGCTTGACACAAACATTTTTTTTTTAAATATTTTGAGACAAAAAGTGGATTATTGTATTGAAAAATACGTCAAATAATTCTCAACATATTTTTGATCAAAAGAACCAAAAAAAACCGACATTTGAAAAAAAAAAAGTTGAAATCCGTCCATTTTTGACGGTTATATGAATGTTTTTAGTCGAAATCAATAAAAATCAATATTTCGAGAACGGCTAGCTGAAAAAATTTGGAAAAATTCACTAAAGTACTTTTTGACATGTACAAAAAGATAGAATTTTTTCAGATGAATTAAAAAATATAAGTTCCAAAACCGTCTGATTTGGCGTGGAATGCCCCATATATATAAAGGCCATGATGCCGCATGTGTTACTATAATTGACCCTGAAACTAATGAGAATGTAATTGCGCATGATGAAATAAAAAATTTCGTAGAAGCTCGATATGTAGGACCAGCTGAAGCATGCGATCGAATAGTTGGACGACCATTGCAAAATAAAAGTCATTCAATTATACGACTACCTGTCCACTTGGAGAATCAACAAAATGTCACTATCAATGATGATGCAGATGAAGATGCCATGAGAACAGCAATGCAGCGGACCAACATGCTTCTCGATTATTTTGCTTTAAATGAACGTGACCCTGATGCTCATCAATTTACGTACTCTGAAATTCCCTCACATTATGTATTCAAAAAACAACAGGATTCCAATCTATCGAAGTGGGAAAAACGTAAAGCTCATTTCAATGTTATTGGGCGAATGTATAGTGTAAGTCCAACACAAAATGAGTTGTTTCATTTTCGTTTATTAATGATAACTGTGCGTGGTGCGACAAGCTATGGAAATCTCAGAACAGTTGATGGTCACATATATCCCACGTTTCAAAGCGCTTGCCTTGCCCTAGGTCTCATTGAGGATGACGCAGAATGGGAGCGTGCAATGACAGAAGGCAAGGTATGGATGATGCCTAGACAATTACGTCACTTATTTGTAAGAATTTTGATATATTGTCAGCCAATTAACCCAGAAGAACTTTGGGAGAAGTTCAAGGGAGCGATGTCTCATGATTTCCTAAGGTCTTTGAGCGCATCTGAAGCAGAGAGGAGAGCTTATGGTGAAGTGAATCGTCTTCTATCTTACGAAGGATCGAATATCAGTCGGTTCCCCACCATGCCACAATTGACGAATTTGGAGGATAATGTTGATTTTGTGAACGATGATGAAATATCAATTAAACAACATGGAGATATTGGTCAAAATCAATATGAAAAACTAAATTCGAAACAAAAAGATATCGTCGATAATGTTATACAAGTTGTTGAATCAGCTCATGCACCCACGACATGTTTCTATGTTGATGGACCTGGAGGCTCTGGCAAAACTTTCGTTTGGACTACTCTTTTTCATTTATTACGAGCTTCAGGAAAAAAGGTTCACACGATGGCTTTCACAGGTATTGCTGCAATATTGCTTCCGCGCGGGAAAACTGTTCATAGATCATTTGGAATGCCTGTTCCGATTTTTAATGACTCTGTGTCGAATTTCAAGAATCAATCAAAAGAGGCTCAGTATCTACGAGAAATCGATGTTTTCATTTGGGATGAAGCTCCAATGGCACCAAGATATGCCTTGGAATTAGTTGACCGAACTTTACGTGACTTCATGGGCAATAATTTACCATTTGGTGGTAAGATCATGATTCTAGGTGGAGACTTTCGTCAGCTGCTTCCAGTGAAGCCAAATGCAACACGCAGTGAATTGGTGGATTTGTCTATTAAATTCAGTTCACTATGGCGACATTTCTCTATATTTCATTTAACAGAAAATATGCGAACTTTACCACAAGAAATAGAATTCGCTAAATATCTCTTGTCGGTTGGAGATGGCACTTTGAATGATGATAACGATAATATAAATGTTCCAGAGCAATGCATTGCTCCCGTGTCTGCTGATATAGTCAATATATTTAAGAATATAATCGATGACTGTAGATATGGAGATTTAGTCAAAGTAGCGATTTTATCAGTTCGAAATGTAGATGTTGACGAAATTAACAATCGTGTTATTGAATTACTTGACAGGAGAAGTCAAAAAATATACACAAGTATTGATAGCGTAGAGAATTGTGATAATTAAGATATTGGTCATGATATTTTACCAGAATATCTTCATACGTTGAATCCTCCGAATCTCCGACCACATGAATTAAAATTGAGAATTAATTGTGTCGTCATGCTGATACGTAATCTGAGTATCAACGAAGGACTCTGTAATGGAACACGATTACAAGTACTTGAACTCGCAAATAACCTTTTACGTTGTCAGATTTTGACAGGCGATAAAGCTGGAGAAATTGTTTTCATAAATCGTATCACTTTATACTGTGAAAATATTCACCCCTTTACTTTCAGAAGACGTCAATTTCCGGTGAAACCAGCATTTGCGATAACAATTAATAAGGCTCAAGGTCAAACATTCCATAGCATCGGAATTGATCTTCGAAAAGACGTTTTCAATCACGGTCAAGTGTACGTAGCATATTCACGTGTCCGATCATGGGAGTCATTGAACATTTTCCTCGGAGCTCAACGTGCAAGTAACACCGTCAAAAATTATGTATACAAGGAATTGTTCGTTTAATAATGATCAATCGTTACAGAATCAAAATTTTTGGAATTGACAGCTGGTGTCATGAATTATTATCGTTGTGATTGATGAATTATTTCACCAGGGTTTCTATTTTATTCATCACAAATAGAATAAATCGAGGGAATAAAAATGTCATGCTAAAATGGAAAAACATAATTCAATTTGAAAAATCATTTTAATTTCGGATTACTATTATTGGAAATAATTACACGAAAACGTTCGAATCAGGAGACTTAAACACTGCGCGCGTAGCGCGCGATCGGTCTCGTTTTGTGTTAAAACAGAAAAAAAAATAAATATCAGTTAGGTGATTTTCTTCTTTCTCAATATGAAAATACCCATTTCTCCCTTTTTTTCAAAAGGGAGGGGATTTTCGAAGGTTGTTATTGAACGGTTGATTGTCGGTCCCGAATTATCATTAATTTTTTTCGGATTCCGCGTACAGTATTTCTGCTAAAATGGCCGGTTTTGGATTATTCTCCATGCCCACCTCCCGGAGGGGGTGGTATTTTTGCTGAAGGTATGCGAGGTCTCACGCCAAAGACCAGTTCATGAGGAGAAAATCCGGTGCTTTCATGGATAGTGGCGTTGTATGACAACATTGCCATGTCCATCCACTTATCCCAGTCATCACCATCACCCGTCATGACCTTCAGATACTCCGTTAGCACGTGGTGACTTCTCTCTAGAGAACCATTGGACTGTGTATGGAATGCTGTTGTTTTGTACTGTATTATTTTGAAGAGCTTACAAAACTCTTTCATTAGATCACTCAAGAAGTTGGTGCCCTGATCCGAGAGGATTGCCTGGGGTGCTCCGAATCGACAGATGACATGATTCGCCAAGGCCTTGGTGACCTCCTTCGCAGTCTGTTGGACGAGCGGTATAGCTACCGAGTACTTGGTCAAGCAATCCTGGACGGTCAATACGTAATTATGGCCTCTTCTGCTTCTGCCTGATGGCTCGTAAATATCCACTGATATTTTCTCGAATGCATCGATAGGGGTGTCTGTTATTATCATTGGATGTCTCGGTTTTCTTCTCTTCAGTTTTTTTTTCTGGCATACCAAGCAGAAATTGACGTAATTTCTAACATTTTCCTCTATCCCTCTCCAATAATAATTTGTTCCTATCGAGTGCAGAGTTTTACGGATCCCTTTATGACCTCCTACGGCAGATGTATGTTTTTCGGTCATTATGTCCTGGCGATCTTCTTCAACTGGTGCATCTATCCTCTTTCTACACCAGGTGATGACAATTTCCGTGATCTTCAATTCCTGGATGAGTTTCTCTCGGATGAATCTTCTGGATCTTTCAGGCAGAACCTCTGGTTCGAAGGGCATCCGCCAATGTGTTGCTCCTTTCTCTTTCAAGACCGAGGTCAAGCGCTCCATCACTGGCTGCACATTTTGTAAAAGGACTTCGTCTTCAATACAATCATTGACAATCAGCCCGAGCCCCGTTCTCCTTCTTCTAGATATTTCCACGATTTCTCCCTTTTTAGGCTCTTTCCTAACCAATTCATCAAGATTCATCCAATCTTTCTCTCTTAACACCCGGAGGCTTGCATTATTAATGTTACATTCGGCAGGAATGAAAAAGATGAAGTTTTCCTTCTTGTCCGTAATGTGCTCTCTGCTAACGATGACATTTCTGGTTTGTTCACCCACTTCAGATATACAATCCTCTAAATCGCCATCAGAAGCTGAATGTGTTGAAGAGTCATGCTCATCCAATTCTTCCACTGATCTAATATCTGTAGCTGTGCTAGACCCCTCTTCTTCCCGTTCTGGTGGTGGCTCGGAAAGAACTGGAGTTTCTTGCCCCTGCCCCTCAGATCCTGTTCCAATAATCGGGGGGCTGTAGTCTGGATCTAGCACTCTTTCTGCTTCCTCGTTGCTCGGAGATTCATTTGCATGTTGTTGCTCTTGAATCGATCGGCCTCTAGTTCCAGTTTGCCGGCTTGAAACGTCTTCTTTAGAGGTCGGCCCTGCAATCTTTTCTGGTTCTGTCGTCTCTACCAGCTCCGATGCAGTTTCTGATTCAGAGGTAGCCATAATTTCCATCCGACCAGTCACCCCATCTCCAGTCTTCGTTGTTGATGGTGCTTCTGTTGATGTCTGGTTCGTCATTTTTCTGGGCCTTCCTCTAGGTCGTTTGATTCTTGGTACAGGAGGTGGTATCAGTTGGGGTGTTTTTCTTGGCCTTCCTCGTGGTCTCTTCGGTATTGAAAAGGTCGGAGATGTTGCAGGTGGACCCTGTTTTCTCGGCCTGCCATGAGGCCTTTTTGGTGGTCCTGCTCCCGAAGAAGTTCCATTTTCCGTCTGAGATCCTTTATCCGGTGCTTTTCTTTTAGCCATTTTTACCATCTGGATTGTTATCTCCTCTTCTTCCTGCTCCTCTAGCAACACCGGATTTCTCGACAAGGCATCTGCATTTTTATTTTCTTTGCCTGATTTATAGCGAACTTCGTAGTCATACTCATCCAGCTCATTCGCCCACTGCCTCAGCTGTGCCCCAGGATCTTTCACAGATTTCAGCCACATGAGAGGTTGGTGATCCGTAATTAATACGAATTGCCTGCCATAAATATATGGTCGAAATTGGCGCACCCCAAAGATCAACGCCAAAAGTTCTTTTTTTGTAATAGTGTAGTTTCTCTCTGCCTTCGTCAATCCTCGAGAAGCACATGCCACTATCAGATCTGAACCAATTTCTCCCTGACTCAGGATTGCCCCGATAGCATAGTCTGACGCGTCGGTCGTGACTATAAACGGCTTGCTGAAATCTGGATGCTGCAAAATTGGGTATGATGTGATTTCCTTCATGAGCTGCTGAAAAGACTCTTCTTGCTTTTCACCCCAATCGAAGGTCGCATCATCTCTCAATAGTGCGGTCAATGGATATGCCTTCTTGGCAAAATCCTCTATGAACCTCCTGTAGTATCCAGCCAAGCCAATGAATTCACGAATCTGTTTTTTATTCTCTGGCCTTCGATACTTCGTCAATGGTCCTACTGTCTTTGAACTGGGCTCTATCCCCGACTCACTGACACAATGACCTAAAAATGTCGCTTCTTTTCTCAGGAACTCACACTTGGAAGGCTGCAGGCTCATGTGCACTCCATGGATTCCATCTGCGAATACCTTGTACTTGGCCCTGTGTTCCTCCAAATTTTTGCCGTAGACAACAATATCGTCCATGTAAACGAATAGAGCTGTATCTTGCAACCCTGATAGAGCAATGTCCATTATTCATTGGAAAGCTGGTGGCCCGTTCGAAATTCCCATTGGTATTCGCGTATAGTGGTAATGTCCCCCTGGTACTGAAAAAGCAGTCTTGGGTTTGCTGTCGGATGCCAGTGGAATCTGGTGGAATCCGGCAACAAGATCAAACGTCGGGAAATATTTGGATCCCCCCAAATGATCCAGAATGTCCGTTATATTGGGGAGAGGGTACGCGTCGGCAATCATTTTTTCGTTCAGGCGCCGAAAATCTATCACCATTCGCCATCTTTTTTCACCGTTGGGACCGGGTTTCTTTGGAACCAACCAGACAGGCGAGTTGAAAGGTGAATCTGATGGTTCAATGACCCCTTCATTCAGCATTTTCTGAACTTCTTCATTGGCTTTGTCTCTCATATGAAAGGGAAGTCGGAACTGTTCCACGAAAATTGGATCTTCGTCCTTCAACTTTAACTGGTATCCCTGAACTTGAGCCTCCTTTAGCCTTTCGTCGTCCAGCTTAAATACCCATGGGTTGTATCTGACGAGATCCTTTGCTTCTTCTTGTTCCTCCTCATCCAGCCCTTCCAATCTTAGAGACTCAATAATTTTCTCAGCCCTCTGTCTGCCTTGGTTGATATCAGACACTCTGGCTTCCTGGATCATCCGCACCTGTTTTTCATCGGCCAATTTTTCAATTTCTTCGAGTTCGACAAAAAAACCCCGAATTCGATCTCATTCTCCAAAGTGTTAAACACATAAAGATACGACATTCCGTGAATTGCCTCCACTATGGCCTCTCCAGCATAGACCCCTAACTCACTATTCAGTCGAGGAATATAGCCGATTTCTGGATGGCCCTCTCGCAATCTCACGGCTACACGTTTTACTGTTCTTGCTGGTATCATTACTTTCCCAGACTCTGCAAATGGATATCTCTTGCCTTTTGCTTCTAATACTGCTTCAGAGTAGTCTAACCTCGCGCCAATGGCTAGCAGCCATGGTCTTCCGAGTGAGGCATCCTCTTCCAATGGAAAATCCTCACTGACTACCTCAAAGAATGTCTCAATTCCTTCTATCAAAAGTGTGACATATCCCATTGTTTCTACTTCTCCCGAGGTAACACCTTTGATGATGACGATACTAGAATCATCGATCCGACATTGATCCCGTAGTCGATTCCGCTAGATCAAATTCACGTCTGCCTCGTTGTCAATGAAAAATAACCCTTGGCCCTCGTGTAACTCTTTCACCTTGAATCGAATTCGGGTTGGTGGCACCTCTGGAATCCCTCTGGCACCTTTTTGTAATTATTTCCTGCGCTTTCTTATCATCCACACTTTTAAGGTCGGGATGGCGCAGATCATCCCGCCTGTGTTTTAGCTTAAATTTTTGGACGATCCCGCCTCTTGAGCAGCATCTTCCTCTCCAGCTGAGTTTTTCCTCTGGACCGGTTGTGCTGCGTTACATTCTCTAGCCAGATGTCCCAATTCTTGGCACCGATAGCATTTCATGCTGGCCTTATCCCTTTTTGGCTTAGTTTTATTCGGGTTATCTTTATTTGAAGACTTAGTTGGATTTCTTGTCTCGGTCTTCTTTACTACGCCAGTTGGAAGAGCCTCCTCTTGATCTTCTCGGTCTTTAGCTTCGGTAACCTTGACATTGGCTTCACTCACGTATTTTCTTCGAAAAATCTCAAAATCGTCGGCTTCTTTAAGTCTCGATTCTATTGTAATCGCTATTCCGACCGCATCGTCAAATGTTGCTGGCGCTGCTGAGAACATCATCCTCATAATCTGCCTCCGAAGCCCTGCGATGAAAGATTCTCTAGCATTTTGCATGACACCAACCATGGTAATACCAAAGTCACTGATTGCATCTATTTCTAGTCGACTTCTGGCTTTAAGCTGAAGAGCGCGAAGTCGTCCAGCATAATCAGCAACTGTTTCCCCAGGCCGTTGAAATGACCGTGACATTTGAGCCAGAATTTGTCGGAGGTTTTCGCGAGTACCAAAAGCAAGACGCAACTTCATAAACAATTCTTCGAGTGTACTCATTTCTGGAAGCATATTTTCTACCGCCAACCTAGCTTTCGGCCCGAATTTAGATAGACACGATTTCTGTGTGGACAACATCATGTGAATTAAAATACAGTAGAGCGTCGATTATCCGAATCAATTGGAACCGACCCCTTTTCGGATAATCAAAATTTCAGATAACCGAACACTCATATTTCGTGGGAAAAAAAATTGATTCTGTCGAAATTATAAAATTTATATATTGAAGAATACAAAGAACATTAACAATACAAGAACATTTTTGGGTGAATTGCCATAATAACCATTGTATTATTGAGTGATATGGAACAAAGTTAAGTATGTATTTGAAAAGCGGCTCATTCAGGGCGTAATCGTGCGAATGAACAAAATTATTTTTTAGATCATTAATATTTATGAAAGAAAAAATTAATATTTATGGATAACTAGATCAACATTCGGATAATCGACTTTCGGATAAATTGTATTTCCTTTCGGATAATTGACGTTTCGGATAATTGACGTTCGGATAATCGACGCTCTACTGTAATTGACATTTTCCTTAGTCATAATTAATCCCGGATGATTAATAATTTGTCTCAATTTCAATATTAAGGGCAACATGACTGAATTAATACTTTTTTGATAAAATATATCAATAGCTTCATTTAATAAATCCAATGAATTGTGAGGAATCACATTATTAAGCTCAGCAGGACTCATTTTATGAGCCTCATTGCACGCGAAAGTTTTGAATAATGGCTTTGAAAGTGCAATGAGACTTTGATAAAGTCGTCTGTGCTGGCTATCCATTCCGCCATAACATATCTGTATCCTCATTGTTGGGATTGCAGGGACAAGGCTAGATCTTTTAATTATCAAACTTAATTCACGGCGCAACAAGTATTTTTTTACAATTTCTCCAAGTAAATTATCATTAATGCCTTCTTTTCTCGTTTTAAATGATTGATTTATGTTAATAAATTTGAATAAAGCATACTGTAATGTCGGGATGTTGGGAGTAAAAGAGAAATTATTATTATTATTTTTCTGTTAAATTTTGATTATTAAAGCCCCGAACATCCTAACTTATTTGAATTTTATTAGAAGTTGTTCCCCTGTTTTGTCTTAGTCTTTCGACTAAGAACGGGATCGGGGAGTCAAAAGGAAGACACTTGAGTTTTAATAAAAATAAGAATTAATTTTATATTTTAACTATTTTTTGGAGTTTACAAAACATGAATTTTTGTCGACGTATTACACTTTACGCTCAGTTATTCTATTTCAATTTGCTCTAATACTTCACTCGGAATTTAATTCAAACACATTTCTGATTTAATTACGAACTGATTCTAAATTGAACGTGAAAAATATTGATTACTATTTATTTGTTAATTCACTCTTAGATTGATATTCAAATTTTCTATTTCACTTAGTAACTCTTTTCTTCTTTTTCTTCTTTCTAATTTTGTAACTTGACGCTTTCAAAGTCTTGATGTAACTGTTTGTAACTGAACTGTAACTGCAAGACTGATAGACTGACTCTAAAATTTTATGTTCCAAGGTTTTTTAAGATTTTCTCTAGGGCGTTTCCCTAATTTTTTTAAGGGAGAGAAGTCTAAGACCAATGACATAACGTCTTGACCTTAGATTTCCCTCTCCAGAGTCTTTGGGACCAATGTTTCGGGATCACTCCATCCCTTCCACGTTGTCTCATCTTAAATTTTCTAAAAACGTGGGTAAATTTATAAGTTGTTTTGGGAAGGCCCGTTCTCCCCTCCACAATTTCTACTTTAGAGTTTTCTAGAATCTAAGAAAAAAAAAAACATCTGCCCATAATGAAACATCGCGATAAGGTTTTTAAAAAGGCTAAGAACATTTCACGAACTCTCTGGACCGGATGAGAGTCATAAAAAGACAGAGACAGCGTGAGTGGGCCCTTGCTCCACTGGGGATAGATTCCGCGCGTTATAAGGTACTGCGTTATAACGTAAAAGCGTTATAATTTTGCTCCCGGCAGGGGGCATCGTAGAAGCTCATTGACTCATTCAGTGGAGTTCGAGAACACAGAACCGATTCAAATTCGAAGCGAGAAAATTTTCGAAAGTATTTTCGTAAGTTTGTTCACAGAGACTTGACAGGTAAATCACAATTAAATGAAATATGCATTACTCCAAAATGAATCTACGCATTTTGGAGTAATGCAACTCACGATCATCAGCCATATTGCTGAAAATTCCAACGCTCCAAAATGAAAGAGTGTTCCAAACCACAATCAATTTGTCCCCTATGCGAATGAAATGCCCCCTGTCGGGAGCAAAATTATAACGCTTTTACGTTATAACGCAGTACCTTATAACGCGCGGAATCTATCCCCTGCGCCGAGTGTCACTCGAGAACCCGCGTCAAACTATTTCACGGCTCTCCTTCGATTTTTCCCTAAATGCGTGTTTTGAATGAGAAGTCCTGTTTCTTAAAAGGATTTTAAGTGAGACACTTGAGCCTGCTGCACAGTATCTCTAAAATTCATTTCAGGACCAACGGAAAAACGTGGGAAAGTAACTCGAAATACTTTCCCAGAATTCAATGCTTTTTACTAAATTTTTATAATTTTTTTATAGTTAATTAATTACTAATAATAAAAACACTCGGACATCACAATACATATCCTCGAGTTTATTCTGAATTGGGGAACCGGTGAGGCACCAACGGATTTTCCCACTCAGCTTATTGCACGTTTTGAAAAAATTACTATTAACATTTCTTATACGATGGGCTTCGTCTAATATTAGACGATCCCATTGTATAAGAAATAATGGACTGTTTTTTATGAATTTGTATTCATGCGCGAGAGTCTCATATGATGTTATAATTACGTCATAGTTTTTTATCTCCTCAATAGTTGAAGGTCTATTGAGGAGATGGTATGTGCATGCCAATAAGCTAGTGGAGTTTTTAAGATGCGTCTTGCATTCTGAATACCACGTGGGTATTAAGGATGCAGGACAAATAACAAGTGTTATCGGTTTATCATTAATTATTTATAATTAATTACCTTTTGGTAATTACCATTTGGGCCACTCGTCTGACCATTTCCTGCTGAATCTACTGATGAAGCTGCCTTATCCATTTGATTTATGACTTCTGTAACGTTTCTCGTTAGAGCCGATGATGTGAATTCCTTATGTCGTTGATAATTTTTTGTTAATGTTATTAGGTCCAATGTATCACCAGCAAGTGACGCAACACGCTCGGGGGTTATTTTATTGTTGCTCCTTCTCGTCTGATTTGAAATTTCTTGGGCCTCGGCTTGAGCCAATTGATGGTTATGGAAATTCTCCTTGCCCTTCAAAACAATCATAAGAGCCATGAGTGTTTTACCGAGGCCCATCTCATCGGCAATCACTCCACCCCTTATGTCATTGGACAAATCCTCTCTTTTCGTCATCCACTCGTACCCCATTTGTTGATGTTTGAATAATTTATTTTTCAGACAATCTGGCATTAATTTTATTAATCTCTTTGAATTCTGCTCCATTACTCGCGACGGAAAATAATCATCAAAAGAAAATTCAAGGCATGTATAATTTACCAATAAACGTTTAAATTCCTTTGAATTTTTTAATTCATTTCTAAATGCACAAATGGTAAAATTACACATCAATAATTGTTCATAGAATTTCATAAATGACAATTGAATATCTTTTGAACACGGGATGATTGTTTTACAACTTGGTCCAGGCACACAAAGATAGTCCATTAAAAACTTTTCTCTTGAGGTTATTTCAATTAAACGATTGTCGTTTTCCATCACTGTTGATGTTTGAGAATTTTCCCGTGAAAAATCAACTGGATTTTTATTATTTTTATTAAAACTTAGTGCAGCATTTGCCAACACTTGCTCAGCAAATGAATCAGATTTTTTAATTTTTTTCCTCTTTTTATTAACATTATTATCAACATTTACACACGCTGCCGCCATTGCATGAAAAAAACACAAGAAAATAAAATCGCAACACAAATCTCGACTATCGACAATGTTGAAATAAACTCTGCTTGAAGAAGACTGTGAACGCCCTGTAGAAAAAGTGGTGGTGGTGGTGGTGGTGATGGTAGGGGTAAATCGGGAGAAAGGGCAAGTCCACGAAAAACCAAAAAAAAAAGGGAAGCAAAAGTGCAGAGCAAAGCAAATTTCACTACCCCCCCTACTGAGCACATGTGGCAGTGCATCCACAAGAGCCCCAGGGTAGTTATACTTTTCTTTATCTCTCTTTATCTCACACATAAAGAGGCAAAGAAAGTAAATACCCTCTCTTTCTGTTTCTGAGGAGAGAGATTTATGACCACGTCTCCTCAGAAAGTAGAGAAAATTGACTACATCCCTATGTAGCACGTCTCAAGTTGTTCCTTTTTTTTTTTTTTTTTTTAACAAACAAAACGTTTTAAAACAAAAAATTAATTCTTCTTGGATAAAACAAAAGATATTTCGAATAAAAAATCAAAAAAGTCTATCGCGGCGCGTGGCATGGTAATTGACGCGTAAAGTTCATTATCCATTTTACGGTACGGCAAAAGGTGTGAAAGAGAGAGAGAGAGAAGAGGCCTGGGAAATTTTCACCGCCCGGACGGCAGCAATAGGCAGTAGGCACAGTGGGGGGCTTGTCCTTTTTTATTTAACTATATATATTCATATTTTATTGAAAATACACTTTTTTCAATGATTTAATTGGAAAGCTGAGGAAATTTCATTTGGAAAACATGTGTGACACATGAATTTTCAATTGAAATTCACACTCTTTCCCTAAATATGTCCGGTTTTATTGATTGTAGGTGAAAAATTTCTAATTGAGATAAAAGATGAGCTTTGAAACTATCTTAAAAATTGATTTTTTAAAATCATCTTTTATCTCAATTAAAAATTTTTCACCTACAACTAATATAATGGGAGATATTTTTCGTTAATGGGATTTTTTTGGGAAAAAAGTCAATCACGATTGGCGGCACGTGCCATTGGGAAAACCCCCGCGATTTCAAATACCCTTTTTCGGGGAAAGGTATGGCGCCACCAGACAACAAGTGTCTCTAGTGCCTGCCATTTAAAAGATGTGTGTGTGTGAGAGAGAGAGAGAGAGAGAGAGAGAGAGAGAGAGAGAGAGAGAGAGAGAGAGAGAGAGAGAGAGAGAGAGAGAGAGAGAGAGAGAGAGAGAGAGAGAGAGAGAGAGAGAGAGAGAGAGAGAGAGAGAGAGAGAGAGAGAGAGCGAGAGAGAGAGAGAGAGAGAGAGAGAGAGAGAGAGAGAGAGAGAGAGAGAGAGATTGATGTTGTTTATTTAGCCCATGGCTACTTCAATGATACATTTTACTACTCTTACGACTTTCTCATACATACATCTCTTTAATATACTCTTTTGCTTTACGTCGGAATGTGCTCACTTTGTCAATACATTTTATACTGTTTGGTAATTCATTATAAATTTTAAAGCCACTGTACATTAGTGTGTTTTGCGATATTGTTAGATTACGCTTCATGATGTGTATATTATTTCGCTGTCGTGTGTTGTAACTATGTGTTTCACCCACAAGAGTTAAACTTTCAGCAAGATAGGATGGACATAACTTTAATTTCATTTTATGCACAAACATAAGTGTATTCAGAACAATTCGCTGTTTAATATTAAAGAAATATAATGCCTTTAGCATTTGTTTAATCGGTGTAAATTTACTACATCTAATTATCGCTCGCATCGCTCGATTTTGCGCTTTTTGCAATGAATCAAGTTCATTTTCACCAATGTTCAGGAAAATCGTAGAACAATAGTCAAAGTGCGGGGCAATCAGACTCTTATAAATAATAGTCCTCGTTAATGGCGACACAGAGTTTCCAATCCGGAACAAAAAATTTACTTTTTTAGCAATTTTTTTAATTGAATACTTTACGTGTTCTTTAAAGTTCAAATGCTTGTCAATAATTATACCAAGGTATTTAATTTCATCTACATTTTCAATTAGGTTATTTTCAATTTTTATATTGCATTTAAAATTACAACCAGAGGCCCGCACTCCTCTTATCAACATAAATTTAGTTTTAGCAACATTTAAACTTATCATGTTCCTTGTTAACCAAATTGATAACTTTTTTAAATCATAATTAATTTTCTTTTCAATGTCAATGGAATCGGAGCTACTATAATATATTATTGTGTCGTCCGCAAACATTTTACACTTACAATATTCTAATTCTCCTTTCAAATCATTAATATAAATTAAAAAGAGAATTGGGCCCAATATTGAGCCTTGTGGAACACCATATTTCGTCTTCATCTTTTTGGAGGTGACATTGTTAAACTTAACTTGCTGAGTGCGCTCAGTCAAGTAACTCTTGAACCATTTCAGCACATTATTTTTAATACCACATTTGTTTAATTTTTCTATTAGTATATTTCTGTCAATTGTTTCAAATGCTCTCTTAAAGTCCAAAAATGCAACACCAGTCTTTAATCGATTATCACAGTTAATTTTCCATTCATTCAATACATTTTGCAAGGCAGTTTCACACGAATGACTTTCACGGAAGCCAGATTGTTCTGGCACTAGAATGTTATTATCATCTAAATATTTAATTAATTGTTTATGAACTACCGTCTCTAGTATTTTCTCAAAGGTCGGAAGTACGTTTATTGGTCTGAATTCACTCGCATTTATTGTATTTTGTACTTTTTGAATAGGTGTAATTAGTGAATTTTTCCACTCAGATGGAAATTCACCCATTTGCAATGAAACATTGACTAGATTAACAAATTGATCGTCAATAACAGTCCACGCTTTTTTTATTATTTCCGCATTTATTCCGTCTTCGGTACACGCTTTATTTTCTAGTTTATTTACAATTTCAAATAATTCTTTTCTCGTAACCTTACCAAAGTTCAACCATCCATCATTAATACTATCATTATTACTATCATTGATTGGTACATTATCACAGTTATCATTATTATTATTTTGAATAGAATTTAATATTGCATCGTTAATTTCATCTATACTGTTGATAAAAAATTTGATTAAAATTATCCGCAATATCTTCATCTTTATCATAGATTTTATCATTAAATTTTACTTTACTTATGCTACTTTTTGATTTTTTACTCACAATTTGTTTTCAAATTTTTCCACAACTTTTTTACTATCTTTTTTATTTTTATCAATTGTCGCATCATTATACTCTCTTTTCTTTTGCTAATTAGATTTAGGTAACTTATTTCTAATTTTTTTAAATTCATTCCAATGAGTTTCATGGGTAGTTTCTTTGGCATTTTTATATAATTCATTTTTTTTATGCTTTAATAAGCTTTTGATTTCGTCGTCAAAACCATTCTTTACTTTTCCCACTTTATTAGTTACTTTAATTTTAGTCAATGGAACAAACTTTGTTTAACGTTTGTTCTATTGTTCCTATCACATTATTAGCAATACTATTTACATTGTTGTCGTTAGATTTATCTATCCTATTAACCATCTCATTTAAAATTTTACAAATTTTTCATTATCAAATTTTTTAAATTTCTGCCAATGAAATAGTTTTGTTTACTTAAGTTAATGTTGGTTTTTAGGGCAGTTTAATTCTTAGGATATCATGGTCAGTTATTTTGGGGGAATCCCAAACGTCACAATTCAAAAATTCATTTGAAAAAGCTAAAATCAATCATTGTTTGGAATTGTTAGTAACGCGTGTAAACGTAGGCACATAGTTCTTTAGGCCCAATTCACCCATTATTGATTGAAGCTTAGTTGAATAGTAACTATTTTTACTAATGTCAATATTTATATCACCCCAGTAAAATAAATTGTTGATTTTCCGCAAAATCATTAACAATTTCTTGTAAAATATCCATAAAGAGTGCATCACTCGTACTTGGTGAGTGATACACTACGAAATAATTATCTCATTTAACAGTTGAATAGAAAACGTTAAGTTCCACGTGTTAGAAAAATAGTTTTTATTATTAGATTAGTTTGAAATTGCGAGTCACTTCTAAAGTAAACAAGAATACCGCCCGTGAATTTATTTTCTGAGTTTACTCTTATAAAATTATAATTATCCATAATTAATTCTGAATCGTTTATATCGTCAGTTACTCTGGCTTCTGTTAAGCAAAACAACTAAAGGTTTCTTGTCAATCATTAATTGTTCGATTTCGTCTTTATGTGCTAAATAACTTTGAGCATTTGAGGTGTAGCAGCAATTCATGTGACTGTAATTGCTAATTACTCTCTTCAGATCTTTTCTTATAGCTCTCAGCAATTTTAATATAAATAGGACAGTTTTTGTCAAAAGCATTGTGCTTGTCACTAAAACTATTATCATTATTCTGTTTCTTATTGTTATGCGCACAATTATTGCATTTTAACGCAGTTGATTCGCATGTTTTGCTACTGTGTGTACCTCCACATTTGCCACAAGTGACCTCTCTCTTACAATCGTTCGCGTAATGGTTAAACCCGCAACATTTAAAACAACGAATTACGTTAATGTGCTCAATCACTTTGCACTGTTTCCATCCAATGGAAACTTTTTCCAAAAATAGTAAAACTTTTTGCAACTCGGGATTTACCTCAACAATTA
>OZ012622.1:10443466-10568257 GCA_963942555.1 Aleiodes leptofemur
GGTTACCTGGTCCTTAATAGAAAAGAAGCTGATGCAGAAAAATGACCGTCTGGAAGATGACCCAAGAGATTGAAAAAGGCCCATTTTTTAATAAAAGCAAAAGGATCGAAAAAGTTTTTTTCTTTCCTTATTTCTCTCTCATCCTCTGCAGGCTGCCTTTCGTGCGCGTGTCTCCTGGTTTTTCACAAGAAGCATAAATTTTCCTCAGGGTTAAAAGAACAGCCTTTGCTTCTGGATCTATCTTTCTCTCCAACTTGGCAACTTTGTCACGTGGCGCCATGTACAATCGGAACGTGAAGCTGGAGTGAAGTGTTCTGCTGTATCGGCAGTCGGTACTGTGATTTCCGTATGTTGGGGGTTTAACTTATTATATGTCGAATAACTGAATTTATTTTAAATATTAATTTTTATCCTCCCAGTAAAATTCATGAAATAACCCCAAACACATTTGAACAATGTAAACTAAATGCGACTCAGTCCCCGTTTTTACCCTAATCTTCCGATTAATAGGCTGGAGTGGGGAAATATTGAGAGGATTTCCGTTAATAATTGATAAAAACTGAATTTTAGTTAAAATAGTCTCAATAGACCTATATTTTGTGAAAAAGATTGAAAAACATACATAATGATAATAAATTTGCCGACTTATGTAGTTCTATTGGTAAATATTAAATCTTATTCCTGTTTTACCCGACGGGTCGGTATCGCAGTTTCCCTCGGGGCCTTAATCTGCTTTACCCGTTGGGTCGGTATCGCAGTTCCCTCTGGGCCTTACCCTGCTTTGCCCGATGAGTCTGTATTGTCAATCTCCTTATTGGGTCGTACTCTATTTTATCAGTCGACTCGGTATTATTATTAAAAAAAAAAACACTTTGACAACCAATTATGTACGATTCCTCTTGTCGAAATTGACGTTTCACACTTAATTAAAATTTCTAGTGAATTTCGATTTTTTTTAAATTTGAGAACAACTTTATATCTGATTTAAATTAAATTTTCAGTGAACTTTGATTTTTTAAATTTGAGAAAACTTTATAACTGATTTAAATAAAATTTTTAGTGAACTTTGATTTTTTTTATAAAAATTTGAGAAAAACTTTATAATTGATTTAAATGAAAGTTTTAGTGAACTTTAATCTTTCTTATAATTTGAGGAAGACTTTATAATTGATTTAAATGAAATTTTTAATAAACTTTGACTTTCTTTAAAAATTTGAGAAAACTTTATAATTGATTCAAATGAAAATTTTAGTGAACTTTGATCTTTTTTATAATTTGAGAAAACTTTATCGACTTATAAATTTTCTATTAAACACTTTAACTAATTATTTTCTTATTTTGGATTCTAAATTTCTTTTTAGAACTAGGTCTTTTCGCAGGAACTTCACAACTGATTTTCGAAGTTTCTTTTCTTTCAAAAGAAACCTCGGCTTCAGTGTTTCCCTAACTTTTCCTAAGGGTAGGGAAAGTCACGGCCAATGCAGAAAGCCCTTGACCCTGTCTCTCCTCCCTTTCCTTATGAGACCCAATGTTTCAGGGCCACACAACCCCTCCACATAGGTTCCCCAAACTAGCGTTGGTGTGTGGGAGGAATTTCCCGTCTTGCACACCAATGGCATTATTTTGGGAATGTCTAAACTTTCCCTCCATATCGCCCCTCCTTCCTTCTAGAACAATCCTCACTTTGCATCTCATTTATTAAAAATAATGAAAATATTGTTCTTTGTTTTCTTTTTAACTACTTAGTTAATTGTTAATTTATTTTTCCAAAAGGAAAAATATTACTTATTTTATTCGAAGAAATTTGAAGAAAAAAAAAAGATTCCTAACTTCCAATGTTCCTATTTTATTATTTCTCTTAGTTGTTTTTATTACCTTAGATATTTTTTCTTGTTTATTTTCTTTTTATTATTTTTTTGTTGTAATTTTCCATTTTTCTATCTATTTAAATTTTAGAATTTATTCTATATTATCTCTTATTTAGATTTTTCAAATTTACTTTTTATCTACCTTGAGATTTTAACACTTTATTCAGTCCTTTCAATCCTTATTCCTGAATATTATTGTTATTTACCTTTCTTCGTTAATTGGTATTTAATTAATTTTATTTTTTGATTCATTTTTAGAATTTAATGAGTCTTGTAAATGAGACAAAGTTTTTATTTTCATTTTTGAAGAAGAATTTATTTTTCTGTTTCTTCTCTCTCTTTTTCCACTTTTCACAAACCGCGCATTCGTTAAAATTTATGTTTCCTTTTTTTTGGAAACATTCCTCGATTTTGATGTGCACGTGCACTTAAAGACCCAGACTGGCCCCGTCATAAAAACGAGAGAGACAGCATGAGCGGCGCCGCTGAGATGCATCAGTGGACGCTCTGGGACTTGTCTCCCCGATTTTATGACCCAGTCCCTTCCGCGTTTTCTTATGAGAAAAAAAATATTTCGTTTCTAGGCTACAAATGGTAGCCATAAAATTTTATCTTTTCGTAGAAAAATAATTTCGAGTACTGGGACACTTGTGCATGCTGCACAGTGTCTCCAGTGTTTATCAATGTTCAAATAACTAAAAGAATCAAGGAAACCATGGGAAAATGTCAAAAGACACTCTCCCAGAGTTTCCCCAATTTATTACATCCTCTGTTCAAAATTCTGGAATGTTCTTCCAGAATAAAAAACAGACGGATAACACAGTACATTATCATTCACTCAAGAGACAACGGCGCGAAGGATTTGAATTTAATTTGAGGCTCCTGTGCAGATGTGGCGGCAAACGTTCAATAAATTTTCCCGCGAATTTAGTCAGCGCGTGGTTTCACCCCCGGGTCGTTGAACCTGGCTCGCAACTGCCCCAGTACCTCAAGTGGGGGTTTTGGGCAGTTGGTCTCAAGCGGTTTACCCGATCAGTCGCAATTTTATTGATCTCAAGTAAATCGTCTATTTCTATATTTGAAATTATCCAAAATCATGTAAATCGTTATTACACAGATTTATATTAATAAATAGTAATTGAAGTGATCAATTGTGGTTAATTGTAATTTAATTAATTAACATAATCCCTTCAAATTGGTGACCCCGAAATTTTTTTTCAAAAAGTGAAAGTGCGTGAATTCAGTTGAGACTATAACTAATTCATAGACGCTAATGAACACGTTCAATTATTAAAAATTTTCTATTTCTTTCTTTTGCAATACTCAGTGCATTATTAAGTGTAAGACTATTAATTAGTGATTAGTATTAAAATAGACAATATTAGATTAATTAGTATTAATTTCAAGACAATAATTTAGTTATAAAGACATTAAATTAGTGTTTAAAGATATTTTTTTTTGTTTGTGCAAAGACATTGAGAGTGCTAGAAATAAAAGTTTTATATTATATTTCTTCTTACTCGAATTACTGAAAATTCGTTTTTATTCGAGATAAAAATAACTCGCGCAAGGCCGTTGTCGAAAATCTCCCGCGCGTCAAGTTCAATGTACTGAGACAATAACACAGGTGACCACGGTGAGTGACAGGTGTACGAATAATAAAAAAACTGCACAAATAATATTCTGAAATAAAATAAATCGAGAGAGAAAGAAATTCGATAAAATAAAATAAAATACACGGAATTCAAAGTGATATTCTTCGAAATGATATTAAAATTCTCGGGAATAAAATAAAATACTCGGAATTGAAATAAAATAAATTTAATCAATCTCGCGTAATTTAAAACGAAATTAAAATCAAAATTAAATTGATTTCAAAATTTAAATTCTCATTTCAATTCTTCATCATTTTCCCATTCGTGTCAATTATTTTTCTTTTATTTCAACTTAAAATAAAAGAAAAATCATGACGGACAAAAAACCCGATGAGGCTGAGGCAGAAAAAGCCAAAATTGCTCAACAACAGGTGGAGTTGCAGAAACAACAGGCGGAGTTGGAAAAACAACAGGCGGAGTTGGAGAAACAACAGGCGGAGCTGCTGAAACAACAACGACTGCTGGCTGCTGGTAGATTACAGGCCATTCCACCCGCAGTGCCAGGAGGATCAATCAATGAAGTGCCAACTATCCCGCGAATTTTTGTTCAGCCGTTCAATTCGGAGAGACCAACTCTGTGGTTCACGCAAATTGAACTCCAGTTCGAGATGTACGGCATAATCAGGGAAGTGGATCAATTCAGGCTGGTTGTCCCACACATTGAGTCCAAGGTTGCGGCAGAAGTGGAATCACTTATCACTAATCCTAAAAATCAACAACCCTATACAGATTTAAAAATTGCCATTATAAGATGTTTCAGTGCTTCAGAAGATGCGAGGTTGAATCAGCTGCTGGATCGCGAGTCACTGGGGGACAGGAAGCCTAGTCAACACCTCAGACATCTTAACTCTTTGGTCCCAGACCTTGCTTCAAATATCCTGAAATCGCGTTGGCTCAGTCATCTACCAACACAGGTTCGAGCTTGTCTGGCTGCTCAAGACCAAGTGGAGGTGGCTGACCTTGCTGAAGCTGCAGACAGAATTATGGAAGTTCTTCAACCAGCACAGGTCGCAGCCACACAATTAGCCTCGACTCCAACTTCTTCCAACACTGATACTCTTCTGGTCCAGTTAATATCAGAGATCAAGAAGCTGACGACCAACAACAGCCAGAGACAAAACAAGAAGAAGAGCAATAACAGATCCAGATCCTCTCAACGCAGGGATCAATCAGAAAATGGATCTTCCTCCAACTCTGGTCGCTCAAGGTCGCAGAACAGGAAGGATTTCTCACTGTGCTGGTATCACAGAAACTTTGGTACCAAGGCCACCAAATGCGGTGATGAGGGGTGTACCTGGAAACAAAAAAACAGCACTGCGAGTCATTGAAGACGGTCAATGACTCTATTCCTCAGTCAAGCCGTCTCTTCATCACAGATAAAGCCACCAACAGACGTTTTCTCGTTGATACAGGATCTGACGTCTCCGTATTGCCTCCAGGCAGTAATAGAAGAGTCAGACCTAGCGAGTACCGTCTGTTGGCCGCCAACAACTCAGCAATTGACACGTATGGCACTGAAGTCATCACGGTCAGCCTCAATCTTCGAAGAGATTTTCCTTGGCGATTCATTGTGGCCAATGTTTCTACACCAATCATCGGAGCAGACTTTCTTCGCCACCATGGTCTGTTGGTTGATCTGAAGAATCAGTGCCTTCGTGATGGCACCACTGGATTATCATCAAAGGGCTCCTTCGATGCTGCTTCTGTGAACTCAGTGAAGCTCATGCAGGTGGAACATTCATCAATCTTCTGGGAGTTGTTAAAAAAATTCCCAGAACTCGCGAAACCAAGTGGGAAGCTGTGCTCCACCAATCATTCAACGCTTCATCATATCAAGACAACTTCTGGGCCACCAGTCTCTTCTCGTGCTAGAAGATTAGCACCCGAGAAGCTGAAGATAGCTCAGCATGAATTCGAGAAGATGACAGAACTTGGAATTGCTCGAAGATCCGATAGTCCTTGGTCTTCTCCACTTCACCTGGCACCCAAGAAAGGTGGGGCTTGGAGACCTTGTGGAGACTATCGTTTATTGAATGCTCGCACAATTCCAGACAAGTATCCGGTCCGTTTCTTAGAGGATTTCACCGCACAATTAGCTGGAACAACAATCTTCTCCACGGTGGACCTGGTACGGGCATTCAACCAGATACCGGTAGCTCCAGAAGACATCAAGAAGACAGCCATCATCACTCCCTTCGGTCTGTTTGAATTCCCTCAGATGACGTTTGGGCTCAGGAATGCTGCTCAAAATTTTCAGCGGTTCATTGATGAGGTAACTCGTGATTCAGATTTTACCTATGCTTACATTGATGACCTTCTTGTAGCATCATCGTCTGAGGAGTAGCATTTGGAGCACTTGGAGATCCTTTTCAACAGGCTGAAGGAAGTGGGGCTTGTCGTAAATCTTGAGAAGACGGTCCTGGGTCAACCTGAAGTCCTTTTTCTCGGCCATCTTGTCAATAAAGATGGGATCAAGCCAAACCCTGAGAAAGTCAAGGTCATTCAGGATTTCCCTCAGCCGAAGAACATCAAGGAACTTCGCAGATTTTTAGGTATGATAAATTTTTACCGCAAAAATATTAAATCAGCAGCAGAGCTCTTGGCTCCTCTGAATGCTCTTCTCCAGGGTACGAATCTACACAGTAGAAAACCCATTGAGTGGAATGAACACCTGGAGAATGCATTCATAGCAAGCAAGGAGGCTTTGGCTGCTGCTACTCTTCTTGCCCATCCTAGACACAACGTGCCATGGGGAGTTTTCACCGATGCCTCTGGTGAAGCAATGGGCGCTGTTCTTCAGCAACTGGTGGATCATCGTTGGGAACCTCTGGCGTTCTTCAGTAGGAAGTTCCGTGAATCGTCCAGGAACACTTCACCGTTTGACCGTGAACTGGAAGCAGTCTACCAAGCCGTGAAGCATTTCAGGAACTATATTGAGGGACGTCAGGTTACTATCTTCACGGATCACAAGCCGTTGATTCACTCCTTCACCAAGAAGAACGAGGAGATTCTTCCAGTACGGCAGACAAGGTTGAACTTCGTGAGCCAGTTCACCACGGACGTTCGTCATGTACCTGGATCGGACAACGTTGTTGCTGATTCCCTGTCGCGTACAGAAGCCATATCTGCTGCTGTAGATCACAGAGATATTGCTTTTGAACAAGCACGGGACGAAGAGCTCCAACGATTGCTCCGAAACAGAGAAAACTCTCTGCAATTGAACTTCGTGGAACATCCTGACTCACGAATCGGCCTTCACTGTGACACGTCCAGAGGCAATTCAAGACCATACGTACCAGCATCGCTTCGTAGACGAGTTTTTCTATCTCTGCATAACTTGGCGCATCCTGGAATCAAGGCTTCGGTCAAGCTGATTGCCCAACGTTACGTGTGGCCGAACATCAGGAACGACTGCCGACTCTGGGCTCAGACCTGTGTCCCCTGTCAAAAGAACAAGATCCAGAGGCACACGAGGGCACCACTGGCAGACTTCAGGATCCCAACATCCAGGTTCGAGCATATTCACCTGGACCTGGTCATCCTGCCTCCATCCAAGGGTTTTTCGGCGTGTCTCACCATTGTAGACAGGTTTACCAGGTTTCCCATGGCGATTCCTCTGATAAATCAGTCAGCTCCAGCAGTAGCAGAGGCGCTACTTCATCATTGGATTGCAATCTTTGGGATGCCTGTGAGAATAACAACAGATCAGGGGGCACAGTTCAAATCCCAGCTGTTTCAACATCTGGCTCAACTCCTGGGTGTTCGCCACATCACAACGACAACGTACCATCCTCAAAGCAATGGCCTTGTTGAAAGGATGCACCGGCAGTTAGAAGCAGCACTCAAATGCCATGGTGACAGCTGGTACGATGCATTACCGGTTGTTCTCCTGGGGATGCGTGCAGTCATCAAAGAAGATGTCCAGGCTTCTCCTGCAGAATTGGTCTTCGGTGAACCTTTGAGGCTCCCGGGCGAGTTTCTTTCACCATCAACCACTCATCAGCAGGCTCATCAACTTATCCGAGCCCTGAGGGAAAAGTTTCGAGATCTCGCACCCAAGGACACCTCAAGACATGGTACCAAGCCGACATTCGTTCCACAACAACTGGAAACGGCAACTCATGTTTTCCTCAGGAACGAAAATATGGCCGGACTTCTCAGACCACCGTATACGGGACCTCATGAAGTTATCGCCAGAACTCCTAAAGCATTTAAAATTGTATTAAATGGAGAGTAGGTTTTCGTTTCAATTGACCGGTTGAAACCAGCGTATCTTCTTCCAGAAGATGCTGTGGATGCTCCAGAGCATGAACCCAGACCAAGGCCAGGTCAGTGGAGAGCAGGAGATGGTATACCTGGTACTTCCACTGGATATGCTGGACAATATCGGCATCAACGAGACAACCCAAGGCCACGTGGTCGGCCAAGAAAATCAGTCAATTTTGTTCAGCAATAATTTTGTTCAATTTTGCTATTTTTCTCATTTTTTATTTTTTATTTCTTTTCATTATTTTGTTTAATGATTTTTTGTTCCAGTTGCAGACGTGTGTTCGACAATCAGAAGCATAGTCGAGGAACAAAATTTTGATTCCATATTTTTTTTTTTTTACAATGTTAAAGTTTTTTATTATTATTATTTTAAATTTAATATTTTTCTTTTCTAAGGCATTTTCACTTCAAGTCGCCACATATTTTGTTTCCTTCATTTTTTAATTTTTTATTTTTTGCTAGAAGGAAAAGTCAAAAGTTTTTTTTTTTCAAATTCTTTCTCCCACATGCGTATTTATCATTATTATTAGTTTTTTAAGAGATTTTTGTAAATATAGTTTTAAGAACGCATTGATTAATAATTAAGTAGCTTAAATTAAGTTAAGAAAATAATGATTTATGGCAGAAAGAATGATTTTTTTTTCAAGTATTAACATACTTTCTTTAACTAGGGGAGGTATGTGGCGGCAAACGTTCACTAAATTTTCCCGCGAATTTAGTCAGCGCGTGGTTTCACCCCCGGGTCGTTGAACCTGGCCCGCAACTGCCCCAGTACCTCAAGTGGGGGTTTTGGGCAGTTGGTCTCAAGCGGTTTACCCGATCAGTCGCAATTTTATTGATCTCAAGTAAATCGTCTATTTCTATATTTGAAATTATCCAAAATCATGTAAATCGTTATTACACAGATTTATATTAATAAATAGTAATTGAAGTGATCAATTGTGGTTAATTGTAATTTAATTAATTAACATAATCCCTTCACAGAGTAGTGTCTTGGAGAAGCTTCTTCCTCTTATTATAGTGATAACTATTGTAGTTTTCTCTGTGCTTTATCTACATTATTGACTAGTATTGCATCTTTTTTCTCTATTGCATTTAATATTAAGATCTGAAATGGGGGATAAAGGGGATGAAGGGAATAAAGGGAAAGAGGTCTTGAATCCGATCTGCAAAGTCTGTGGCAAGGGTTCTGGGAAGACGATGCAGTGCGTGCAGTGCCAAAAATTCGCTCATGTAATGTGTACGAGGTTCCACTCGATTTTCACGGGGAGTGAGACTGTCAAGGTCTGTCGTGTTTGCATTGAGGTAACGAACTCTCCTATAGGGAAATGAACGCGGGCGGGATCGACATCTGAATTGAACTCTCGTGCAGATTTTGACGTGATGGGAGTCGATGCGCCACTGGTGTTTCCACTAGGTGATCCGAGCAATCTGGAAGGGGGTTCTCTTCCGATGACAGGGGATGTTGCAGCGTTGATGCCGGCGCTCAATTTGATTTCCTCACAACTGGCTGCGATGGGTGAACGATCGAGAGTATTTGAAGAGAGAATGGAGGCGCGTATGACCGCGATGAGCGATCGATCGAAGGTTTTTGAAGAGGGTATGGAGGTCCGTTTTGCCAATTTCCAGAAGGAGGTGTCGCAACATCTTGGTGCTTTGGACAAGATTCCAGGACTGGTGCAAAGAGTGGAAGAGGTGGTCCAGAGTGTGGATGGAGTTGTGGCTGACGTTGCTGCTCTAGATGGACGGGTGAAAGTGGTTGAAGCCACTCAAAGGGAGCTTCAGGATGCTGTACAGAATGCTGGGGGGCTGGCTAGTACACCTGGTGGAATTCCGGAGGTCGTTGAAGGTAGAATGGGTTTGGTTGAGGGGTCAATGAGGGATCTTGTGAACTCGATTGCGGTTATCAATGCCGAGAGGGTGAAGATGGCGCCAGATGTGATAATTTCTGGGCTTCACATCCCAAAGGAGGCTGATGTGAGGAATCTCGCCCTAGCTGTGATTCATTCAGTTCACCCGATTTGCACTGAGAATAATGTAGTCAGTGTAAGATGCATTCGACCGAGGCAAAGGAGATCAGGCGGTTCAACGGCGGGTTCTTCAGCTGGAGGAGCGAGGGGTGAGGACCCTGCTCTCGAGAATAGACCGACTTCCATGGTGGTGACACTCTCATCGGGAGCTCTGGCGCATGGTCTAGTGACGGCTAAGGTGCGGCGTGGCAAACTTCACTCCTCTAATCTATGACCTTGTGCTGGCGTCTGGTGCATCAGTGCCTCTTCAGCCCTCTCTCATGAATATCAATGAGTTTCTTCCGCCAGACTTCCATGAACTGTGACGTGCAGTGAGGGAGGCAGCTAGGGAGGAAGGCTTCATCACGTTCGTGCGCGATGGGGGAATTTTTGTTAAGAGAGGAAAAGATGGTCCTCCTTTCCGTATCTCATCTATGGAGGAATTAAAAAACTTCTTGAAGGGCTCCTCTTAGATTCTATTCCACGACCTACTGCTCAATCTACTGTCATTCATCAATCATCGTCTTCTTTCACTCTTTCTTCTTCTTCTTCGTCATCTCTTTCTCCTGGCACGTTGTCTGATTCAAGTCCGGTACTAACAAACTCTCCTTCCTCTTTCTTTCCTCCCTTAGCATCGACTTCGCAGGCTTCTGGGGTTGGCATGGGTGCATCGGTGTCCCTGTTGGAGACGGATGGTTTGAGGGTATGGCATCTAAATGTCAACTCTATTAGGGCGCATCTTGAGAGGGTTCGACTGTTCCTGGACTCTCATCCATCGTTTCATGTCATTGCCATGTCAGAGACGAAGCTTTGCCCCCTCATTGAGGATGATGTTGTCTCGCTTCAGGGATACACGCTCTTTCGCTGCGATCGTCATACCCGTGGAGGAGGCGTTGACCTCATGCAATGTTGGGTAGATAGTGTGCCACATCAGAGGGGATATATGGCCAGAATTCAGGCTTTGTGGTGTGAAATGCATCCGGAGTTTTCGCATTATACGCAAAAATATCTGTGGAATCCGGCAGCATATCTGGCGTGGCATGGATACGAACTGCTGGTAATTCGAAGGGAGTCAACTGGTGAAGGAGGCGATGGAAACAATCAAGTTCTCATTGATCCTCCCCCGGCACAAACTCCTCAGCAGGCCTCTCAACAGCGTGAGGAAATCAGAAGATTCGAGGATATCAGAAGATGAGAAGATATCGAGAGATCAGAGGATGAGAGACCAGAGGACATGAGTACGAGGAGGAAAATCAACAGCAAGATTCCTCCAACGCCACAACAACTGGCATCAGAGAACGTCAACCTGGCAAACAGTCTCCCGGAAGATGTAGATCTGCTCAGCTTGAACTGGGCTGTGTATGAACATGCAGCGAAATTGGTTCCACGCACTCGTAGTGGTAAATCACTGCGAATTGTGAAAATCCGTAGACGCTGTACACAGCTCCAGGAGAAGATCGACTTGGCGCGGAGACAGGCATCTTGCATTCAGTGTGTGATCAGCTTCATCCAGAGTGGTCGGGCTTTCACGCCCAAGGTCCGTCGCATCAGCGCTGACCTGAGGTACCATTATCACACGCTGAACAAGATAAACCCCCTTGTTATCGAAGAGCGTTTTATCGGGAAAGTGCGACCTCTAGGGCAGAGATGGGCGAATCCGGATCTTTGGGATCCTTGGGCTCCCGACCTTCATTAGGGGGGACAATGCTCGGCGTTAATCCTGTTACCTGGGTCGAGTGCAGTCCCCCAAAAATTGCACCTCACCAACATTTCCCCCACCTTTTCTTAATTTAGCAGTGAAGAGGTGAAAGTCAATTTTTTTACAGTGTTTTTTACATATCTTGGAAGCTGAAGGAGATAGCGCGATTTTGCCGTCAACTGGTTTTGTAGAGAATTCCAAGAGCTACCAAAGTAGATTCGGGTAAAATAGCGCTATCTCACTTAGTTTCCAAGATATCTCGAAAAAACTGATGACAAAAAAAATTGACTCGTTTTACATCTTTTAATTTTTCGACACTAGTTTTCTTTAATATTTCAGAAGTTAAGCGAGATAGAGCGATTTTGCTCGGAGAATGTTTTGAAGAAAATTTCAAGAGCTATAAAAAAGCATTGGAGTAAATTCGCTCTATCTCGCTTGATTTCTGAAATATTTGAGAAAAACTGATAGAATGAAATCGATTCATCGGAATATCTCTATTTTTTTCTTGATTTTTCGAGTTTTTAATCAGTTTCTTGATAATATTTCGAAAACCAAATGAAATGGCGTCATTTTGTCAGAATATTTTTCTGTTGAAAATTTCAGGAACTACAGAGTAGGATTTAAGTAAAATGGATCTATCTCGCTCAGTTTGCGAGATATGTCGAAAAAACTGATGACAAAAAGTAGCAGCTATAAATTATCATTTTTCTTCAATAGTTTTTTTTGCGAATATTTCGGAAAATAAACGAGATGGAGTGATTCTCCCCAGCTTTGATTTGAAACATCAATGATTCAAGTTTGACCGAAAAAAATATATTCAATCAAAAAGTTTGAAGTTTGCATCATTAGATGATCTTCATCTCGAACTGTCAAATGAGAATGTCCATTTGACCTCATCTTCCCTTGATTCAGTAGTGAAGATGTTAAAGTATCCTTTTCCAACAGTGTTTCTCAGAAATCTCGGTTTTGCACTAAAAATTTTTTGTAGAGAATTTTAAGAGATACAGAAAAAAATTGAAGTTACTGCTCTCTATCTCGCTTGATTTCTGAGATATTTGAGAAGAGCTGATGGAATAGAATCGATCTGTCTGAAATTCCTTATTTTGCAAATTCTCGAGTTCTGCATCAGATTTTTAGGAACATCTTGGACACTAAGTGAAATAGCGCCATTTTGGCCTGATTTCCTTTTGTAGCTCTCGAAATTCTCGAAAAAAAACTAGCTTTGGGTAAAATCGTTCTATTTTGCATGGTTTTCGAAATATTCGAGAAAAACAAATGGAATGAAATCGATTTGTCTGAAAATCTCTTCTTCTTTCATTTTTAGTTTTTAATCATTTTTTTAAGAATATCCCGGGAACAAAGCGAAATATTTTTTCATTTTCTGTTTTTTCAACGTAATTTCTCGCGAGAAAAAAAGAAATAATGCACGTCAGCCCGCACGATTCGTCACTGACATTCGGTACTTAGAAATATGCATAATTGTATAATTGGGAGGGGGCAGTTTATGGTCTCAGGTACAGGGAGTATTAATGGGATTAAGGCTTTGGGATCCCGACTACCTGAAACTTGCCCATCTCTGCTCTAGGGATCATTAAACAGTCCTTGAAGAAGCGGATGAAGCGGTCGATGGAGAATTCGACTTTCAGGATCGATCCTCGTGGCTGGTTTCAGCCCGCCACACCTGTTTCTGGAGTAGCGCCGACGGCTGACCGGGCTGAAGGATTTCGGAGAGGCTGGTATAGTCATGAGCCAGAGTTCCATGAAGATACTCCTGCTCTACGACACTTTGTCGCATTCTGTAGTGAACATCAGACACAGAGGGATGAGTGTCAGCCAGTTACTGTAAAGGAAATTCGTGAGGTGCTGAAGGGCACGAAAAACCATTCTGCACCTGGACCAGATGGCTTGACTATATTCTGGTGGAAGAAGTTTACTCCGACCAATCAGCATCTGGCTCGGGTGTTTTCATCCTTCTTGAACGGGAGCACTTCGATTCCGCAGTGGCTGGTGGAGGGAAGGACGGTGCTCATTCCGAAGAAGGGTGATCCGTCTGATCCGAGGAATTTTCGGCCCATAACGTGTCTCAATGCGCTCTACAAGATTTTCACCAAAATTCTGTATGAGCGTATTTTGGTGCAAGTGGACCCGATCTGGCGACTCATTAATGAACAGTGTGGCGCAAAAAGGGGACTGTCAGGCTGTAAAGAGAACTTGCTAGTTGATCGCAGCCTTGGACAGGATGCGATTCAGTACAAGCGTAACCTGTCAGTTGCCTGGATTTATTACTGCAAGGCATTCGATAGGACAAGCCATCAGCTTTTACTTTATTTGTTCGAGTGCCTTGGGGTGAATGAAGATCTGGTGAGATGTATTAGAGATCTTGTACACACGTCGGAGGACTCGTTCCACCATAACATCTGGTGAGGTGAAGGTTACTACTGGAGTGGTGCAGTACAGGAGAGGTATATTCCAAGGAGATTCCTTGAGTCCACTCCTGTTTTGCATCTCACTGCTGCCGCTATCAGTTGCCCTCCGAACTGCGCGGGGATATGAAGCTGGTCGCCCTGGTCACCGGGTGCATAAGATCTCCCACTTATATTATATGGATGATCTTAAATTTCTGCATCCGGAATGAGAGAACTGAACCTACTCATTGGAATGGTGGCCACTTATTCTCGTGCAGTGGGGATGTCCTTCGGATTGGACAAATGTGCTACCTTTCATCTCGAAAGAGGGAGATTTGAGGATGGGAGCGGGATATTCAATTAGTGGATAGGGGCGCCATTCATCATCTTGGTGCTGAAGAGTCTCATCGTTATCTCTGTTTCGATCAGCGATCATTGATCAATGTTGAAACTATGAAAGAGATTCTTTGCAGTGAATATAAACGGTCACTCCAGAGGATCTGGAAATCAGAACTTTCTGGAAGCAATAAGGTCGCTGCTACAAATATGTTTACTGTCCCGGTCCTACTCCACTCATTTGGCATTATCAAATGGAGAAGAGATGAATTGAGAGATCTGGATATCATGACGCGAAAAGTGATGCACCTGCATCGCAGTCTTCATCCTCGGTCTTCTACGACGCGATTATATATGCCTCGTGAAGAGGGTGGGCGTGGCCTCTTGGGATTGGAGTGTCTTCATGACCGCTTAGTCCTTGGTCTTGCATCTGACGTTTGGGAAAGTGAGGATCCACTCTTGGTCTTCGTGCATAATCACAAACTCCAGGGAGTTGGAGCACATCTGTACAAAGCAGCAAATCATGCTGCCGAATCCCTTGGTTTAGAGTTTTATTCACATCCTGGGGATATTTCCATAAATTCCATTGTGCGGGAATCGAAGTTCCAGCGTAAGCAGATCATTAAAGCTGCTGAACAAAACGCGTTGTTTCAGCAGCACTCAGACAGGCCCATGCATGGTATGTTCTTCAGGAATATGCAAGAACAGGGTCTGTCTATCCAGCTGACATTTAACTTTCTCAAGTCGGCTGGTCTGATGTCAGAAACCGAGGGATTTATTTGTGCGTGCCAGGATGGTGTCATAAACACCCTCGTTTATTGTAGCCGTATTATGGGCCTCGAGGTCCCGGATACTGCATGCCGGGCCTGCAAGAAGGCACCAGAGACGCTCACGCATATTTTATCAGCGTGTCCAGTGAGAGCAGTCTCTGGATATATCCATCGACATAATGCGGCTTTGAGAGTGCTGTACTATTTCCTGCGGCACTCTTACGCAATAGACAAGACGCCAGTGCTGCCATATGTACCAGGAGAAATTGAATCCGTTGTGGTGAATGAGAGATGTAAAATATATTGGAACTTCTCATTTGCCACCATCAGGCCGATTGGAGCAACCAAACCTGATGTCGTCCTCTATGATTTCAATGACAAGGTCATCCATGTCATTGAATTTTCTGCTCCTGCTGAAAATAATATAGAGCGGACAGAAGAGGAGAAACGGCAAAAATATCAAGATCTCCTGTTCCAGCTTCGTCAGATGAACCGTGGCTTCAGTGTGAAGCTGTTTGTCCTCATTATCGGTTCTCTTGGAGGCATGAAGCAGTCTCTTGTGTCTGCATTATCCATCATTCCAGCGTGTAAGTCCCGTGCTTACCAGATAGCTGGGCAGATGCAGAAGGCTGTTATTCTTGGGTTTCTCCGTCTTCTACGGCAATTTGAGTCTGGGCTGCAGTGATTGCTCACCCTCCAGTTGGTGGGAGTGGTCACTGGTGTAGAGCGTTCGAATATATTTTCGCTCGCTTGCTGTGGAATCGTCGAAGGGGGTCGGAGCCCTCGAAGATTTCTCAGCAATTATCATAGTCAATACATGAATGTAAATAATAATAATAACACTAGTACTAAATGATTATCAAAGCTTACTGACGTTTGTTAGGGCAAACATTTTCTGCTCCTCTTGCTGGATGTATTTCCTCCTCAACAAAAGCTTCACTACCGTCATCCGTCAGGCTTCGACGAATCAATTTACTATCATCTTGAAAAAGTATCAAAAAACTCATTAAGAATCTGTAGAGAATAAGACGAAACTACTCCTTACCTGTCACTGGATAGAAATAGTTATTTTTGTCGATATGCAAGAAGTTGTACCCTTCTAAACACTCATGGTTTTGGTAATTTTCAACAATAGTTTCACACAATCCACAAGTGTAGACAATCCTCGGAAACTTCAACAAGGAAAAAATTAATTCTTGACATGTTATTTTCAATGATTTATGAAAAAAGTGAGGTTACGATTGTACAAACATACATTTTTCCTTCGAGAGGGTATTGTTGAATGAAGAGGGAAAAAACATGGTCTTAACTTGTATTTTCATTATTTAATTGAAAGTTTCTTATATTTACCTCTTCTGAACTCATTATTCTTGGTAATTTATCACACAAGTCACAACACTACCTGTATTCTTCATCGCCATTAATTTTTATCGCCTGTTCTGCAGCGATAAAGCTCGGATTGTTGAGCTTTGTCGCTACACATCACGTGACTCAATTTGTCGCGGCAAACGAGCAACAAGCGACTGCATGAGGCCGTACCTTTACTCATGTGCAGACGACTGCAGTGATTGTGTTCTCTGATTGAATGCTTGAAGCGTTAGAAAATATTCATGACACGAAAAGTCGACCAAAAAACGGGAAAATCATGATTAATTTGATTTTATTATTAATATTGAGTTATTCATGAACCCCTTGCAAAACTTGATATAAAAAATTATTTGACTGAAACATTTGAATTTGTTTGGATAATATTCAGGTTTTTTGTATTGTAATTAAAATTAACGTGCACTGAGCCTCCTGGGCCATTGTACACGGGCTCTTTTGAGGAGCCAGAATTCGGGTGCAGATAAGAGGTCCTCCCACTAGGTAGCTCTATCATCGCATTTCCGGCTTTCGTGTGACTTAGGAGGAAGCGACCACAATGGTTCCGTCCGGGTTTCGCGTCGTAGAAAGCACCGTACAGTCCTCTTCAATGGGCTCGTGGAGCAGAGCTCCAGTGACGTTGAGAGACGAGTCTCCACAAGCTACGCCGAGCCAGCGCCCATCGCGATAAAAAAACCCCTTCGCCGTGCTTCGGAGTAAAGGTCGTAGGGTGCTCCCAACAAGTTCCTCGGGCCTACCGCGCCAAAGAAAAGTTCGGCCCTCCGACTCACTCCCTTCGGCTGCGAGTCTGAACCCTATTACAGGACACTGAGCATGTGCCCGTGATACCTAGCTCCACGCTCGTATGATCCTGCAAGGAACTCGCGGTCAGAGAACCAGAGCAGACCCTCTGCGCGCTCCAGCAGAGGAGCCTTGAAGTGCCCCTGAAATCCCTCCGAAGCACTTTTTTTGTGTATCTCTTACGGGATTACACGTCGGTTCTAGGAAATAGTTGGTCCACCCTCGCAGAGCCTGGTACGAGGTTAAGGCAGAATTCGATGAGGTTTCGCCCGGTTCCTCAAAGGCATCGTAAAGACACTCCAGCCCTAAGTGCCACGCAGCCCTCAGCACGATAGCTTACACCTTGGCTTAGGGGAGTTGGTCCACGGCAGCGCCTTCGTGCTCTTCCCCAGCTTCCACCCCGGGTCGGAGCATGTATTGCAACTGCAGGCCGTTCCACTGCGACACCCATCGGAGGACCACGTAGTTATTTAGAACTACGCTATCGTTCTTCTGGGAGCACACTACAGATCGGTCTCCCTCCTATCCGCCACCTGGAGGACGCGCTCATGTCGGCACTCAACCATCCCGGGATTGAGCGCAGACCTTGAGTCCCGCTAAGGCCCTCTCGGTCCGCCCCCGGCCCAGGCATGAGATATTGAGGTTATGTCTGAACATGACGTTAAAAAAATATGTCTTGATTCAACGCGAAAATTCATCGCGAAATGAGATCTTGCGTTCGAGTGAAATTTATGTCGGAGAGTGGGAAAATGGAAAGTGAAGTTATAATCTTTAACCCATGATAGAGAAATTTGATGGGAACACATCTTATTCCATGTTCAATGAAGCACATGCTCCCACGAGAAATGATGATTTCTCCTGTTGTGAAATAAAAATATTTGACATACTCTTCCTTCAAGGCTTCATTATATATTATTATAGTTGTGTTGTGATAATTTGTGCCGAATCATGTATTTCTCATGATTCACCGTGAATCACCAAACTTAGCAGTTCGATCATTCCGGTGATTCATGGTGATTTACGGTGAATCGTGGTGAATCACCATGATTTACGGTGATTCACGGTGAATCACCAGTATTATCTAGCTTTAAAGTTTGGTGATTCACGGTGAATCACCGTCATTCACTGTCTTTCACCGCGAATCACCGAATTTTAAAGCTAGATAACTCCGGTGATTCACCGTAAATCACTCTGATTCACGGTGAATCACCGACTTTTACGGTTTGATAATTTCTGTGAAGCACGGTGATGTCACCGAGAATCACGGTGATTTACCGTGAATCACGGTGATTTACCGTGAATCACAGTGACATCACCGGGAAAATTCAGTGAGCTCTCACCGTGAATTACGGTGACATCACCGTGAATCAGGTCCACTAGGGTTGACTATCCTCAGTTTTTCATTTTTTTTTTTAACTCTATTTCCGTTTTTTATTCCTCATTAAATACCATTTTGTTCCGATTATACGAGCATGGTGTTAATTATTGTACCACTGTAATCACTGGAGGAAAACAGGATTTCATCGAAAGAAAACAATAATCCAAAAGGCCGTCACGATAGAAAACCATATTGCAGTGAGAATTTTCTATTCTCTTCCAACAACTATCGCATACTATCGCAGTAAAATGAATCAAATCATGTTTATATCCATTCCATTTACAGATGTAATCGAGACTGCAATACCTCCCCCACCTCAGGCTATTGTTCCAGACGGATTCTTGAATGGTGTATTGAATACAAATCTACAAGCACATACAGAATCAAATTTTGATTTATCTATGCAGAACTAACTGAATCCAATAGTCGATGAAAGAGTATCACCAACTGGAGAATTTTTAGTTGCTGACTCTTCAAATATTCTGCTTAATCCAAATACTGTCATCTAAGCACAGCAGTCAGAGGATGGAAATTTCATTATATTGGACCCTGTCAAGGGTCCATACGAAGTACCAGTTCTAGGAGCCACTGTGCCTCCAATATCTGGTCTTAATCCCACAAATGAAGAAAAGCAAGCTGCAGCATTGGAAGCTTACCAAACACGAGCTTTGAGAGAGCTACCACGAGAACAAGCAGGTAGGAGAACTGACCAACGTCCCTCCTCTGTTCAGGAATTTTACTCATGAAATTGACTTGAATCCTTAAATTTGAGGCAGGAAAATGCTGAATAAAAATTTTTTTCTTGATGAATGAGAAGAATTCGTGAGGTAAAAGGGGATGTTTCTATGAAAACATACAGCATTGAACATTTAGAACGGAAAAATCAAAGTAGTTGTATCTGTACAGTAACGAGGTTTCCCGTTACAGCTATCGCATCGGCTCATGCCACCTTAGGGGGAAGCTGTCCAAGTGTAGAGCTTGAGGTAACTCACGCATGAACAGCTACACAATTCATACCGTGGTGCCATCTGCGGAAGATGACACCTTGAAGTTACCGTAAACTAACTGTCACGTCAGCGGGATTCATATGCGGCTGAGGATAGGGTAGAATCCCAGCTGAAATGCTTATCTCCGGGCCTGGTGGTGGTGTGTAGTACCTACATCATTCCGTTCAACGATCAATTCCAGCCCCGTGCAACTCACCCATTCTCTCCTTATAACGACGGGGGGTCAGTTGTGACGCCGCAATTATGTTCCCACCAGGCGGCGCCAACGGTTCTAGTACGAATTTTAGGCGGGCTCGTACATGAATAATTATTATCTCCATATTTTTAAGATTGATAGATATTTAATTGAAAAATTGAACTTTTCGATCAGTTTGAAATCTGCAGAAAGGTTCACAAAAAAATCACAATTATGAAAATTCAACGCAGTTTCGGGAATTATTGTAAAATTCTAATTAAAAAAATTGTTTTCAAGAATAACTAAGAATTTTAACGTAGGGAAACGTGAGGCAGAATGGACATTGTAATAAAAATATTGTAGATGGATTTTTTTTAATTATTTCATAGGGAAGCTGAGGGAATTTGAGTCGAGAAACATGTGCCAGAATTAATTTTTCTTAATTTTTTGAGAATTTGATATTTTCTGGCATTTTTAAGGGGTTTCGATTTTTGAGCAAATTCAGTTTTTTGGCAATATCTCTGGTTCTATTGGTCGTAGTGTCCTGGAACCGATTTTAAATGGAATGTGAGATCATTTTCCATCGATTTATGGGGTTTCAAATATAAAAATATCGATTTTTCAGATAGTTATGGGACAAAAACCGATGATCATAGTTTTCACGGAAATTCCCATAACTATCTGAAAAATCGATATTTTCAAATTCAAAACCCCATAAATCGATGGGAAATGATCTCACCTTTCATTTGAAATTGGTCACAGGTCGTTACGACCAATAGAACCAGAGATATTCTCAAAAAACTGAATTTGCTCAAAAATCGAAAGGCTTTTTACCCCTCAGAAATGACAAAAAATATCGAATTCTCAAAAAATTGAAAAAAAACTATTCTGGCACATATTTCTCAACTAACATTTTCTCAGCTTTCTGATGGAATCATTAAAAAAAATCTATCTCCAATATTTTCATTCATTTAAGGACGTTTTCATAATATATGCATAAAAACTCAAATGTGTCCATTTTACCCCTTATGTCCGTATTGTCCCACCTTCCCCGATATTCAAATAATAGTTTTTTTTTATACGTCCTGGAATTTTTATTTTTAGGCAGGGAAAAGTCATGGAAAAGTCAGGGAATTTTGAAATTAGTTTTCAGTCGCCACCCTGTAGGGTGAATAACATTGAAAGAATTGAATGAGAGCAATCTTAATTTTTTTTACAAATGTTTTTTTCTCGAGAATAAAAAAAATGATAAATTGATCATGTCAGGTTTTTTTTGCATTCTGTTGACATTAACGATAAGGCAAGAATCGATGGAAATTAGAGTGATATTAAAGCTGACTCGGAATTTTCTCTCTGCAATGACCGAAATTAAAAAAATCCTCGAAAGAGATACGAGTTACGAGAATAGGAATAATGAGACTTTCCAGTGGAAATTTTCACAAATCTGTTAACAATTACTTCTTAAACGAATCGTTTCATTCGAGATTCCTTTAATTGATGAATAGAATCATTGGAAAGGATACCATCTTTATGAATCCATTTTAATTATTTTGTTAACGTTTTCTTATTTCTTTTTATCGTGTACACATTAGGTACGAGACCTCGTTGCTTTCGAAATGAAAAAATGGAGAGAAAAATAATTTCTCAGACAAAAATGCTACTCTTAACCGAAATTTCGGAGGGTAAAAAGAAACTGTGTGCACTTGACGAGTTTCATGTGCGCAGTTGCAAAAATGCGATGAACGTGTGGGCAGTGTTAGCGGTGTCCACTTGCTGGTGGTCAGTTGCACCCATCCAAAATCTAAATATTTATAAATTGTTCATTCATTTATCCTCATCTATCGCATCAAAAACGTTTACTAATTCACGGTACTCTATTTTTATGTTATTCAATAAAGCCGCCGCTCTATTCAGTACCTAAGTGCCAGCGCCACCATGCGGTTTAGTTCCTGTGAGCTTCATAACCGTCCCCACCTGCTTGCCCAGAGTGTCAGGGGGCTGATCAATTCTGAAAGTAGAACGACTAACTCAACCTTCAAGGATAAAAAAGAGGGTGCGTGGAATTCACGCGCGGCAGAATTGAAACTTCTTACTTATGAGGTATAGATAGAGATATTCATCTTCATTGAAAATTATTTGGATTTTCTTTATTAAAAGAGAGATAATAATTGATAAGAGTCAGAATATGGGTATGATCTCGAATTGAAAACATTCCATGAATATCTCGGAAACTGATCGAAATGATGAAATTTTCCTATCAACCTTTTTTGTAGGGAATTTCAAAAACTACACAAAGAGCTTCAACTAGCATTGCATTATCTTGCTTAGTTTCCAAGATATTCATAAAAATTCCATGACAGAATAGCGACTTTCAGATGAAGTCTCTGTTTCAATTGTATTTTTAAAGAATATTCCACCATCTAATGGAGATACGCCCATTTGCCTCTATCGTTTTCTAGCTTTTAGAAATTTTCTACGCAAAAAGGATTACGGCAAACTCACGCTATTTCATTCAATTTCGGGTTATTCAGAAACAATCCTACTACAAAAAATAGACTCATAGATGTAATTCTTCTTTCAATAGTTCCTTGAAGAATCTCTCGAAAACTACACGGGATAGAGGGATTTTGTTTGAATCGATTGGCGTAGTTCTTAAAATTTTCAAAAAAAAAATTGCGGTGGAGTTATCCAGTTCCACTTAGTTTCCGAAATTTTTATCAAAAAAAATAAAAATAACATTCCAGAAAAAATGACTCCTTATTCTGATGACTTTCTGAGAATATCTAGGGAACTAAACGAGGTAGAGCGATTTCCACCTGATCTCTCCTTGTGGCTCTTAAAATTTCCAACAAAAGAAAGTTCGGAGTAAAATCTCCAAGTATATTCTCAAAAAAACTATTGAGAAGAAAAAATCCAAAAGACAGAAAAAGTAGAATTTTCTTCGTCAATATTTTCTTGAACATATCTCGAGAACTGGGACAAATAGAGGAATTCACAGAATTCCAAAAGCTACACAAAAAAATTGGGGTAAAAATGCTTCATTTCACATAATTTACGAGATATTCTCATAGACTATTCACAAAAAAAAAACTACCTCTCCTGTTCATTGAATTTTTTTGTCAATAGTTTCTTGAGAATATCGGAAACTGAACGAGATCGAGCAATTCCACACTAATGCCTTCTTGTACAAAACGTATGGAGCTATAAAATAGGAATCGAGCACATTCACTCTATCTCGCTTAGTTTCCAAGACGTTTCCGAATAGTCATGAAGCCGATTACACAGATAAATAGCTCCTTTCCGCATAAATAAACACCAAATTTCAAATACTTTTAATGATAATAATAATAATGTCAATCGTTGGTGGTTACGAAAACTGAGGAATATATAAACACACGCAGCACCACGAGAATGCCGTAGCAGCGATGCTACGTCATTTCTACCTCTCCCCTTCCATCCATGACCCTAGCGGCTAGGGCCTTGCCTTTACCATGCTCGGATAGCTTTCAAAATACATGTAGAAAAGTACGAAAAAAGTCGAATTATTTTTATGTTATACGATAATTTGAATTCATTTCTATTAAGTTATAAGATAAAATTAATGGATTCCGTTGAAGGTTAACAATCGAAATAAATGCAGGAATTAGAATGAAGCAAGCGTCATATTGATTCCGCAAATTAAAATGACCATACTATATAAAATGAATTAACGAATTAAAGTTATGTGAAGAATCATTGAACTTTTCTGAATTAAAATGATGCTTGGACATAATGGAAATTCTGGTTTTCCATAATAGACTATAGTCATATTAATTCCAGACGAATTATTAACTTTGAAGCGGGATGAATTTTAATTATGTCCAGAGACAATTTTAATTCCAAATTAAATTTATGTAGATAATTTCAATTCCTAAATTCAAATTATCTACATAATTTTAAATTAGGAATTGAAATTCTGTACATAATTTTAATTCAGGAATTAAAATCATCTACATAATTTTAATTCCTGAATTCACATGATGTACATAATTGTAATTCCGAATTCGAATTATGTAGATAATTTCAATTCCGAATTCGAATTATGCACATAATTTTAATTCCCCAATTCACATTATGTACATAATTGTAATTCCGAATTCACATTATGTACATAATTGCAATTCCGAATTCGAATGATGTACATAATTCTAATTCCCGAATTCGAATTATGTGCATAACTTCAATTCTTCATCCTGTTTCGTCGTTGAGACTCTTTCTTTCTTTCTTCATCTCTTATCCTTCTCCTTCCTACTATATAAAAGACATGATAGATTGAACCGCGCCATCTTGAAGAATCGAACTCGCATCAACAATCGAGATTAGAACATCGCCATCTTGAAAAGTCGAATTTGACTATGCTGAATATAGCAACTGAAGGAACATCAACGACACAGCCGCTTGCGGCCGTAGCGGCGCCAGTGTTTCTTCATTTGCTATGTTCAGCGTAGTCAAATTCGACTTTTCAAGATGGCGATGTTCTAATCTCGACTGTAGATGCGAGTTCGATTTTCTAAGATGATGCTGTTCCATTCACCATGTCTTTCATATAGTAGGATACTGGTCTGCGGATCTTAGACGCGCGAGAAAAATCATGGGGGTGGTCTAACGAGGATTAAATTTTCCTCAAGGCTTTTCCTCATTGGTTACGAGAACAAATGCGCACCAGAGCGCGTGTGTTTCGAAAAAGATTTCAGTCGTCTTCAAGTGAGTTTTCAATGATTGCGACGATTTCTATTGGCTGTGTGGCTAACGGAAACAGTCAATAGAAATGAGAGTAAAGTGACTTCAGTCTACCTCCCGTGACGTCATCAGTCCCCTCTCGTTTGTTATTCGTTCTTTGTCATTGTGTTCATGAAAACGTCAAGAGATGGCGTTCATCACGTAGAAAAATTCTGATGGCGGTCGCCATGGCCACTGCCATGGCGGCCGCCATCACAAATTTGCCGCTTTCTATGAAGTTCTTTCCCATGGCAATTTTTCCATGGCGATTCTATCCAAGGCATATTTTTGCACGGCATTTCTTCCCATGATGATTCTTTTCATTTTTTCCCGCGGCTTTTTTTTCATAGCTTTCTTTTCCATAGGCTTCTTTTCTATGGCGTTTGTTTTCCATAGTGACTTTTTCCATAGTGATCCTTTCCATGGCGATCCTTCCCATCGCGTTTCTCTCCATTGCATTTCCTCCATGGCAGAATTCGTCAATGCAAAATTTGCTATGGAGAAATTTGCCATAGCCATAAATTCATCAAAGACATGAAAAATTTATGGAAAAGTCATGAAAAGAATCATCATGCAAAGAATTGTCATGGAAAGAATGGTCATGAAAAATCGCCATGGAAAGCGGCAAATTTGTGATGGCGGCCGCCATGGTGGTGGCCATGGCGGTCACCATGGCCGGTGCCATGACCACCGCCAGGGCCCGCGCCATGGCGGCCGCCATCAAAATTTTTCTACGTGATCTCTTATTCACAATATCAAATTTCAACTTTTCAAGATGGCAATGTTATAATCTCGATTGTTGATGTGCGTTCGATTTTTCAAGATGGCGATGTTTAATTCAAGATTACATGCAATGTCTTTCATGTAGCAGGAGATAGGAGATAGGAAGAGAAATACGCGAACGATCGCTTGCCAGAGCGCGCGTATTTTGGAAAACATTTCAATCACTTAGAAGTGAGTTTCCAATGATCGCGATAATTCCTGTTGGCTGGATGAAACAGCCAATAGCAACGAGAAGAATGAATGCAACAGGGGAGCTATTTTCGTGTCTCAATATATTTACGATTTCGCTCCCGTTAGAGGGCATCTTGGCTGGATTTAAACCGGACTGATGAAACTTACGAACGCTATGTGTTTCACTAAACAATCAAGATGGTTGAGATACGATTCTTAGTATTGCTCTGAAATAAAAGAATCGTTTTATTATCAATAAATCGAATTAAAATGATAATTTCAAGTATAGACCATGTTTTCCGCTATCAATATTCTATACTCATGTAGTGGAGAGATGGGCAAGTGTTATGAAAATCAAAAAAAATGATTGAGTCTTACTCACATTGCCCTCTAACGGGAGCAAAATCATAAATATATTAAGACGCGAGAATAGCTCCCCAGATTAACGTGACAACTTTTGATACACGGATTGTTCGAGTCGATTATTTTCTTGTTCCTTTTTATACAGGAAAAAAAATTATAATGCAATACATGACGAATGATAGGAATAGGATGAGATAAATAACTGTACTTGTCATTTTCACCGCCTGTTCACACAACCTCTTAGGCTGGGTTTTTCATTCTCGGGTTAACGTAATTCGAGAGGTCAGTTAACTCTCGGATTAATTTAGCCTTGGGATTTATCAGCGCGCGTTGCCTAGTGGTCAAGGGAGACACTGGAATATCGCTTGTACAAACGTACACTTGCAGAGAAAAAAATGGCTGCGCAAGCGACATTCCAGTATTCTCCCTTGACCACTAGGTAGCGCGCACTGATAAGTCCCAGGGCTAAATTAATCTGAGAGTCAACTCAACTTTCGGATTACGCTAACCCGAGAATGGAAAACTCAGCCTAAGGGCGAGTTTTTCATTTGACGGTTAAGCTAACCTGCAGGCTGCGTTAACCAGCAGGTTAACTTAACAACTAGAGCCATTTATGAGAAACAAACATAAGGTTGAGTTTTTCATTCGTGTGTTATCTAACACAGTGTTGGTTAGCCCTGTGTTAGTGCCATTTTGGAGACTTCGGATGTATGCGCATCTTCGCAGAAAAAGTTTCAATCTCACGTAGGCAGCATAATCCTCATATTCAACCTGCTTCTACTTTCCTGTGTGAGCTTGGAACTTTACCCGTGAAGATGGTGCATACATCCGAAGTCTCCAGAGTGGCGCTAACACAAGGCTAGCTAACACCGCGTTAGCTAACACACGAATGAAAAACTGAGCCTAACTCTCAAATGAAAAACTCGCCCTAAGGATGCAGCACGTATTACGCACAACAAGGTTATTCACAAATTCTGATAGGGCTACCACCATAACGTTAATCTCTCGCCTATAATTCCTAGCCGAGCATATATTAAAAGCCTCAACACTAAAAAAGGATGGAGAATTAAAATTATGTACATAATTCGAATTCCCGAATTAAAATTATGTACATAATTTCAATTCCTGAATTAAAATTATGTACATAATTTAAATTCTCGAATTAAAATTTGCGACGGAATCCATGAATTCCGTCGGAGCTCAAAGCCCCAAAGATTCAAATTGAACGCCCGCGCGCGCGAAAGGCTAGCAGCCGGACTTCGGGTGTTGTCGTCAACTATCGGCCGTTGCCTAGCAACCGAGTTGCGCACGCACCACTGCCTGCCGGCTGGCGTCGCCATGTTCTCATACATGACGACGCCAAACCAGTTGCGTCTCACGCGTCCGACAGGCCACAACCTGTACCTCGCGCTCCAAAAAAACCACGTGCCACGAAGGATTCGGAAGTGAAACAGGAAAGTGAGAGTGTAGTGCAGGGTTCCCCTTTGGGATTTAATTACCACCCCAAGGACCACCCGGACCACCCCGCAGATCCGAGGGGAAGGATCACCACCGGCCGAAGGGTAGTAGAGGAGCGACTACCCCAAAGTGAGTGTTTTCTCCTTTTTTCCCTTTGCCCACTCGGACTTTCGTCGTCGTAATCCGCACTCTCTCGCTCTCGCCATCTTCTCGTGGTTTTCTCGGCACGTACTCTCAGCCCTTGGAAATCCCATCTGGACTACCCGGTTCAGGGAATGTAGCTGCACCCTCCGCCCTCATTCCATAGGAGGGTGAGTGGATTTGTGGACGAGTGGGGAATTTAGGGACGCTACTCCACTTTTAAGGCGTCCCTCGTGGTTCACCCTGTCCGCTTCGCAACTCCAGGGAAAACTCCCCTCGAGGGCCGTTGGTGCCCTTGTGACAAGGTGGTGGACGACCCCCCTTCTCGAGTGGCTTCGCTCGTTCCCCCCAGGACCCCGCTGCTGATTCGAGGGCCACGAGGTGCCCTCGCCAAGGGATGATTGGACGCATTCCGCCCTCGAGCGTCTTCGCTTGTGTCGTCCGCATCAGCGCCTAGAGGGGAGGATTTCTTCGGCCTCTTCGGGCCGTCAGGGTGTTCCTCCGCCTCCTCGAGTGTTTCCGCTTGTTCTCGACCTCCACGCCACTTCGAGGGCCGTTTTGCGCCCTTGCAAAGTGGAGGGAAGCGTTATTCCTCGAGCTACCCGGCTTGCATTCTCGTGGCTAAGATGCCACGTCGGAGGGTGAACTCGCCCCCATGCTCGCGTTCTACGGACCGCGCATCGAGCCGCTCTGGTTTACAGCAGGAGTCAGAGGACGCGCCTCCAGAGAAACATCATCCCCTACGGACTCTGTCGCCAGGAGCTAGTACGAGTGGACTTTCAACCATCGAGTGGAAGGTGCTCGGGCTTAATTGCCGAGTCTCGTAGGACGTTGGATTTTTGGACCATCCACCCTTTTATTTACCCCTTTTCTTTTCCTTATTTGTAAGGAGGGAATACCCCCAAACTCTGTAAAATTTGATAGGCCAATATAGAGGAGTTCTTTCGGATAATCCGGTGTTTTGCGTGAGTTATTTTGTTCGTTCTATCCCATCTTCCGCCGAATCCACCCCTCTCTCCACAACCTTGTACTGAGCTGCCGAGAGGCTGTTCCGTGCTCTTCCGCCCCTCTGGTTTTAGGTTTAGAGGAATTCCGTTTACGTTAAAGGGTTGGTTACGTTTCCGGGTAATTTTAGGCTAAGTTTTATATGGTTGGCTAGGGTAGTTGCGGTGTTGGTCCCGCGGAATCAGACCAACTGGCGCCCAGTTTTAGCCCCTTCGGGGGCGGTTTAGTTTTAGTGATTCAGAGGGGAGGGAAGGGACGAAGGTGTCGGCATTCTTGGAGTCAATCTGAAAATGTCACGTCACAAATTATCTACATAACTCGAATTCAATAATTGGAATTATGTAGATAATTTTAATTCGGGAATTAAAGTTATGTAGATAATTTTAATTTGGCAATAAAAATTATGTAGATAATTCGAATTCGGGAATCAAAATTATGTCATAAGATAAATTGAATGGAGAATTTATTTTATGTCTAGAGATAATTTAAATTCTATTTGTCACTTATGTTCCAGCTTCATGATAATTCAATGAATTACAATTATCTCTAGAGATAATGGAAATGTATTTTCATGAAGATAATTTTTCTGATGTTCAATTTTTATGACTATATTAAATAGCAAAATGGCGTGCCATACCAGTGTTTAATCTACTCAATTCATTCTCCAATATCGATTCCATCATTCATTCTCCTTCTTTGTTTGGGATTTCACTTCCCCATTCATTCCATTGAGCGTTGAAATCTCCACACATGATAATTTGATTCTTTGTTTCTTGTGCAAAATTAAGGAATCTTTTCCAATCGGAACTTCTAATGTATAATGATGGGGATCTATAGATATTGAAAATTTGTATTTTTTTCTCATTCCATTCCAATTCTACAGCTATCCATTCAGTTCCTTCTGGAAATTTTTTATCCAGGATTCTTTTATAATTTAAATGACATCTAATGTACACGCAACTGCTCCCCCTCGCACATTAACAGGTTGATCTTCTCTTATGCAGTAAAACCCTTTCAAATCACCGAAGTTTTGTTTATTAGATTTCAAAAAAGTTTCATTCAAACAAATAATATCAAAATTTTCTGCTAAAATCGTAAATTGCCCCCATTTATTAACAATACTTCGGCAATTCCATTGTAATATTCTTAAATCCATAATTATTCTAAACTTTTATATTGTAACTCCGCCATCTTGATGATATTAGTAAGAGATTCATTTTTACCTGCTATCTCTTTCAAAATATTGATAAACTTCAATACTTCGGCATTAATGAAAGGATTAACATCTACCATTAGATGACCTGGTGGAAGTATTCTACGAGACGTGCCAACTGTGGTAGCAGTTGATCCTGAACCATCTGAATCATGTAGATTTTCAGTACTCAACGTCTGATTTAATTGTAAGTTGTTCAGTCTTCGTTCAACACCTTCTATTCGATCTTTTGCTTCTTCATACGAAATTCTTTGTTCGTGCTTAATTCTATTAATATTTTTCTCTTTGAAATATTTAGGACATATAAATGATGAAGAATCATGTAAAATTGAATGACAATGCACACAATACATTGTCCGACTTGTACAGTCTTTCGCTTCACGTTCACCTGAGCATTTTCGGCATCTTATTCTCCCTTCACATTCTTTCACCAAGTGACCAAATCTTAAGCACTTAAAGCACCTTTGAACGTTGGGATAAAGAAGACGAACTTGCCTCTCAACATTATCAATTTGTATTGACTTGGGAAGATTTATCGAATTCACATAAATTTTGACCATTGGAGTAGGAATTAAACTGATTTGCCCTTCATCTGACAAATCCTTGTCTAGATTCCTTTTCATTATTATTTCTATTTTACTGATATTTGAAAGCGGATCAGATCGCTTAATTAACTTGAGTATTCCATCTGGATGAAGTTCTAACGGAATATTGCCAACAACACCTATTGATTTGATTCTGCTGTCCGGTACTATTGCTACCCAATCTTTGTTTACTTTACTAATCCCCGATTCAACAACTTTATTTGCTTCTTCTGCTGAAATACAATATAACATGATTTTATCTTTATCCATTCTCTTAATTTTCTCAATTGACTCTTGAATTTTTCTAAATTCTCTCGCGATCGACATATCATGGAAATTTTCCAAGTGTTCTGCTGGATTTTTATCAAATACGTATAAAATGAAAGGTTTTATATCGTTTGCCCCACACCTGTTTCCTATCATACTTAAATAAAATTTATGCACATCAAAAGATTCCTGAACGATTTCTTCTCCTGTTCCATCGAGTACCTCATTTCTCGTTCTTTTTTAGTGGCGGAGTCATTTTATCTTTATTCTTATTAAATCTTTCAATGATTTTTCTTAAATTATTTTAACTAAACAAAATTATTCACTAACATGCAATAACACAAAATGAGACACGTAAAGACAACACCCCTGTGTGATTTCTGGAACCGGTGATTTTTCTTTCTCGTTTTTTTTCCGGTTATTATTTTTCTCTTCTTTTTCCTCTTTAATTGCATTCCTTCTTGAATTTATTCTGATTTCAAATTTATTTCAGCCAAGTGTATTTTATTTTAATTTTTTATTCTTTTAATTTGATTTAAATGTCACGACCGTTTTTTTTCTCTGTCTATATCTATCGGAGTCCCATCAAAACGGTTTATCTCCTTCGGCTGCTCGGACGGGACTCCGATTTTTTTTTAATGTCTTGTCGTGGGACGCGGCTGACGCTCAAGAGCCCTGCGCATGCGCACAGCGTGCTAGCGGTGGGTCACGTGATCACGAAGAAGAAAATGGAATAGAATTTACGCGCCAATTACCACGTAACCCGCTGCTAGCGCGCTATGCGCATGCGCAAGGCTCTTGAGCGTCAGCAGCGAACCACGACAAGACATTAAAAAATCGATATCTTATCAACCATTAACGGAAATAACGTGAAAATTTACCTAAAAATCGAAAATAATTCAATCGACATCATATATTTTTTTCATATTTTTTCATCACTGATAAAGATGAGTTTCGACCATTCGTTTAATGAATTTGTTATTAAAAAATAGAAATATCAACTTTTGTCTCCCGAATTAGATTTTATTGCAGACTATCACCCTCTTCCGAGAGAAAAGTATTCTATCTTTTTTTTGATAGAACTAATATTAAAGAGAATATAAGTATTCAAAGCTCCACAGAAATGGGCATTTGCGCCATTTTTTCAAAATCAAAAATTGTCATAATTTGGCCAAAAAAAATTTTTTTTTTCTCGCGGAAGTCATTCTTGACATCCATTCTAAGAACATATTCAAAAATGAAGAAAATCAAAAAATATGACCCCGTAAGTGAGTGAAATAGCATGGAATGCCTCTAATAGAATAAAATTACTGAGTAGATTATTGAAACTCACTTTCACCTTCAAACAAGTTAAGCGATTCAGCAAAGAGGGATTCATCATACGGTCATACGCTGCTTTGGGAAGTCCAACCCGATTTGTGAAATACAAAGTTTACAATTGTTCACATTTTGTAATATCTAGCCGCTGACATATTCGCTGTCCACTGACAGTGATGGAATTTTTCGAGGGATGGTGAATTTTCAATGAGGGTAATCAATTTTTCTTCTCAATCCTCTGCTCTTTTATGTAAAATCCCACTCCCCATCAAAAAGACTGAAGGCCCCAAGATGCAGTGACTTACAGTCTCTCAGTGGCAGTATTTCAATAATATTGTCGGTAAATGTGTAGAATTACGGCCTTTCTAAATAAAATTAATTAAATTAATTTAAATTACCTCAGGAAGGGAGGTGGAGAAAATACGAAATATATCGGAATCAAAAATTCGAAGGTAAATAGTGGAACTCGCAATAGCTCAGTTGGTAGAGCACCTGACATGTAATCAGTGGGTCGTGAGTTCAAACCTCGCTTGCGCATTCCCTATTTTTTCCGAAATTTGATTCTTTGATTTTTCAAATTTTATAAAAAAGGCCCCTATTCTACACAATTACCATATTGTCTGCATCAACGTACGCAATTGAGTACAATTGTTCGTTAACTTCTCATAGCTCTGAAAATACTTAGACTGCAGATCCCCCTATACAATTCAATTAAATAACTTCAATGTTATGGCAATGCACAGTGATAATTGACAACATAGTTTTGGCAGGTGTATGATTTGTATTAAAAAACAAAGATCAATTTTCTCATACGTTATCCAGCTCTGGAAACCAAACTCTGGATAGTTTCGAGCTCGTCAGCAGAGATATTAATATAAAGTTCATCACTCTCCATCCTAATAGATTTATAAAACTTTTTTGGAGAGTCCATTAATCTGTCGTATTTCCATTTTTTACAATCGGACTCTTCCCGCTTGGGTCAAATGATGTGTAGTACTTGTACGTCTCTCCATATTCATTCGGTAGACACATTTGTAACAAAAATTTTTTTTATATGAGGAATTAATAAATTTATGTAGTCTAAAAATTTTAATTTATCCTTTTTTTAAATTTCAAATTAACTCACACAGTCCGGAGTAATTTTATGTCAAAATAATTACTAGAAAATCCAAAATTTTCGTGTCAAATAAATGAAGGATAATTAAATATAAATTAATTATCAAAAGTACAAGAAATATTCCAATAAATAGTTTGAAATAAACGTTGAAATCAATAGTAATGTTGTCGGTAATGGCAAAGAGAAATAATGCGATACAAAACGTGATTATAAATTCAAAAATATAATACAAAAACATTTTCGCATTTTTGCTTCCGAATGGAAGCTTTGTTTTCGCAATTTTTTTCGAAATGCCAATTTTCATTGGAAACGACTCAAAATGATCCAAAACGTCGAGAAATCATAATGAGAAAAAAAGTAGACATGTATGTGTGTGTGGCTGTGTGTACGACTTTACGACTCTCTATTACTCGAGAACGGTGAGAGATAAAAATCTGAAATTTTGGCAAGATATCAGTTTTGATGAAGTGTATGTCCCATAAAAATTTCAGCAAGATCGGTTCAATGGTTTCTGAGATATAGCAATTTTTTAAAAATCATATATTTTGAAATTTCTCAATTTGCGTGAGACGAATTCCGTTCAAAATTTTACTCAAGATTGGCAACCATAATATCTAACTTTTGGCAAATTTTCATGAATTTAATCCCATTATTCTATTAGTTATTAATTTTTTTGTGCTTTTTTTCAAAAACTCGGTTGTACGACGATAGCTCAATGAATAATTGACTTAAAGACTTCAAATTTTTTCTGTATATATAGTTTCTGATAGAGATGGTTGGGATTGAATCTGAGGCATATCGGCCGAACGGTTCTGGAGATATTTTGAATTGAAGTTTTTCCGAAAATTAGCTGTATCTTCCAAACTACTCATCCGATTCCATCGGGACGAAGCTCAAAAGATTCGTCTCCATGAGCTGAACAAACCCTCAATTTTTGAAATTTTTGCATGGAGTTCTCCGCTTATTACATTGAAAGATGTATTTTTTTCTCAAAATTTCCAAAAAAAATCCGAAAAATGCCATTTTTCTCGATTTTTTTGAATGGACACCCCTATTTTTTATTTGGTTTTCTGAAAGAACACATTTTTCTCTTTCGAATAAGCCCGTACTCACCTTCGTAGGACAATCAGAAACTGTACCCAAAAGGGAACATTAAAAGTGAAAAAGTGATTTTTTATGTAGAATTTAGCATATATGATTTTTTTTCGAGAGAGATGGTAGAAAAAATTCAGGTAGAACCATTCGGAAGCATCCTGCTAATTCATTAGCAGAAATTGAAAGGAAGAAATAGCGATTTAAAAGATAACGTAGAAAAAATAGCAGGCAACCCAGCGAGGAACGCCTGCTTGTTTATATATCTAAACAACACATTTTTCGTCACTTATTAATTTCTAATATCACCATGAATTGTGTAAAATAGGGGTGTGCGAATAGCGTTCGAATCGAATCGAATCGAATATTGATATTCGATTCGATTTTCGAATCGAATATTCGATAGTTTCGAATATTCGTTTCTCTTTCGAATATTCGAATTTTCGAATATTCGTTTTCCTTTCGAATATTCGAATTTTCGAATATTCGAATTTTAATTTTCGAATATTCCTGTTCCTTTCAAATATTCGAATATTTCAGCTCATTTCCTTGAAATATTTCGAATTTTCCGAATATCCAATAAATTTTATGGCTTCTGGATTAAAATTTGAATTGAAATTGCCTGATTTTCTCAATTGCCCAATTGCGCGCAACTCGACGGCAAAAATTTTCCCAAATCCGTGAGTTTTGAACATACGTGGCGGGTTACCACCCTGAATCCTCTACATGTAGAGAAAAAAACGTTCAAAGTGTACCCGCATGGAAAAAAATATATGTCAAAAATATATGTGAAAATATATTCAAAATATATACTGAATGTGAGTGATATGTATGCGCTTATAATTGTTATATATGTAGCATCTATTTATTTAATATTTGAAAAGGATGTTTTTGGCCACAGATATATATGCGAAGAAACATTAAAAATATATGCAACTTTATATGTGACATATAAAACTTTTATATGTCACATATATTTCTCCTTACATGTGCGGTATATACCGCTGACATGCGACATTCATATTAAATATATTCTTTACTATAAAGAAAAAATTCGGAATTAAATAATAAGAATAGACACATAATCTGTGTATGATTAATTATTTATTGATTAACACATAATCGTTTAGAGACTTTATCCATCGATTGCAACATTTGAGCACTTAAATAATAATAGACTCCCATCCATTTGATGAATTAAAGACAATTTGCAATAGAAAACTTTTTCTTACATTCCTTATGAGTAACAAAATATATCTTATCTCATTGACGATCACTTAAGAACATATTACCCTTCAATCACATATGAATCTCCATTATTTGGATGTTAATAACTGAGACGATCATGGTTTTTTACCATTCTCTTTGAAGTGAACTTTTTATGGTGTATGCAACAAAACTAGGTTATGCATATAATCTGAGATTAAATCTATAGATCATATAATTCAAGATTAAATCTAGTTATAGCTTAATAATGTGGATAAAGATGAACATTAAGGGTGTACTCTAGTTTGAAATGTCTTTTTTTACATTTTTTAAAAAACATTTTTCGAATGTATATACATCTAAGAACATCGTGCAGGTATCACAGAGTGAATTTTGGTAAGATTTTTACATGATTTCTTTAAAAAAAAAGAAAATTCCTCGTTTATAACAACTGGAAAGGCGGTTTTCTCTAAACAACGTTTTTTCGGACCTCCCACACCATTTTGACATGAGAAATCACAAGATGAACCTCTATCAAGTGCAAATTTTGATTTTTACTTTTTTTTTTTCACAAAAAACGGTGAAAAAAGCGCACTTTTTTCAGTTATTTTGATTTGTTAAGATAAAATTAACAAAATTAGTTGAAAATTAATATTTTGGTGGATTGATCTGTAGCCACTATCATACCGAATCTAAAGCATTTCGATTTTTTTGTATCAGATAAGTCGTTGTCGAGATATCGTGTGGGAGCCGGGTGGCCTCAAAATTACAGCGTTAGGTTGAGCAATGGATTTTGTATACAAAACTTGGAAAAAATAAATGAAAAAAAATTTTGTTTTGTATTTTAAGATTTCATTAATCATACCTATTCATTTTCATATTCATATCTTCCATAGCATTCTCAAAAAAAATTGCGAAAGATAGGTCTTTTTTTAACCAAGAAACTAGAGTACACCCTTAACTATGATATTTGGCATATATTCCCAAGTGGGAGTCTAACTAAAGAGGAGAAAAAAATCAAATATGATATATTGATATTTCTACTGATCAGGATGATGGCTGGATGAACCCCTTCTCATGAGCTGCATGAATTTTGAACTTCTCATAGAAAAATCTGATTCACTCTCCTCTTCGTTGATTCTCATCAGTAGCATCTTTTCTCCTCTCTTCTCTTCTCAATGCAGCTAATTTGGTATTGATGGCCCTGTTCATGTCACTTGTTTTGAATTTATTCCTGAATCTCCTCTTCACAAGAACTGCCAAGTATTAGATAAAATTAGATCGAAATAATAGATTACGAAAATGGATCATAAAAATAAAGTAAATTAAGAAGAAATCAATAAAATAAATTTGAAAACCAATAAAAAAACATGGTAAACAGAACTAACTCGATTGATTCATGTTTCCACCTTCAATTTGGGGAAATGTTTAGCTTCAAATTTTGTTTGAAATGTCTGAGAAATACTATCTATGCCATGGCTTACAAGGTGTAGAATTTGTAAACAAAAAAAATGAAAAAAAATTATACCAGCAATGGCATCAAGCTTATTTCCATCAAGTGCTTGGTGCCTGAGGTCTGTGCAGAGACCCATCTATTTCATTCCATCCTCATTTTTTTGAAAATATGTCGGAAACTAAGCGAGATAGAGCGACTATACCCGAATCATTCTTTGTCGCTTTTAAAATTCTCTACAAAGAAGGATGAAAACAAAATCGTCTTATCCCGCTTAGTTTCTGGGATATCTTCAAAAAACTGATGATGCAACAGAATCGGTTCGCCTGAAAACTTCATATTTCTATTCTTCATCGATCATGAAATTTTCCCTAAAATCTACTTTATGCTATCATCATTTTTTTGAAAATATCTCCGAAACTACGCGGATAGGCGATTTTACCCTAATCTTTCGCTTTAGCTCTTCAAATTCTGTACAAAAAAGGATGAGAACAAAATCGCTCTATCTCTCCTACTTTTGGAGATATTATCCAAAAACTCATGATGGAATAAAATTGATAATATTGATAGTATTCTGATAATGGAATTTGAGAAGTCGATGCTTCCGTTATTCAATTGAAAAATTGATAATTCTTACTGAAAAATGAGTTTGAAAATCTACAATTTACTGTGTCTCCCATTATTCTTCAATTGCCACTTGTTAATTAAAATTCTTTCATATCGATTCATAATTCCATTTTCTTTAAGTCGATTAGTTTCTTTTTTCTTCTTATGAAGTGAATAATTGAAGGAAATACCGAAATGTGTAGTTGCAATGTTTCAAGAATTCAAAGCTCATCGATGGCATCGAAAAATTCCCTCCATCCTTTCAAATAATAATTAGAAAAATTGATGATTTTTTACATTCTACGATGAATTCATTTATTAATAGAACATATCTGAATATTGAGTGACTGAAACATAGCAAGTTCACACAGAGCGATATAAATGAATTTCAGGTTAGCTGTGCACTGTGGAGATTATTGATGTAATAATTACTCAATTTGATATTTAATATGTAAAATACTCACATTTATCGCGTGGCTTGAAAGTTCCTTTTTTTCCGTTACTGGCGAACTCATAGTTCAAACATAATATGATGAATGAATTAAATAATTATTTTCACTCGCGTATTGACTGACATGCACCGCCATTTGCATTCACGTAAAAACACTTGAAGTGAGTCGCATTCAGCGCGCCAAGCGCGACGATTCCTATTGGCTAATGAGATATGAATCGACCAATAGGGATGAGAATAAAAGTGTTACAGCTCTGAAGTTAACCGTTTTTCATGTTCCTTTTATAACAGAAAGGAAGGACGGACTGTTGATCTGCGGAATTGTCTCTATAATTATTCCTGTATTAATGGTTTTTATTTTTTCTTCAACCGGTTTCTAAACTCAATAATGCGCACTGTTTCATCTTCATATATTATATCAACTCGAACATATATCAAACATATATATTGAAAATAAGGTAAATATTCGGCACATATATTGTAAATACATTTCACATATATTTCTGCAGCCAATAGCCATATGCTTTAGCCTTGTGAAATGTTCATTTTACTCGTCATCTATCATCCCGATATCCGGAAAGTAATTATAAATATATTTGACATATATAATACATGTTTTTCAATGAATATATTGCATATATTCTGAAATATAAATTGTAAAGTAAGAAACAATATTCAAATTATATTCCATGAGTACTTTATATATAATAAAAGTACATTTAACATATATTTTTATCCGAAAAATGACATATATTTTACATATATGTGACTTATTACATTTTTGGCCGCACATATATTTCATATGGCTCACATATATTTAAAATATATTTTCGCATATATTTTTTTTCCATGGGGGTAAACAAATGTGCATTCGTACAACGGTTTATTATAAAGTGGATATAATTTACGATAATTTTACGTTTTTTTGAAAACATTGTGTACAAGAAATTCGAGTGAACAGTGTGGGATAAAATTCGGTTTGAGGATGGATAATAACGTTTTGGAGTCAAGCTCTTCATCAACAGGATTCGAAGACAATAATCATGCTGCCAGTGCCAACAATAATGTTAGTTCCAGTCATGAAGACAGTTCCGACGATGATGAAGGAGAAAATAATCCGGAATACAAAATGATGATAATTAAACAAGAATTGACAGAGGAAATAGTGACTGTGAAAACATCTCCGAATGTTCAGAGAAATTCATCGTCATCTAATGCTCACGAAGCAACTTCTCCACCTCACAGAAGTATATTTCTTTCGAATTTTCCAATTTTTTTAGTTATTGATAAACACCAAGTTCTCATCTCTCATATTTTTGAAAGCAGGTACTGAACGCCCTAACTTGTTGGCCTTTCTCGATGGAGTTCGATCAAGTCAGCGATCCCCAGACAATGATACTGAATTAAGAGCTGAAATCGATCGTGAGTTGCTGGCCTATACTCAAAGTATGCGGATTCTTCAAGAAGAGGATCCAATCAACTGGTGGAAAGTACAGGCCTCCAAATATCCACATCTATCATCAATGGCAAGAAGATATTTGCCCATTCCAACTTCATCGGTCGAGAGAGAGCGTCTTTTTTCTTCTGCAGGTGATGTCGTCACTAATCATCGTGTATCATTAAGTCCAAAAAACGTTGAAATGATGGTTTTTCGTCATAAGAATCTCCCTCAATTAGCTATTTTTGATATTTTGTAAAGCAAAGAGATTCTGAAAATTTTCTTCGTCTCCTACACTGTTTCAACGCAATATTGGAGAGTTTATTAAATGAATAAATTGTTATAAATTAATTGATTTTGACTGTGCAATTTTTTTATCGCTCTTTGGTCTAGCTTATTTTCCTCTGGGAGAATGCTTCCTAATGAAATTACGTTATTTCCCTTCCCTTTCCCTAAATATTCCTCAGAGGAAAATTCATAAAGAGAATTCACTTATTTTTTTCCCCTGTATTACTCAAATGATGATTTCACAAAAAATAATCAAAGTAAAAAAAGTCAGTAAATTTTGGGGAAATTATTTATATGTTTACAAAACTTTCGGGGCTCATAAAAAAAACGCTCAGAGAAGTTTTCACGATTCAAATTCTCTTTAAGGAAGAAAATTAATCGAATATTCGAGAAAAACCGTCGAATATCGAATTATTCGATCGAATATCGAATATTCGATATTCGAACGAATATCGAATATTCGATTTTTCAAATTATTCGATTCGAAATTCGAATCGAATATTCGTATTCGATTCGCGTCGAAGTATTCGACAATTCGAATAATTCGCACACCCCTAGTGTAAAAGGTTACGAAATATTTTCAGATTTCAAATAGACAATACGTAAAACGGAAATATATAAATAAAATTGTTGCTCTATTTTCTCTATTTATTCTTCTGTTAATTGATTCAAAATAAAAAATAAATAAATGAATCTACTGTGGCTAATCTTCTTGGAAAAAGGTCCAAGATGCCATTTGAAAAATGCGTACCCAAAATATAATTAACAGAAAGTACTTATCTTTAGCCGGCTAACGAGAGAATGAGAAAGAGTGGGGCGTCTTACCACCTTTTATAAACAAGCCATAGACTACTGAGATGTTAGTCCCAGCACTCAATTATTATTTGACTTACTCATTTTCCGTCGATAAATGCGATTTCCACATTATTAATTTTAAATTCTCACACATTCTTCTATCTTTTGCAAACTGTAACTAGTAATTTCATGAAATTGATGACATAAGAATTTTCCCTTAGGCTGGGTTTGTCATTCTCGGATTAGCGTAATCCGAGAGTTAAGGATGTTCTACCGGTCTTTTATTAGAACTTAGAAATGTACGATTTCAATGAAATTTTTTTCCAAGGTTCTCCAATTTATAAAGAAACCGTATGCAAAATTTTGGATTTTTTTCATACCTGGTTTAAAAGTTATAAATTTTTTCGAAAACCATTTTTAACATGATTCTTATGGGAAATTCACAAAAGCTTAAGAAACTTTTCGGAAAATTGTTCAAATTTGATGGAACTTCGGATATAGGTGAGAAATAACCCCGCGCTCAATTTGTTCATTTTTATACAACGATTGGGTCAATAATTGGCATTAAAATTAATAAACATGCTTGAAAAATTGTCGATTTCGCGTAAGTGCTGCCAACTTGTGTCGCCAGAATTCCCTAGAATTCAACGCTGTTTTCCAAATAATTCTCAAACTAATTAAATAAAGGATAAAAAAAATATCTATGAAATGTAATGATAATAATATAATATTTGAACACCCACAGCGTTCCATAATTTCCTGAAAATCATTTTAATGAGGAATTTAAAAAATCATTATTTCATGTTCAGGGATTGGAACACTGACGAAATCACTGCCCCTCTCATGCCGTACAACCCCCGCTTACGGTAGGTGTAGAACATCCTTAAGTTAATCCGAGAATGACAAACCCAGCCTTATATGAAATGTACATGACATCGGTTCAATTCAGACGCGTCCGCAGTTTATTCTCATTCCTATTGGCTAATCCATATTCTCATCGACCAATGAGAATCGTCGCATTTGGCGCGCTCATTCAAGACTCACTTCGATTGACATGAGTTTTCAAAATAAGTGCGCTCCAGGGCGTTCATTCTCGTAATTTCAATAATGCATTAGTGAATTATTCTTGTACCCCTATTTTACCTCGTCATGAAGAGGTCAAACAGGATAATTCAATTCTGTCATAATTTTTTTCACAGTTATCTCGGGAACTAAGCGAGATAGGGTGATTTTGTCCGAATCTTTCCTTCTAGAGAATTCCAAGAGCTACACAAAAGGATCTGATTAGATCTGATCAAATCTAGTTAGATCTAATCAGATCTATTCATATCAAATTCCTCAATTCAATCGGATCTAATCAGATCTGATTTGATCTGATCAGATCTGAACATTTTTTCCCGGGGAGAAATACTAACTGACCAAAAACGAGTGGAACTAATGTTTCAATGAGTGAAATGATGACGGTGGCATCGACGGGGGTTCCTCGATACCTTGGCGAATTCGTTTTGACCTAAAAAATACCCAGCCCGTACTCGAGATTCGGGTATATTTTTAGTGATTTTCCGGTATTATTCTGAGAACTTATCCAAATTATACCCTAAAATACCGATATTTTGGGTATATCTGTGAATTTTCTCTACCCAATTTATACCTTTTTTCAAAACAAAAGTTAGTGTAATTGATGCTTCTGTACTGGACAAAATGTTTAACAATCATAAAGTGAATTGTATAGAGGAAAGAAAATCGGAAAAAAATCGGATTGCCTGAGCAGAATCGAACTCAGGACCTTTGGATTACGAGTCCCCTACTCTACTCACTAAGCTACAGGGAATACACATAGTTCTCAATCAAATTTCAATTCTCACAATTCCATTGCCGCCTGCTTTTCATAGGCTAATTGAAAGATATTGAAACTTCTAGAGAAAATAAACTCGGGAAGAAAGTCGGAAATGCTCAAGCGGAATTCGATTTGAATGGAAAGATGCTAGGTTCATTTTTTCTCACGACTGCTCTTTTATTGGTCTTTCAATATCATTGGAGACCATTGATTCAATTTTGATTTTTTAGAGGAAAAAATGCACAATCCTCTCTGTTAGGAAATTGACGATATTTTGATTTTAGTATTGAAGAAAGAGAAAATGGTGTTTTCTTCAGAATAATTTGGGTATAAAAATTTCACAAATATACTGAAAATATCAACATAATTTGTGTATGATTTGGGTATAATTCTTGAATTATACTCAAATATCACTCAATCTCTAATATACCAGAATTTCACCCAAAAAAGACTAGAAGAATCGGTTTAACAGAACTCGCTAGGGATAACCCGCAATTTCCACATACAACACGTCGATTTACATGAAAACCAGCCTTATGATGTGTCAACATTTTTTATTCTGTATTTTTAAAGTAATTCTCATGTTTACCTCATGAGATGAGTTGAATTGTGTAGATGAATGGGATTTTTCCTTTAGGCTACACGTATTCGCAACTTTTTTTACGAATTCTGAATTTTTGAAAATAACTATCAGCTGTTACTATGAAGGAGAATCCTCAATGGTCTGCAGTGTCCACATGTGACGTCGATTCACTTGAGGACTAGCCTCGCGATATATCAACAATAGAGCAGTTCATGTAATAATCGTCATCATTCCACTCAATAAAAAGCTTGTTTCATACACTTTTCTATCGTTCATTTTTCCTCTATTGATTATAGAATCAACAGGTAAAGGAGCAATTAATATTAATTCAATGGAGTCGATGCCAACGGAAGTTTTGCAGAAGATTCTTGGTTATCTTCCAGTCCATGAGAGAGTTCGTATGGAAAGAGGTATGACAAACAAATTTGATAGTAGAGAAGAGGTGCAGCAGGACAAATAAATCCTTCTTTGAGAGATATTTCAGAAACTAAGTGTGATAGAGTGATTTAACTTCAACCCTCTTCGTTGTTGTTAAGATTCTCTATAAAAAAGAACTCGGACAAAATCACCCTACCTCGCCTCTTTTTCCAGATATTGGTTAAAGAAGAATGAAAACAGAATTGATTTATCCTGTTTCACCTCTTCACTATTGAATTATTCTCGGTCCATTAATTCCACGAAATGATTAATTACAGTGTGTAAAAGATGGAAGAATGTGTCAACTGAAGAAATATGGAGAGATGTACAAGGATTAAACATAACTCAACCATACTCTGACAACATGTATTACAGATTCAGAGGATCTCCAAAGAAGCTCGATGAATTCATCACGATGAAGAATAACATACTCGATATTGATGTTGATAAACTTGAAATTATTCAGAGTTTACTCTCCAGGGCTGGACAACATGTTAAAAAATTATCCTTTCTTGTACGTCCTAATTATCCAGCTAACGTATCTATACTTTCGATCATCGCTGCACACTGCCATAACATTGAAAGTATTGGATTGGATCGTATCGCAGACTCAGTTCATGGAGCACTTTTGAGGCTATTGAAAGTTAATGAACAATTGCGCTCAATTGCGTGGTCTCATGCGGACGATATTCTTGAAATACTGCCATTGAGAGACTGGAAGTCACTGCACATTGGAGGAGCACATCCTCTAGATGAGAGAGAGGAGTGGGAAAAGAAAATCCCGAAAGTGGTTGCACTCATTGAAAATTCACCATCTCTTGAAGAATTCTGTGTCGAGGATTGGAACCCGACTATGCTAATGGCTCTTTCAGACTGTAAACAATTGAAAACTTTCTACTGTCAAGAACCGTCGCATGCAGCAATGAAATACCTGGACACCTCTGTGCTGAATGGTCTAACTTGTTTGCATATAATAGTTGCACCGTATCAAGTTAATTCAATCATTAAATCACTATCTCACTGTATCAATTTGGAAAGCCTGAAATTATCCTATTGCTTTGGTGAGTATGGTTCATATATCGTCACCTTGGAAACAAAGTAGCGTGAGGGCTACCCTCATACATAGCACTTACGTCATTTTTTTTTAAGGCGACAATATTATCTTAATATGTCAAGAAGGAGGAGATACAACGGACTATGTCAATTTTTTTTGTTAATCGTTTTGTGAGAAAAATCTCAAGTTCTCAGATGATTCGATTCAATTTTGTTAGTTTCTTTGGAATATGACTGAAATTAATCGAAATAGAGCAATTTTTACAGTGATCTCTCTGTAGAGAATTTCAAGAACGTCAAAAGATAATTCTAAAAATTACTCTGTATCGGTCAGATCCCGAGATATCGTCAAAATACTGATGATGAAATGAAATCGATTAGTCTGAAAATTTCATATTCTTCTTTTGAGAGTATTTCGGACAACAGGAGAAATAGGGCAATTTTATCGGAATATTTTCTGCTGCTCTTCGAACTGTTTAGAAAAGAATATTAGGGCAAAATTACCCAATCTCCTTTACTTTCTGAGATATTGACAAAACTGAATTATAAAAAATAGTTCTCGTCAATATTGATAATTACTCATTTTTCAGACAAACTTCCACGTAAACTCCAACGATCTGTGTTGGCTCTCCCGAAGTTGGAGTCTTTGGAACTCAACGCCGCTTCTGTCACTGACGAAATTCTGAGTCGCTTGCTCAGATTCAAACGTTTGAAGATTAAATGTAGTTCCGAGTCCATCACAGACAATGGGATATTCGAAGTAATAAAAAACTCAGAATCTCTTGAAAAATTAGAAATTCCCCATATGACCAATGTTACAGGAAAGTTATTCGAGAGGCTCGCTAAAAATGCCAGAGAGCGTCGTAAAATGTTGAAAATTGAAGTTTCTACTGAAATTTATCAAGAAGCCTTGAATATATGTGAGGGCTCTAAAATACATATAATCGAAACGAGTGATACCGATGATTGGGATCCAGCGGGATAGGTGAAAAATTAACAACTCTGAATGCTTTCTTTTTTTTATGTAATCAAGAAAAACATTATTGATATAAACTGAAAACCTCAGTATTTTTTCATAATCAGCGTAAATAATTGAATTTTTATTGAACCAAGCAGCTTTGAAATAAATTGATAATTTCCAAATATTTTGTACAGAAAATATTTGAGAGTTACTTTCCTTCCAATTGCGACTTATTGAACTCGAGCAAAATAATTCCAATGTTTTTTTATCTCAATTGTGCTATCTCTGGTTACGGTTGCTGAGTTTTATTTTATGTTTTCTACGTGATTGTCATATCTTTTTCATGAAATAAATTAAATTGTATGAATGGATAAAAAATTTTCTTTAATCTGCACGTATTCATGAATTTTTGCAAAATACTGATGAAAGGGATTTCTCGATAGCTCGCAGTTTCCACGTGCAGCGCGAATTACTTCGAAGCCAACCTGATCAAGTAACAAGAATGGAGAATTTGATGTAACCATCATCATTTCACTCATTGAAACATTGGTTCCATTTACTTTATAAAAAAAAAAAAATTTTGGAAGTGACCATGATGGCCGATAATTTACCTGATAATAATTGAAAGATTTATCTTTGATTCCCCTCTTGATAATCTACATATCAAACCTATACTATCAATTATCGCTACCCACTGTCATAAAATCGATGTTATTAACTTGCTTTGTATTATAAGCTCGGAATGTTGAAGCATTTTCGAAACTCTCAGAAGTGAACGAAAATTGAATTCAATTTCATGCTGTGAAGCCAACAATGTTATTGAAATACTGCCACTGAGGGACTGGGAGTCACTACACTTTGGGCTCATCAGCAGAGATGTAGAGGAGTGGGACGCAGAATTAGTTGCATTTTTTGAAAATTCACCATCTCTTAAAATATTCTGTATTTGTGAATGGACTTGAATATGCCATCAGCCATTTTTGAATGGAAATAATTAAAGAGTTCGTACTTCCCAGCTCGGATGGAAAAAGCGAAGCATAGGAGTAACAACGAATGACCTTATGATGGACACCTCTTTGCTCGGTCGTTTAACTTGTTTGAAGATTAATCCTCCAAGGGGTGGGGATGATCGAATTGCTAATTTATTACGTCATTGTATAAATTTGGAAAGCCTGGGTTTATATTATTAAGATTGTAATTATCGTTTATGTATTATTTTAACGTATTAGTAGTAAACATTCAAAGCAGGATACGTCAATTTTTTGTTCAACTTCTTATTGAAAGAATCTCAAAAATTGAGAGGATTGAAACGATTTTAACCTGATCCTTTTTTGTAGCTCTTGAGATTCTCTACAAAAAAAAGATTGGACCAAAATCGAGCTATCTCGTTTACTTTCAGAGATATTGCTAAAAAATAGTGACAAAAATTAACGTACCTTCTTCATTAATGACTTGTTCCAATATTAATATTTGCTTTTTTATTGGATGAACTTCCAATTGTAGTCCAACAAGCTATGTTGGCACTTCCGAAGTTGCAGTCCTTGGAACTCGATGGCCCTTCAATCACTAAGGAAATTCTGAGTCACTTGCTGAAAATTCAAACATTTACGTCTTCTTCATTATATTAGGGGCGATAGAGAAAATTTAATATTCAACATTACAGCAAACTTAGAATGTCTTGAAGAATTGGAAATTCCCAATGTTGTCAAAACGAAGCTGTTCAAAAGACTAGCTCAAAATTCCGGGAAACGCCGTCAAATTTTGAAAATTAGAGTTAGCTCCAAAATGTATGAAAAAGCGTCGAACATGTGCGAAGGCTCTCCAATACATATACTTAGAGAATTGGATGATTCTGTGAGTAAAATAGGATATTGGATAACATAATGCGACTAGTGGATTCCGATCTCTACACTGGAAAATTTGGTTTTTACGTGTATTGAAAGGAAACTAAAGAATTGTGATAAGATATCGGCAGCACCTTATTTACCATAATTCTCATCAGTAATCAAAGGAATTCATGATTATCCCCATAAATCTCGTGAATTGGACTCCACAACATCCAAACATGATTAACACAAAATAGGAAACTTTATTGGGATTCAAGTATAAATTTTGCATGATTAATTTTCATAATGAAACTGCAGTATCAAATTGTGCTCCTCCCAGATCATTGTATTTCATCATAATGTAAACGTTGTCCTAAATGAATGGAGAGAGGATTGAATTGGGTGAATGCAATCATCATTTCTATCAGCAATTTTGAATTTTTGAAAATTATAGATGAAAGGAGATTCTTCGATAACCCGCAGTTTCCACATGCGACGTCGATTAAGATGAGCACCAGCTTTATGATGTGTCAATCGAGGATTCGAGTCCCGGCTGTCATAGAACGTTGTGTAGTCCATAACAACAGGGAAAAATTTCCCAGCACAGTTTTTGGCATAGAAATCAGACAAATTGGCTGTATAACTCAATCGTTGAAGGACTGTTCCACGCACAGTACAAAAAACAAACAGCGCCGTCGTCTCGCTCATTGAAACAGTAGTTCTATTAGCTATTTGTCGATTATTTTTCCTCAATTGATTATGGAATCAACAGGTAAAGAATTAATTGATATGAGTCCAATGGAATTGCTCCCAACAGAAATGTTGGGAAAGATTCTCGGTTATCTTCCAGTGGCTGATAGAATTCGTGTGAAAAGAGGTATTGCAGATAAAGTTAGTAGTGAAGGGGTAAACAGGACTAGTCAATCTTCTTTTTGAAAAATATCTCAGGAACTAAGCGAGATAAGTAATTTTACTAAAATCTTGTATTAGAGCTCTAAAAATTTTCTACCAAAATAAAAGTTCGGACCAAATCGCCCTATTTCACTTAGCTTCTAGCATATCTTCCGAGGAAGAATGCAGGAGAAATTCATTTATCTTCTCCACTATTGTATTATTATTGTGCGATTAATTTCATGGAATTACTCATTGCAGTTTGTAAAAAATGGAAAGATGCGTCTATCGAACGCGTATGGAGAGATGTAGAAGTATTATTCGTCATTCCATCAGAGTGCAAGGAAACATATCACAGATCCAGAGACCTTCTAAAGATGTTCGGTGAATTCATCACAATGGAAGATAATGAACGGTACATTGGTGTTTCTGAACCTGGAATTATTTGGAATTCTAGTCTCTAGAGTTGGACAACATGTAAAAACATCCATTTCAAGTTTCCATTTCTATGATTCACCTAGCGAATCTATGCTATCAATTGTCACTGCAAATTGCCATAACATTGAAGTTCTCCGATTGGGTCATAAAAGAGACTCAGAGGTTGATATATTTTCAAAGTATTCAAAGTTGAGAAACAATTACACTCAATTGCGTGCCTTGTACGATTGATATTGTTGAAATATCACCACGCAAATATTGGAAGCTACTGTATATCGGAGGATAGCGTACCATAAGCTATATGGGCCTGTGCGAAAAAAACCTCTGAATCAGTGGTTGCACTTATTGAAGGTCCATCATCACTTAAAAAAGCTTATGTCGAGGATTGAATACAGGATATGTTGACAGCTATCTCAGAATATAGACAATCGAAATACATGCTCTTCATACATTAGAATAACATAGTAGCATTTAATCTGACGAAGAATACCTCTTTGCTGAAACCTTTAACTTGTTTAAAGATGGATGGATAGAGGCTGAGGTTGGTCGAATCCCTAAATTACTACGTCACTGAATAAATTTGGAAAACTGTGAGTTATTTTATCAAAACTGTAATCATCATTTGCATATTATTTTAACATATCAGTAGCGACTAGAATGAGAGAGATGGAGCGATTTCAACATACTTTTTCTTGTAGCTCTTAAAATTCTCAACAAGAGAAGATTCGAGCAAAATCGCCGGATCCCGTTTACTCTCTGAAATATTGCGAAAAAAAGTGACGAACAATGAACGCATCCATTTCAGTAATGATTTGTTTCTTTAATTAACTTCATTACTTCCTCATTCTTGAGGTAAACTTCTAACTGAAGCTGAACAAATTGTGTTGGCACTTCTAAAGTTGGAGTTCTTGACTGATCGCTGATTCACTCACTGAAGAAATTCTGAGCGTTTGGTAAAATTCAATAATCAGTACAGAATCTTCGACAAGTAGGAATTTCCTGCTGTTATGAGAAACTTAATTAGGATTCGAATGTAAATTTTGAATTATTAATTTTGAATCTTTATAATGAAACTGAGATATCGAAATGGAGTTGTGCGTGATCATTGTGTTTCAGAATGTGATTTTTTTCTTGGAGACATGACAAAAGAACTACCCTCTCGTATCTCTTTCATAAGATGAATAAAATTGTGTGAATGGACTTATAATTTCTTCGGTCATTCCTTAACTTCTGAAAATTATAGATAAAGGGGATTCCTCGACAGCCCGCCGTTCCCACATACAACGGTGATTTACATGAGAACTAACCTTATGAGGTGTCACCATGTTTTGATTCTATATTTTTTAAGTGATTCTCATATTATCCCCATAAAATGAGTTAAATTGTGTGAATGAATGGCGTTTTTTTGACGAATTCTGCATTTTTGAAAATTACTGATAAAGGAGATTCCTCAAGGGCCTGCAGTGTTCACATGTGACGTCGATTTACTTGAGGACTAGCCTTGTAATGTATCAACAATAGAGCAGCTCATGTTCTTCTTCTTCTTTTTTGCTCTGTTTATGTTAGAATCATCCGGCCGTAACTCATGTAATAACCGTCATCATTCCATTCAATGAAAAAATTAGTTTCATTTGTTTTTCGTCATTTATTTTTTCTTTAACGATTATAGAATCAACGGGTAAAGAAGCAATTAATATTATTTCAATGGAGTCGTTGCCAACGGAAATTTTGCAGAAGATTCTTGGTTATCTTCCAGTCCATGAGAGAGTTCGAATGGAGAGAGGTATTACAAAGAAATTTGGTAGTAGCGAAGGGGTGAAGCACGAGAAATTGATCCTTTTTTGAGGGATATTTTGGAAACTAAGTGTGATAGAGTGATTTAACCTCAACCCCTGCCGTTGTTGAAACTTCCTACAAAGAATTCAGACCAAATCGCCTCATCTCGCTTAATTTTTCAGATACAGGTGAAAAATGAATGCAGACACAATTCATTTGTCCTGTTTCACCTCTTCACTACTGACTCATTTTTGTTCTACTAATTTCACGAAATGATCAATTACAGTGTGTAAAAAATGGAAGAATTTGTCAACCAAAGAAGTATGGAGAGATGTACAAGCATTAAACATCATTCAGCCATACTCCGGAACCGCATTTTACAGATTGAGAGCATCTCCAAAGAAGCTGGATAAAATCATCACGATGAGGAATAATATACTCAACATTGATGCTGATGAACTCGAAATTATTCAGAGTTTACTCTCCAGGGCTGGACAACATGTTAGAAAATTAGTTTTTCTTGTTCGTCCTAATTATCCAACTAAAGAATCTATACTTTCAATCATCGCTGCACACTGCCATAACATTGAAAGTATTAAATTGGATCGTATCGAAGACTCGGTTCATGGGGCATTTTTGAGGCTATTGAAAGTTAATGAACAATTACGCTCAATTGCGTGGTCTCATGCAGACGATATTCTTGAAATACTGCCATTGAGAGACTGGAAGTCACTGCATATTGGAGGAATTCACCCTGTAGTTGAGATGGAGGCGTGGAGCAAGAAAACTCCGAGAGTGGTTGCACTCATTAAAAATTCACCATCTCTCGAAGAATTCTATGTCGAGGATTGGAGGCCGACTATGCTAATGGCTCTTTCAGACTGTAAACAATTGAAAACTTTCTACTGTGAAGAACCGTCGCATGCAGCAATGAAACACCTGGATACCTCTGTTCTGAATGGTCTAACTTGTTTGCATATAATAGTTGCACCGTATGAAGTTGGTTCAATCATTAATTCACTATCTCACTGTATCCATTTGGAAAGCCTGAAATTATCCTATTGCTTTAGTGAGTATGATTCATATATCGTCACCTTAGAAACAAAGTAGCGTGAGTGCTACTCTCATACATAGCACGTACGACACTTTATTTCTGAGGCGACAATATCATTTTAATATTTCAAGAGGGAGGAGATGAGACGAAATATGCCAATTTTTTTTGTTAATCGTCAATTGAAAAAAATCTCAAGTTCTCAGATGAATTGTTCTTATTTTGTTGGTGTCTTTGAAATATCATGGAAATTAATCGAGATAGAGCAATTTATATAGTGATTTTTCTGTAGAGAATTTCAAAAACGTCAAAAGATAAGTCTAAAAATTGCCATATCTCGGTCAGATCCCGAGACACCTTCTAAATATTGATGATGAAATGAAATCGATTAGTCCGAAAATGTCATATTCTTTTTTTGAGAGTATCTCGGAAAGTAGGAAAAATTGAGCGATTTTATCCAGATCTTTTCTGCTGCTGTTCGAATTCTTCAGAAAAAAATATGAGGGCAAAATAACCCTATCTCTTTTACTTTCTGAGATATTGAGAAAACTAAATGATAAAAAATAGATTTCATCAATTTTAATAATTGCCCATTTTTCAGACAAACTTCCACTTAAACTTGAACGATCTGTGTTGGCTCTCCCGAAGTTGGAGTCTCTGGAACTCAACGCCGCTTCAGTCACTGACGAAATTCTGAGTCGTTTGCTCAGATTCAAACGATTGAAGATTAAATGTAGTTCCATGTCCATCACAGACAATGGGATAATCGAAGTGATAAAAAACTCACAATTCCTTGAAAAATTAGAAATTCCCCATATGTCTAATGTTACCGAGAAGTTTTTCGAGAGACTTGCTCAAAACGCTAGAGAGCGTCTTAAAATGTTGAAAATCGAAGTTTCTGCTAAAATTTTCAAAAAAGCCTTGAGTGTATGTGAGGGCTCTAAAATACATATAATTGAAACGAGTGATATCGATGATTGGGATCCAGCAGCATAAGTAAAAAATTGTCAACTCTAAATGCTTTCATTTTTTCATGTAATCAAAAAAAAACTTTATTGATATAACGTGAGAACTTCAGTATTTTTTCATAATAAGCATAAATAATTGAATTCTCATTAAACCCAGCAACTTCGAGATAAATTGATAGTTTCCAAATGTCTTGGAGTCTCGAATTTCTATTAAAAAATATTAGACAGTTATTTTCCTTCCAATTGCGATTTATTCAACTTAAGAAAAATTATTCCAATGTTTTTTTTCTCAATTGTGCTATCTCTGGTCACTGTTGTTGAATTTCGTTCTATGTATTCTATGTGATTCTTGTAGCTCTTTCATAAAATAAATAGAATTGTGTGAATAGATCAAATTTTTTCTGTCATCTGTGCGTATTCTTGGATTTTTGAAAAATACTGATAAGAGGGATTTCTCGATACCCCGCAGTTTCCACATGCAGTGTCGAACTACTTCCACACCGGCCTGATGAAGTAAGAAGAATGAAGAATTTGATTCCATCATCATTTCACTCATTGAAGCATAGGTTCCATTCACCTTTTGTTAATTATTTCATTTCTATCGATTGTGGAATCGACAGGTGAAGAATTACTTGATACAAGTAGAATAGAATCGCTGCGAACTGATATTTTGTAAGAGATGTTTTGCTTATCTTCCAATCCATGAGAGGAGTCGCGTGGAAAGACGTATTACTAACAAATTTAGTCGGGATAGAGAAGGAGCAGTTAGTTTTTTTTTAAATCTTGGAAATTAAGTGAGATGCGGGGATTTTCTCTGAATCCTTCTTTGTAGCTCTTGGAATTCTGTATAAAGAAGATAAGAGAAAGAAGCGTATCTCCATAAGCTTCTGAGATATTCACCAAAACGAACGACAGAAAAGGTAGTACAGAGGCAAAGCAGCACGAGTTTATTTCCCTCGTTCATTTTTTTTTAAATATTTGGTTAATTAAGCAAGATAGAACGATTTTATCCCAATCTATTCCTGTAGCTCTCAAGATTCCCTACAAATACAGACGAATACAAAATGGACCTATCTCACTTACTTTCCAAGATATTTTACCAGAATGGATAATAAAAAGATAGACTCATTCTCTATTGCTGACACATCATGAGGCTAGTTCTCAGGTGAATCGATGTTGCATCCGTAAACTGTGGGTTATCAAAGAATCCCCTTATCTGTAATTTTCAAAAATTCAGAATCCATTGAAAGAAAAATCTCATCCATTCACCCAATTCAATCCATTTTATGAGGAGGCCGTGAATGACAGAAACTTTTTTCCAAAATGTCAACTTCATTAACAAAATTGATAATCCAAATTTTACATTTCAACTACAACGAACTTTTCTATGACAAATAGCCAAATACTCCCAATCAATAATTCTGTACTCTTAATTTTTGGACGTCGTGAAATCAAGTTTGATCATTTCACGGGGATAATTGGAAAAGAGTTTGATTCTTGGCTGTGGTGGTAATCTCATCGTAATACGTCTCATCGAATTATTGTTTTATTTCATTATTGAAAATCATTTATTTAAATTGAAATTATGAATTCAAGAAAGGAATCGACGTGGCAAGAGCCGGAGATGCCAACATAAACATAAAAAATTTCATAGGAAGAAAGAACTGAGGGCTCTTTATATTTTTGTACCGATACTTTTCGAATCTTGATGACGAATTGTTGGAAAGTTCGAAAATCTCTCGTGGAGAGTTCACCGATGCACTGACGGTCCATCCTCGTGCAATAAAATGAAGTCTTGAATATTAAAGATAATTCATTATGTTTTATACGTTATTTATTTCACCTGTTTCCAATACGTCTATTCTTGTTTCTTTGTTTTTTCATTAATACACGAAAGAACAAACTCTTCCAGTGTAGAGATCGTAACTGAGCAGTCAAATCATATTCGACCATTTTCTATCTCTCGCAATTCTCAAACTGTTCAATTATATGAATCTTAGAAACTTCACATATTTTTAACGCTTCTCCATAGATTTCAGTAAAAACTTCAATTTTTAAAGTTTCATAACGTTCTCTGGTGTTTCTAACGAGTCTCCGGAATAATTTCTGTGTGATTTCAAGTTCTGGAATTTCCAATTTTTCAAGACACTCTGAATTTTTCATCACCCTAAATATATCCAGAAACCCTAACTTCGGGAGAGCCTATATGACTTTTTCTAGAGAAGGAATGAAGGAACACATTAGTGGTAAAAAGTTAACCAGAATACCTTTTTTTCATTTTTTGTTATTTGTTTTTCCAAAATATCTTCAAAACTCCGGGAGATACGCCCTTTTCATCCTGATCCTTTCTTGTCGAAAATTGCAAGAGCTACCGAAAGTCTCGCTTAGCCTCCGAGATAATAGAAAAAAAGACCCGAAAGAAGAAATTCATCCTGTTTAACCTTTGCACCACAATTCTTTTGTTATTTTTTTATTCAAATATCTCGGAAATAAATCGAGATGCGTCTTTTTTGCCTGGATCCTTTTTAAAGGATGCAGGTAAAAAGAGCGTGACGCTATCAGTTTTCGGGATATTCACAAAAAGCTAATGAAAAAAATAAATGCATTCCGTTTTACCTCTTAAACCACAATCACGATAATAGAGTAAGCTCAGACTCTCCAAATTTATACAGTGGGACAGTAACTCAATGATTGGATGATTCTTATCGTCTGGACTATGAACCTTCAAACAAGTTAGACGATTCAGCAAAGGGGTGTTCTCAATCAGATCATACGTATGGAGATGATCATCCCTCTTTGTAGCAAATTTTGAAAGTCATAAAAAACGATCGGCATAAAAAAGCGAATTCTCACATGGACTGTCAGATAATCAAGCATCTGCTGCAAAATTTCCGTTGGCAGCAACTCCATTGGACGAGTATCTATTGAATTCTTCACGTGTCAAATTCCACAATCAATAGAAAAAAAATAAGTAACAAAAAGCGAATGAAACTAATATTTTAAGGAGTGAAATGACGACGTTTGCATCAATTTCTCCTTTTACTGTAGAGAATTTCAGGAGCTAGAAAAAAGGAAAGAAGGAAAAAGGGTGTATGTCCGTTAATTTCTGAGATATACTAAAAAAAACTGATAGAAGAAAAAAATTAATTGATTTTTGTACTCAAATTCTCGTAAAAACTTTTAATATTTTTTTTCCAGATTTCATTACATTGGAAAGAAAGATCCCACGGTGTAAACATTGAGATTGGAATATTTTCATCAAAACTGCATAAAATGGGAGAATTAAATTGTGAAGCAAGGAATCTTGTGATCGAACAGGGAAGAAAAAAGATTCGATCAGAAAGAAATTCTCACAATTGTATCAAAGTCTGTTCTTCTCACAAATTCAAAATTACTACAGGTGTTGGTGAATTCTGCCGAAAAATTGGAGAATCTTGATAGAAAAATTGAGAGTTCACAATTATTATTAAAACATGAATGATTATAATACAAGTGAAATGCTTAATGAATTATCAATTACTTTCTTTGATATTCTAGAGTGGTGAAAACTATTTTCTCGATTTTATGCTTTTCCATTGGGCTTTCTGCAGTAGCGTGAAAGGAAATAGGTCTTAACTACTTTCGAAGAAAAATTTGAGAGATAAAGAATAATTAAAAATTGTTAATTCGTTTCGAAGTTACTGGATTCAATGAGAATTCCATAAATACACTCATTACGGGAAAAATATTGAAATTTTTAGATTTAACATCAATAAGATTATTCTTGAATACATGAAATCTTCCGGTGTTGAGAATATTTCATCAATCTTACGGAATCTCTAAATCAAACATGTATCACTCCCTCTGGTGATATGTATTCTCGTGTTCCTGCAGATTTCCAAGGCTTCTTTATAAATTTCTGGAGAAACTTTAATTTCCAAAATTTCACGACGCTCTCTGTCTCTGCCGCTTTCAACGAGTCTCTTCAAAAACTTTGTTGTGAAATACATTTCGGAAATGTCCAATTTCTCAAGACATTGTGAATTTATTATCATTTTGAATATCCCAGATTCTGTGATGTACTGAAAGAAGGAAGGCTGCCGAAGTTTCAAATGTTTGTATCTTATAAATCGCATCAGAATCCTGTCAGTGCAATCAATGAGATTGAGCTCCAGAGACTCCAACTTATAGAGTGGGAACACAGCTTGTTCGAGTATATACAGAAGTTGACCTGAAAAATGAGCAATTATTAAGATTGATTGAAGAAACGAGAGAGTAGTGATGAGGATATAATAACAAGGTGTCCAGCAGGTTCGGAAAAAAAATTCCCTGACTTGTCCCCGTTTTCTAGACCAGGAAAAAAAAATTTCCCTAACCGATTTTGACTAATTCATGAGGAGTATAACAATAAATCGTAAGGTCTTCAGCAAATTTTCGATTGAAAAAAAAATTACAAAAAATTAGAATTCTCACTATCATAAGCAGCATTTATTTCATTCATTCACAGAATTTCTAATAAATTTCCCTCACATATTAACAGGAATGGAGATTTTCAACGCGATCATTCAGTTTTTCCCCGTTGTGCCACTAGCAATGAATTGTAATTTAAAAAATGAGAAAAGATGAAGAAATAAGGTGGAGTCCACTTCCGGGTTCGTTACTTGAAAATCCCATTACTATTCTCAAATTTAAAATTCTTCCAATAGAGAGTATTGCAGTACTTTAAATCCGCTTGAGATTAGAATCTTAGACTGAATATTATCATCTCAATTAAAATAATGCCATTTGATGCAGAAGAACTCAGTATTAGGCTAACACCAAGATTCCACAATCAAACTAGATAATCGGAGAATTGAGGTTCAAGTTTCAAACAGTATTTCCGTTCATTCTCATTTCCAGATAAGAATGAAACTGTGTTCATTGTTTCAGAAAAAATTATCTACTTTCTAATAATGAAATATAGAACACTTGTATTCTCAGGAAAAAGTCAAGAGAAGCCGAAATTTAAAAGAAAATCATTTTCTCCAATGCTCATGTTACAGACTCCCTTGGAAGAATGTAAAATTTTTAGGAGAGATTGGGGGCGTATCGATAGTAATAAAAAAATAAAAAATCCCCCAAAAAAAGTGAAATTCCCTGACATTCTCCGGTTTCCCTAACCACCAGACACCCCGAATAAGGCGCTTTTCTCAAAATCTAGAATAAAATCGAGATAGAATCGCCTTATCTCGCTTAGTTTCTCTGATATTTCCAAACATAAATTGAGAGGAAAAAAGCTCTTATTCTGTTTTAGTTCTTCACTACTCATCTTAGAATAATATATCAATTATAATTACGGCAAGGATTGGGAATGCTCAGGCTTTCCAAATTTATACATTGATTCAGTAAATCAATGAGTAAATCAACGTTACTCCATAACCCCGTGATTTTCAAACAAGTCAAACGATTCAGCAAAGATGGATCCATCAGCTGGTCGTACACTTCTACTCCAGCAAAATTGGGAAAATACAAAGTTTTCAATTGTGTACAGTTTGGAACAGCTGCTAGTATATTGGATGTGCACAGTTCAATATGTAACTTTTCAAGAGAAGGTGAATTTTTAATGAGTTCTACCAATCCTTTGTCCCACTCATTTTTTATAATATCAAGCCCAATGTCAAGTGACTTCCAGTCTCTCAGTGGCATTCTTTCAATGAAATTGTCTCCCTGAATGCATGAAATTGAGCGTAACTCCTTGTTATCATTTAATAACTTTGCAAATTCTTCCACAGCAGAATCGTCTATCATAAATGAATCAATACTTTCAATGTTACGGCAATGTGCAGAGATAATTGACAGCATAGCTGCGTCAGGTATTGGATAGATATGAAAACCAAAAATGAATTTTTTTATATATTGTCCAGCTCTGGAGAGTAAACTCTGAATTATTCCGGGTTCATCAGCACTAATCAAGAGTTCATTATCTTCCATTTTAACGAACTTCTCGGAGTTCTGATACTCTTCTAGGCGTTCTGATTCAACAATGTGTACTACTTTTATATCTTTCCATACTCGTTGAGGAGATACACTCTTCCATCTTTTACAAACTGTAATGAGTGATTTCATGAAATTAATGGTCCAAGAATAGTTCAATAATGAAGAGATAAAACAAAATAGAATTTTTTTTTCATTCTATTCTGGAGAATATCTCGGGAACTAAACGAGATAGAGCGTTTTTTCTTTTATCGATTTTTTTTATTGTATTCGATTTTGTCAACAATTTCAAGGGAAAAATAATCAAGTAGAAATGACTATCACACTTTAGTTCCCGAGATAGTCTTCGAAAAGGATCGGCTTCTGTTTCCCCTCTCTCTCTACCTACTGGATTTTTGTTTATAATACCTCTTTCTGCACGCATTCTCTCATGGATTGGAAGATAACCAAGAATCTTCTGCAAAATTTCTTTCGGCAGTGAATTGAATGGATCCATGTCGAATGATTCTTCACCTGTCAATTCCATAATGAATGGGAAATAATAATTGACAAAATCTAGATGAAACGAGTGTTCTAATGAGTGGAATGATGACGGTTAATTTAATTAATATTAACCTTGATCACAGTTGCGTGGAGCTTCTCCACCGATGACTTTAGTAAAGCTAGATTTTCATGTAAATCGATGTCGCATGTGGAAATTGCAGGACATCAAGGCTGTATTCCAAATTGCGCTTACAGCACGAACACTATACAGGTTCAGTCACGCAAACCAGCGCAAACTGTACAAAATTCCCGCTGTTTTTAAGAATTCAAAATTCATCAAAAAAAATCATAAATACGCCCAGATTGAATGAAAATCCCATCCATTCGATCAATTAATTCCATTTCATATGAAAAATGCGAGTGAAGAAAGTTCTCTTTTTCAAATTTTCAGATTTATTATGGAAATTAATAACAAAACAGTGAAAATCTACGTACTGATCATTTTCATGCGTCGTTAAGGGGGGGGGGGGTAAGGGTTTACGCGTGGAGAAAAAAACATTTTTTTTACGATTTTTTTTTAGACGTATAGATTAAGCAGATTTATTGAAACCTTTTGAACATTATTAAGCATGGATTGAACAACATTGAGTAATTTTTTTATACAAAAATATCCACTAACAACGGAGCTTTTCCAAGAACGTTTCTTTGAAATAGACTATTTGCGGTGATCACTGTATCTCAGCTGAAAATTATCAGAAATAAAAAACCATTGAAATTTAGTCAAAGTATCATTAAATCCTCCCCCCAACGTTCTCTGATTATCTTTTCATTTACATTAAGGCGCCTCGAGGGTATATATATAGATATGCATATGCATAGGAAACTTTGCGCCATTCCCATGTCGTAACGAATTATTGAATAAGTATAAAACTTACATGGAAATTATTCTTATTTTTTTCTGAACCGGCTAATACACATTTCTCGCGAGAAAACGTCCACAGTCGAAAGCAATAGTAATTTGAACTTATGAAGCGTGGTGACAGCTGGCGGCCATGGCGTTTTTCATTTTTTTTTGGATGATTTTGCATGCAAGAGTTCAAAGAACAGGCAGATAAATTTATGAAATAAAATGGAAAATTTCCTCATACCTTTCATTCATAGTTTCATCTATTTATTATATAAGTTAATGAAATTTTTTCATTTCAGATGAATCATTTTTTAAAAATTCAATAGTGGAGCCAACAGAAACTGAATGGGAGCATTTTTTTAAATTGATAATCTCGGATTTTGATGGAATATTTTCTCAAATAAGGAAAATTAGCAGAGTAGCCCGGCCTTTTCTACTACTATTATGCCTGTGCCTCGACGTATTCTCCTCTCTTCAGAAACGATGAGAATCATTGCTGAAGAGAGGGGAACGGTCAAATGGCAGGAAAAATTTGGAAATTTTTTTTTAGAAAAATGGGAGACATCTGGGCTTTTTCTACTATTTTATTCAATTTTTTTTTAAATTTCTTCCCTCAATGTGACAGTTTTCCTCTCATCAGCAATGATTTTCATCGTTGCTGGAGAAAGGGAGATGCGTCAAGGCTAGGAAAAAATTGAAAAAATAGTAGAAAAGGCCGGGCTACTCTGCCATTCTTCCTTATTTGGGAAAATATTCCGTCAAAATCCTGGATTATCAATTTAAAAAAATGCTCCCATTCAGTTTCTGTTGGCTCCGCTATTGAATTTTTTAAAAATGATTCATCTGAAATGAAAAAATTTCATTAACTCATATAATAAATGGATGAAACTATGAATGAAAGATATGAGGAAATTTTCCATTTTATTTCATAAATTTACCTGCCTGTTCTTTGAACTCTTGCATGCAAAATCATAAAAAAAAATGAAAAACGCCATGGCTGCCAGCTGTCACCGCGCTTCATAAGTTCAAATTACTATTGTTTTCGACTGTGGACGTTTTCTCGCGAGAAATGTGTATTAGCCGGTTCAGAAAAAAATAAGAATAATTTCCATGTAAGTTTTATATTTATTTGATAATTCGTTACGACGTGGGAATGGCGCAAAGTTTCCCATGTATTTGTATATCTATATATATACTCTCGAGGCGCCTTAAAGGGGTTTTCTACCAGAATTGTGCCACAAAATGGCGCAATTTTTCGTGAAAAATAACAGTTTTTACTTTAAATGACCACCAAAAATTGAAAAATGAAAAAAAAAATAATCAGAGAACGTTGGGGGGAGGATTTGATGATACTTTGACTAAGATTCAATGGATTTTTATTTCTGATAATTTTTAGCTGAGATACAGTGATCACCGCAAATCGTCTATTTCAATAGACGTTCTCAGAAAAGCTCCATCACCGGCTTGTTTGTTCAAAAGGTTTCAAAGTTGCTCAATCCATACGTCTATAAAAAATTCGTAAAAAAAACTTTTTTTTCACGCGTAAACCCTTACCCCCCCTTAAGTCAATGAAAATCCACAAAAAAATGAGATTTTCGACTGTTAGCAATGTTTTATCTCTCTCTAATTCCCTGAATCATATTGATCTTTTTCCTTGATTATATATATAATTCATATATGGAGTGGATGAGGACCAAGAGGGCGTATCTCTATTAGTTTCTAAGATATTCTCAAAAAATTGACAGAAGGAAAAGAGCAACGGATTCTCCTATTCAAATTTTAGAAAAAAATTTGAATTTTTTCTTTTTCCAGATTTGACGGCACGCGGAAGAAGCAGCCTATGGTGTGAACATTGAGATTGAAATATTTTCATCAAGAGGAAGTTCTCAAAATTGTATCGAACTACTTTTCTCCTCGTGAATCTAAAATTGCTGCGAGTGTTGTCAAATTCTGCTGAGGAATCAGAGAATCTAAGGGGAAAAATTCGGAGTTCATAATTATTATTCGAACACAAATGATTATAATACAAGTGAAATTCTTAATGAATTGTTAATTAATTTCTTGGAGATTCTGGAGTGACGAAGACTATTTTCTTGATTCTCTGCTTTTTTATTGGACTTAAGTCTATAGTAGCGTCCACCGGAATTTGTTTCTTTGGAATTCTGTAGATTTTCGTTGTGAGGAGACGGAAGTCGATGACTGCAGCTACTCGCAAAATGAAAATCCCGAGAATTACGAGCCAACTCCAAGCCATCATCCACGCGAGTATCTTAAATAAAATATTTTCCATAATTTACTGCCTTCAATCAAAAATTTGTCGAATATTTATCACTCTTGAATATTTATTCAATTGGATAAATACCTGAATTGCTGCATAAATGTAACAGATGTTGTGTTTCTGATTTCCGTCAACTTTCAAATAATGAGTAACGATATCGCAGTGGCTGTAAAAAAGAATCAAAAAATTAATCTAATTCCGTTAATCCTAATTTTCAAACAATTACTTTTTCAAACTTTCCACTTCGAAATCATTCATGTACACATTAGCAGCCATTTTCAAGTTCTTCGTGAAGCTCCAGTAGCCATAAATCATCTCATGAACAGCCGAAATAACAATAATCGCGAAAATTAAATGAAATAGAAGAGCTGGAGGAACAATTCTCCAAGGGGCAATGTATCTGAAATTGAATTTAAAAAAAACTATTTTTAATTTTTCGCTATAAAAGAGGTCGTCTCAGTAAATGATGGAGATACGCCCTTTTTGCCCTAGAGTGGTTTTCAGTAGAGAATTTCAGAAGCTATTAAACATTCTAAGAGCAAAAAGGGCGTATCTCCATTCTTTTTGAAGATATTTGACAAAAAGTCATAGGGAAAATTGAGGAATCCTTGAATCATACTTTTCTTTTTAAAGAAAATTGTAGAAAAATACCCTTTTTTTTAATTAAAAAAAAAATACTTGCGTTTGCGTGTCGTATCCACCTTTGCCACACTTGGAGACCAGTATGAACCAGGTGATACCGAAGGAGCATGAGCACAGAGTAATGGCGAAGAAGAAACGACACTGGAAATTGTAATCAAACGTTATTATGAGATTTTTCCTCCAATCATCTGATATTATTTCAGGACCCTCTTCCTCCATTATCTCGGAATTTCTCAAGCGAAGCGTTCTGGTGTGAATCGGTGACTGCAACTGCGCCCAGATTGGACAATTGCCTCCGTAAATATCCATCTAAGGAGAAGGAAGACTGACTTTTCAAAAAAAATCTATTTTGACACATGTTTTCCACCGGAAATTTCCTCAACTTTTCAATTCAATCATCAAAAAACGATCCTATTCATCAGAATCCCCATTTTATCGTACTTTCCCCTATATTATTCAATTATAAACTCACCCAAAAAATGTAGAATAAAATTGAACAGACATAACCAGAAATGGCACAATTGAGATAAAAAAACATTGGTATTATTTTCCATAATCTGGATATTTCTCTCGCGTCTCTTTCAATAATCTCCTTGTGGGTTTCGATAATTTCCAAGTCCCTATTCGATTTTTCTTCCATTTTCATGAAAAATCGTTAACTTCTTCTTCTTCCTCTTTGACTTTGTCTATATCAGATCATCCGGCTGTGAATCGTCAACTATGTGAAAAGAAAATAACTCTCAACTATTCTCTGATGAAAATATAAGTATAAAGAACAATTGCAAATCGATTATTTATTTTGAAGTTGCTGGGTTCAATGGAAATTCAATAATTTACGCTCATTATTTGAAAATACGAAAATTTGTAGGCTTTATGTTAACAAACATTTTTCAGAATACATGAAAAAACCGAATCACTCAGTGTTCATGATCTTCTATTTATCTCTCTGAATCCCTCAATGATGTGAAGTTTCCTCTTGTATTATATGTATTGGAATTCCACAGCATTCCCTCAACGCGTCTCTATAAATGCTAAAAGGAACTTCAATTTCCAAAATTTTACAACGATCTCCGGCAATTTCGAGCAAGTCTATTGAATAACTCGAGTCCAGCTTGGTAGCGTTGTGGCTCAGTAGTAATCCTACAAAAATTATCTACACCTACATAAAAATGAAAAGTCCCTCACCAAGGGATAACGGCCGGATGACAGTATAAGTCAAGATGCCATTAACACAAAGCAAGTATTGAATAACTCTGTTGTAACATTAATTTCAGGAATTTTCAATCTTTCAAGACATTCTGAGTTCATTATTAATTCGAATATCCCATTGTCTGTGATGGACATGGAATAATTCTCGATCCTCAAACGTTGGAATTTTAGCAAACGACTCAGAATTTCGTCAGTGAGTGAGTTGGCGGTGAGTTTCAGGAACTCCAACTTCAGGAGAGCCAGCATAGCTCGTTCGACCTCAAGTGGCAGTTCCTCGAAAGAATGAGCAGCTATTGAAATTGATCGGAAGAACAGTTCAGTAGAGAGGATTTATAAATTCTTTGCCATTTATCTTTGGCAATATCTTAGAAAGTAGGAGAATTGAAGTAATTTTGCCCTCATGTTTCTCTGTATACATAAAAACATGAAGGCTCAAGTACTGTGCCTTTCTAGCAGTCTAAAGATCAAAGAGAGGAATGCAAGAAGTGAGTATATCTACAGAGTAGAAATTACTGTGCACTACAACAAAAATTCATGGAATTAACTTCAAAAAGTAGGGAGACCTCATTAGTTTTTACAATGTGGCACAATATCTTCTACTCTGTTAGTATCCCAATTTTTCGCATTCCTCTTTGGTCTTTAGACTGCTGGGAAGGCACAGTCATTTCTAATGATTTTTTCCACCACGTAGAGAGTTTCAAGAGCTACAAAAAAACAAATGAGGACACAATCGCCTTATCTCTCTTCCCTTTCAAGTATTGGCCAAACATAATTGACAGAAAAAATAGATTCCTCTTGTTTTACCTCTTCTACCGATATGTTAAAATAATACTTAAACCATAATTACGATTGCCGAAGAATTGACTGGAATAGAATAAGCCCAGGCTTTCCAAATTTATACAGTGACTTAGTACATTAATGATGAAATCATCGCCAGTCTCTTCTAACTTCAAACAAGTTAAACGATTCAGAAAAGTGGACTCAATCACCAGATGATAGACTACGGTGGTAAACTTTGGAAGGTACAAAGTTTTCAATTGCTCGCATTTTGTAATAGCTGCTGATATATTCCGTGTTCATTGCCAGGACCCAAATGATTCGAGAGATGGCGAATTTTCGATGAGTGCAACCAATTTATCCACCCAATTTTCTTCTCTTTCTTCATATAAAGACAGCTTTTAATTTTAAAAGCTGAAAGTCCCAAAGAGCAGTGACTCCCAGTCCCTCAGTGGAAGTAATTCAATGGATATTATTCGCTTCTTGGCACGAAATTGAGTGTCATTGTTCGTTACCTTTTAATAGCTCTGAAAAAACGTCGACGGCAAAGTATTCTAGACAATTTAATTGAATAACTTCAATGTTATGGCAGTATGTAGCGATAATCGATAACATGAATTCGGCTGATGTATGATATAACTTTTAAAAGAACAATAATCTTTTAACATGTTGTCCGGCTCTTGAAACCAAACTCCGAATAGTTCCAAGCTCATCAGCAGGAATGTAGAGTTTATTACCCTCCATCCTAATAGGTTTAGCAGAACTCTTTAAAAACTTCATGGATTTGTCGTAATTCAAATTCTGCAGATCCAACCCTGTCCGTTTGGATTGAATGATGTGCAGTACTTGTACATCTCTCCATATTCGTTCAGTAGACACATTTTTCCATCTTTTGCGAACTGTAATAAGTAATTTTATGAAGATAAAGGCAGAAGAATAATTCAATAGTGAAAAGATGAAACAGAATAAATGCAATTTTTCATCATTCTTTTTTGAAGAATTGTTGAAATTTGAGACTTAGCAGTATTTCATATTAATGCTCGGGACTGATCGAGTGTGTTGAGGTGAGACCGACCCTTGTCTCATTACCACTGGCCCTTGCTAGTATGACCAGAGCAATGAAAGAGATAAGACGTTTATTTTGTAACTTTTTGATAATCCTGTTCAAGTTAAATAAAAATAATTACAAATCAATCAGTTTACGATCAGTAATTTACACAATTCCGCACAGAAGAAATTAACAAGAATACCTTGGAAAATAAAGGAGATACGCCTTTTTTATCCCAATTCTTCTTTGTAGAGAATTTCAAAGGGTTAAAGGAAAGACGAAGTTTTAATTGCCATATCTCGCGTAGTTTCCGAGATATTTTGCAAAAAAGGATCAACTTCTCCTGTTTTCTACTTATTTCATACGAAATTTGTTTGTATACCTCTTCCCACACGAACTCTGTCATCGACTGGAAGATAACTGAGAATTTTCTGCAAAATTTCTGTTGGCAGCAACTCCATTGGACTCATATTGGTGGATTCTTCACCTGTCAACTCCATTATAAATCAAGGGAAAAAAATAATTGACAAAAAGCAAGTGCCACTGGCGTATCAATGAGTGAAATGATGACAGTTGCACGAGCCTCTTCCTTGTTGTGTCATCATGAGACTGGTTCTCAAGTAAATCGTCGTCGCATGTGGAAACCGTGTACTATTGGGGAATCCCCTTTATCGATAATTTTCAAAAGTTCGAAATTCTTCAGAATAAAGTCATGAATACTAGCAGATTAATGGAAAATTCTTCGGTATTCATTAAATTTAATTGGTACAGGCAAAATTATACATTGGACAACACGATGATCACGTAAAATTACGTTTTGATATTTCACTTTTATAGTGAAAATTATCAATCCAAAATTTACATTGCAACCTCAATAAAGTTTCGCATTGTAAACAGTTGAACTTTCGTCATCAACGAGTCGGTACTGACAGCCTGTGAAAAACAGAATTAGATCTACCTAGATATCAGTAGATCTAAAAAATGAGAAAACGGAGATCTATCTAGATCTACCTAGATCTCTGAAGATCTAAACAGATCGGTGGTGATCTTGCCTATGAGATCTATTGAGATCTACGGAGATATAAGTAGATCTAACTTGCTAGATCTCAATAGGTCTGAATTGGTTCAAGTGGATGAATGAAAACGCAACACAGATTGATAAAAACGGATGAGCAAATTCCGATAGATCTAAGGATATCAACGTAGATCTACATTGATCTACTTGGATCTACTCAGATCTACATTGATCTACTTAGATCTAGTAAAATCTAAGGAGATGCAGATCTACCTTGATCCACCTAGATCTACGTAGGTTTACGTAGGTCTACGTAGATCTAAACAGGTCAAAGGGTATTTCTCCTAGCAGATCTACTAAAATCTAACAAATGAGATCTATTTAGATCTCAGTAGATCTACGTCAATCTACGTAGATCTAAACAGGTCAAATGGTATCTCTTTCATTAGATCAACTGAGATCGTGTTAGATCGAAACAGCTCTCCAAAAATCTACATGAAACATGTTCAATTTTGGTAATAATCTCTTTCATAGGTTTACATTTACATATTCTATGAGAGGTTAAATCATATTGTACGTTCCTTCTCACATACTCAATGACTCCGAGAACTTACGATCATACTACTTCAACTTCATTCCAATTAGCCTAAGAAAAATAGGCGAATATGAAATCATGAGGATTGAAAATTGGTATCAAATATAGAATAGGCCGATGGCTCAGATAGAAGAGTACGAATGTTTGTTATCAAAAGAAATGAAAAGAAAAGGAAAAACCAAAATTGACATTTAATAACCCCCGACAAAAAGATTAAAATAAAAAATTTAAATAAAAATCTGAAATAATTAGGAACAGTTATATTTGGGCAAAAAGGGAAGTCGGGGGACATCCAGAGCATATTTCATGAAAAAATCCGGATGTCCCTCGACTTCCCTTTTTGCCCAAATATAACTGTTCCTAATTATTTCAGATTTTTATTTAAATTTTTTATTTTAATCTTTTTGTCGGGGGTTATTAAATGTCAATTTTTGTTTTTCCTTTTCTTTTCATTTCTTTTTTATTTTAAGATTTTTCTAAATGAATTTTCTTTTTTTTGATCATTTTTACACAAAAATTTTTCCCACTTGAAAGACGTATCCCCAATGTCAGCACGAAACTGCAGGGGTACCAACTCATTATTTTTTTTATTTGCGTGTGGAATTTTAATCTAAGTTACTATTTTCTGAAAAATCATTTCTTTTTTCGCAATTTTTAGAAGAATACGAATCGTAATCTTTATTGATATATGCCTAAAACCATCTCTGGACAAATCCTCAGATTTTGAGTCGAGAAGTCCATATTTTTTAATTCGTTTTCAATAAGATAAGGCGTTACAAACGCGTTGTAATACCAATGCATTCGATGCCAAACGCATATACCCCTCTGCGTTGCTGTCGGTGGTAAAAAAAAAAAAAAGAGTACGAATGCTAGCAAGTGAAGGGTCCCGGGTTCGATTCCATCCGGGTGCCACTTTTTTTCGATTTTCTCTCTCTCAAGATTTCAATTATGTATAGAAAATGGCCCTATATAATCAGTTGAACTTATATGAGGCTATTTTTTAAAAAATATTGTACATAATTCTTTTCCGGGTATCAAAAGAGATCTGAAGTGATCTATCTATATCTCCGCAGATCTTCTTAGATCTATCTCTATCTCCGTAGATTTCCTTAGATCTATCTATATCTCCCTAGATCTCCTCAGATCTATCCCGAAATTTAGATCTAGGCAGATCTAAATCTGTTTTTCCCGGGAGTTTTTTTCAGGGGAATAATCATGAAATTCTTTGGTCAGTCGATCGAAATTTTTTTTAATACATAATGGAAAGAGTAAAATCCTCCAGTGTCGACCTCGTTTGAACAGTGAAATTATATCCGAACATTTTCTATCGAGCTCTCGAAATTTCCCAACTCTTCAGATATTTCAAACCATTTTATTGAAATCAACATTTTATCCTATTGATAGGAAATTGACTCAAAAAATTTAGAATAAAATAGAACAGCCATAATCGGAGATGGAACTATTGAAATTTTTAAAAAATGGGATTCTTTTTCATAATTTGGATATTTCTGGCGCATCTTTTACAATAATCCTCTTTTGGATTTCGATAATTTCTGAGTTTTCCTCGTTGATATTTCCTCCATTTGTAGGAGAACTTGTTGCCTGCGTGGAAGGAAAATGGCTCTCAATTATTTTCCGACTAAAATTTTAGAGTAAAGAACAATTGAAAATCATGAATTTATATAAAAACTGCTGGGTTTAATGGGAATTCAATTATTTACACATATTTGTGCAAAAAAACTAAAGTTTTCATACTTTATACCAATGAATTTTTTCCTAAATACGAGAGAAAACCGAAATCTTTCCATGTTGACGATATGACATTATAAAAGTGGAGGTCTCTCTTCGATTATATGTATTTTAGAGCCCTTACATATGTTGAACGCAACTTTATAAATTTTAGTAGAAACTTCAATTTCCAAAATTTTACGACGCTCTCCAACTTTTCCAACAAGTTCCTTGAATAACTCCATTGTAACATCAATTCCGCAAATTCCCAATTTTTCCAGACATTTCGAGTTCATTATCATATTAAGTATTCCATTTTCTGTGATGGAGTTAGCATAGCCGCTTATCATCAAGCATTTCAATGTTAGCAATCGACTCAGAGTTGCATCAAACAGTGGGCTGGCGTGGAGTTCCAAAGACTCTAACTTGGGAAGACACAGCACAGCTTGTTCGACTCCATATGGAAGATGTGCTTAAAAAAAATGAGCGGTTACTGAAAGTGATTGAAGGAACGAGCCAGTAGTGAAGAGGTGAAACAGAATCCATCTTTTTCTGTCATTTATTTTTTCTAAAAATATCTCCAAAACCAAATAGAGATCCACCCTTTTTGTTTGAATCCATTTTTCTAGAGAATTTCAAGAATTGCAAGGGAGGATTAGAACAACATCACCTTATCTCACTTAATTAGTGGAATATTCTAAAAACCTTTTAATATAATCGATTTTTCAAATTTTACCTCTTCACCACTGATATGTCACAATATTATACCAATCGTAATTACAAGTCCAAAAACGTAAGTCCAGGCTCTTCAAATTTATACAGTGACGCAGTAAGTCAATCATTCTATCAACGTTACCACCCGGTACATTCGTCAGTTTCATCCAAGTTAAACGATTCAGCAATGAAATATCCCTTATCCGGTCATACATTGCGGTTCGCAACCAAACTGGAAAATACAATTCTTTCAATTGTTCACATTTCAAAATAGCTGTTATTATATTTGGTGATCACCCCTGAACATAAAATTTTTCAAGTGATGGCGAATTTTCAATAAGTGTAATTAATATCGTGTCCCATTTCACATTGTCCCAACTGTTGATCTCAAAGTGCAGTCTCTTCCAATCTCTCAGTGGCAGTAATTCAAGGATATTTTTTGGATCAAAGCACCGAATTGAGTGTAATTGTCTGTTATTTTCTAGTAGCCTTGAAAATACTTCAACTTCTGACTTTGAAATTCGACCAAATGTAATACTTTCAATGTTATGGCAGTGGGCAGCAATAATTGAGAGCATGGGTTTGACATGTCGATAAGTAGAACGAGTAAAGGAAAATGTTGTGATATGCTGTCCAGCTCTGGTGACTAAACTCTCAATAATTTTGAGTTCATCATCACCAATGTAGAGTACATTGTCTTTCATCGTAATGCCTTTACTGAACTTTTGCAAAGCATCCCTGAATATGGTTCGAGCCTCTTGGCAGTTTGGTTCAATGGAGCATAGTGTTTGTACATCTCTCCATATCCAGTCGGTAGCTGCATTTTTCCACTTTTTGCAAACTGTAATGAGAGATATTATGGAATGAACTGTAGCATAAAAATAATTGAGTAGAGGAGAGGTAAAAGACGATGAGGTTCTTTTTTAGATCATTTATCTTTGTAGATTTTTCTGGAGAATTCTAAGTGCTACGAAAGAGGATGGGGACAAAAACACCCTATCTCGCTTAGTTTCCAAGATATGAAGGAAAACAAGGATTTTTGCCTATTTTACCTCTTCACCAAATTTGTTTGTTATACCTCTTTCCACACGAATCCTCTCATGTATTGGAAGATAACTAAGAATCTTCTGCAAAACTTCCGTTGGCAGTGATTCCATTGGACTAGTGTCAAGCGATTCTTCAACTGTCGATTCCATGATCAATAGAGAACAAGTAATTGACAAAACGCAATTGGAACGAAATTTTCAGTGAGTGAAATGACCGTTGCACGAGCTTCTCTATTATTGCTACCTGATAAGGCTAGGTTCGAGATAAAACGACGGCGCATATGGAAACTGCGGGTCATCGAGAAATCCTCTTTATCTGCATTTTTGGGGAAAATGCTGGCCCAAAAAAGTAGAATTTAGAAAAAAAAATTTTAAAAAATCAATTCTGACATTGTGCTCTGGAAATATTCTAAAAATTCTAGAGATTTTCTGAAAATGCTAGATATTTTCTCAACTTTCCGTTGAAATCATTTATAAAGGTTCACCTCTAACGGTTTTATTAGAAAACTCAATTTACCTCACTCTCCTCTATATTATTGAATATGAAATTCACGCAAAAAAAATACAATTGAACGGGCATAATCAGAGATGGCACAATCAAGTTGGAAAAGCATTGGGATAATTTTTCATAGCTTGGATATTTCTCGCGTGTCTCTTTAATAATCTCCGGATCACTTTCGTTAATTTCCAAATTCCTAGTTGATATTTCTTCTCTTTTGCTTCCAAATGGAAGCATTGTAAACGCAATTTTTTTCGATTTCGACATTTCGTCGGAATATGACTCAGAATGTTCCAAAACGCCAAGATATGACATTTTTTTTAAATGTCTGTATGTATGTGTGTGTGACAGATATCAGCCCATTGCTCGAAAATGGTAATACACGGCGACCTGAAAATTTAACAGTATTCTCGCTTCCTATGCAAATTGCTGTCAGTGAAATTTGAGCGAAATCGGTTGAGTACTTTTCGAGAAAAATCAAATTTCCAAAAAATCGTTTTTTCGATTTTTCTCCACGAAAAATTGATTCACAGCCTTTACTTTGAGCGATGAAATTCATCCCATTTGAACTCACAATTTTCACTCGGGGTAAATTTGGCTGCGATTTTTCGTTTGCAGATAATTTCAATTACAGTGTTTTTTATTTTGAATTTCGTCGCCACGATCGCTCAAAAAATATTTGAGTTAGAGACTTCAAATTTCATCAGTTTGTGCATCGAATGAACAAGAAGTTTCGTATTGAAATTGGGCCATCTCAATGAGCTCCACAAATGGTGAGAATTTCAGATTTTTCAGAAGAAGTCTCTTAGAAAAGTGTTCGATAAATTAGTTTTTTCAAAAATCACGGGTTTTCTTCGCTTTTTCTCCAGGAACACTACTATTCTTCATTTTACCATTCGAAAGTAGACAATTTCCTCTACAAAATGAGCACATTTTCATTCTGATGACAATCAGGAAAAATAGAAATCCCATTTGAAACCTGAACTTCAATTTTCAAGTTTTATCGTAGGACTCAGTTTTCATCTAATATTGATTTTCTACGTATCATATGACATTAATGAAATTTAATCGATTATTTTGAGCTGAGATTCCGCGTTCCAAGCGGAGTTGAAGTACCGCAGATGGAATCCTGAACAGATCAATACAGTGTGGCGCAATATTTGTAGGAATGTATAACTGCGTATTTGTTGTGAAAATAATGTTATTTTTTGAGCAATGGAAAAGATAAATAGCGATTCGATTCATTATGGGTGAAATGCTATTTGGAAGCATTTTGCCAATCGAATTGGCAAAATATTCAATGTCGCACAAGGAGTGGGGTTTGTAGATAACGCACGGATAGTGGGGCTTCTGCTTGTTTATAGACTTTCGTTGAGTACGTGAAAGGAGAATGACTCAATTATTTTCTGAATGAAAATTTGAGAGCAAAAAAAATTGGCAATCGTTAATTTGTTGCAAAGTTGCAGGATTTAATGGAAATTTGATGATTCACGCTCATCGTGAAAAAAGTACTGAAGTTTTCACAGATTCTGTATCAATAATTTTTTTCTAAATACATGCAAAAACGAAGTCCTCTGGTGTTGACAATGTTCTACCATGATAGAGCTCTGTCTTCAATTATATGGATTTTTGAGCCCTTACATACGTTCAACGCATCTTCATAAATTCGAGTAGGAACTTCAATTTCCAAAATTTGGCAACGCTCGGCAGCGATTTGAGCGAGTCTTTCAAATAACTTGCTTGTAACATTGGACAGATAGGAAATTTCCAATTTTTCAAGAAATTCAGAGTTTTTTATCATTTCAAATATGGCATTGTCTGTGATGGAGTTGGAATCACCCTTAATCCTCAAATGTTTGAATTTTAGCTGATAACTCAGCATTTCGTCAGTGATTGAACGAGCATCAAGTGCCAGAGACACCAACTTTGGTAGAGCTAACACAACTTGTTCAGCTTCCTGTGGAAGTTTACCTAAAAAATGATCAATTATTAAAATTAATTGAAGAAACAAATCACTAGAGAGGATACGTCAATATTCTGTCATTTATTTTAGGCAATATTTCAGAAAGTAAGCGAGATAGGACGAAGTTGCCCTAATCATTTTTGCAGAGAATTTCAAGAGCTACAAGGAAAGGAATTTGAACAAAATCACCTCATCTCTTTTACTTTTCAAGATACACTCAAAAAACAAATGACAGAAAAAATTAAATTATCCTTTTTTATCTGTTCACTACTTTTATAGTGGACCAATATATGAACCATAATTACCACGTAGGTAAAACAAGCCCAGGGTTTCCAAATTCATACAATCACGTAGTAAATTAATGATCTCATTATCCATAGAGTCTGGAAATTGCACTTCTAAACAAGTTAAACGATTCAGCAAAGAAGTGTCCACCATATGACGTATTGGTTGTACAATCTCATTCCGAAAAATCAAAGTTTTCAAATGTTTACATCCTGAAATAGCTGCTAGGAGATCCATTGTCCAATGATAGACATAGAATTCTTCAAGAGATGGTGAATTTTCAATGAGTGCAATCATTCCGTTTTTCCATTTTGTTTTGTCTTTTGCAATGATGGCGTGGCAGTTGATGTCCAATAACTCAAAGTCTCTCAAAGGCAGTATTTCAAATATATTCCTCTCGAAGGCACACACAAATGAGTGTAATTGTTTGTTAACTTCCAGTAGTCGGGACCATACGTCGACATCCGAGTTCGCAACATAAAGCAGATGAAGAACTTCAATGTTATGGCAGTATGTAGTAATAATTGATACCACGGATCTAGTAGGTATACACATAGTATCTGGATGAAAGATAATCCTTTTAACATATTGTCCAGCTCTGGAGAGTAAACTTTGAATCATTCTGGGTTCATCAGCAGTAATGTAGAGTTTATTATTCTCTAGCATGATGACTTTACCGAACTTCCTCAAAGAATTTCTGAATCTGTGATATTTCTCTTTACGCTCTGATGAAACGAGGTGTAGTACTTGTACATCTCTCCATACTCGTTCGGTGGACACATTTTTCCATCTTTTACAAACTGTAATGAGTAGTTTCATCATGAAATAGATGGCATAAGAATAATTCAATCAATGAAGAAGGAAAACAGGATGGATGGATTTTTCCCTCATTCTTTCGTAGAGAATACCCCAGAAAATGAGCAAGATAGGGCGAATTAGTTAGTATTTTTTTGTAAAGAATTTCAAGAGGCAAATTCCACGGTTTGAGACAGAATCGCTTTATCTCTCTTAGTTTACGAGATATTCTCAAAAAAAAATTACCTTTTCCTGTTTCACTTCTCCACGATTGAGTTTTTGTTTATAATACCTCTTTCCACACAAACTCTATCATGGACTGGAAGATGGCTGAGAATCTTCTGCAAAATTTTCGTTGACAACGAATCAAATGGATTAGTATCAAGTGATCCTTCAGCTGTTGATTCCATAATTTTCATTTTCTTGCTTGTGCTGTGCGAGCACTGCAAGCCAGCATGCTGACTTTCAGTCTTTTGACTGCGCAGCCAATATGAAGATTCCATAATTAACGGAAGAAAAATAATTGACAAAGGGCAACTAATTATTAATGGAACTAATTATTCAATGAGTGAAATGATTACAGCTGCACGAGCTTTACCATTGTTGATACATCATAAGGCTGGTTTTCATGTGAATCAACGTCGCATGTGGGAACTGTGGGCTATTGAGGAACCTCTTTTATCTATACTAAAAAAAATAAAAATGAAACAAATGACACTTACGCCCTTTTTGCTTCCGAATGGAAGCATTGTAATCGCCATTTTTTTCGAGTTTGAGATTTCATCGGACTATGACTCCAAATGATCTGAAATGTCGGGAAAAAAATATTTTTTTTCAAATGTCCGTGTGTGTGAATGTGCGTGTGTGTGTATGTGTGTGATGACACATTCCATCACTTTATTCGAAAACGGCTGCATGTATCGATATGAAATTTTGAGGGTATATTCACTACGCGAGCGCAATGTTATCAAATTTCAGTTAAATCGGTTCAATAGTTCTCGAGAAAAAGCGAATAGTCAAAAAATCGTTTTTTGAGTTTTCTCAGCGAAAAATCAATTGACAGCATCTATCCTTCGCGAGGAGATGCACACTATATAGGGTGCACATTAAACACCAAGGGTGACCAGTGCTCCGATTTTTGGTTTTTTCATTATATTTTTTTTACCGTGATTTTTGAAAAATCGCGGTTATTGCGATAACTTCAGAAATATTTGAGCTAGAGAGTTCAAATTTGGTGTGTTTGTACATCTTATGAGTGCCAACTTTGCTATTGAATTTCAGCGAAATCGGCTCAATGGTTCTCGAGAAAAAGTGAATTATCAAAAAATCGTTTTTTTTAGTTTTCTCAGCGAAAAATCAATTTACAGCATCTATTCTTCGCGAGGAGATGCGCACTGATAGGGCGCACATTAAACCCCAGGGGTGGTGAGTGCTCCGATTTTTGTTTTATTTATTATAATTTTTTCACTGTAATTTTTGAAAAATCGCGGTTATTGCGATAAATCAAGAAATATTTGAGCTAGAGACTTCAAATTTCGTGTGTTCGTACATCCTATGAGTGCCAACTTCGGTATTAAATTTCAGCGAAATTGACCCCACAGTTCCTGAGATATTTGCAAAAAACTATTGGATGAAAAGAGAGTATATGCACGGAACTGCTTGTCTGATTCCATTGAGTTATTTCGATTTTATTGATATTGCATGAAGAATGTTGTTTGTTCGATAAAAGAAAACCCTATAAAAACCGAAGTAGTAAAGATATGAGCTTCGAATTCCACTCATATTTTGGTCTCGATCGAATATATTGTTCATTATGCAAAGTGGTTAGATTCAGTATAGTTGATGTAACTGTTAAGAGCAATAAAGATAAGTATTTATATTCTACAGAAATTCATATTTATCTTGATTATCTGAGGCTCTCAACCCATATTCTTTTGGAAAACCCAGACGAAAAAATTGGAAAGAATAGTAACTAATTCAAGACTTGAGTTATGTTCTTCATCTTCATAAAATTGTAGATTTTGTCTCATCCAAACATTTCGATTAATATATTTCCATTATTGTCGACTCCACCTTGATATAGTAGAAGGTTCTACGATGGAAAAGAAAAATAATATTGATATTAATTAATTGAAGTGATAGAATTTGAATTTTTTCAAAAAATTCCTGGGAAGCTCAGATTTTTCATGAAGAATTTCTTTGAATTGTTTATGAATTGTTTTCTAAAAGTCTGAGGCTGGTTGACGTTGGTTCTCGGTAAATACTGAATACTAACCTTTAGTAACCAAGGATACTCAAATAAATGAATAAAAAAAACCATGAGAATATGATAACAATATCGAAATGAACAAGTGGAAAAGGTGGAATCGTATCTTATCAAAAGTAATTTTATCGTTCTTTCAATAAAACGAAAATCTGGGTATTATTATTAAGAGAATATTCCAAATAAAATATTCACTCATAAAAAGGGCACCATTCGGAAGCAGCTTGCTAATGGATTAGCAGATAAAACTATAATGATAACTATAATGATAGCAAGTTCCCACTTGTTTTAATTTATTTTGGTGAAACAAAAATGAATTCATAAATTTTGTAAAACGCATGCAAATTAAAAAAAAAAATAAGAAAGTTTTTGAATAAATTAGAGAAATATTAAATTAATAATAAAATAAAACAGTTTCATTACAAATGTTTCTTAAAAAATAAATGGAAAAATCTGGAATTCCATTAAGAAGACGTACTGGTAATATTCGATGAAAACTATAAGAAATTCCTATCTCGGTAAATTGGACCTGACAGTGAATGTTTGGAGGAGAAATAGAGGAAACTGTTGGACCATTCGATTGAGATGAGCGTCAAGTTCTTTCAGATTCTGTAATGAGTAAATTCATGAAACTAATGGTACAAGAATTACTCAATGATGAAGAATTATTTAATAAATGATTTTTCTACTCAAATTTTTGAAAGAACTATGAATAATTTTCTTTCTACATTTTACCGGATATGGAAGTGACAGCTCACAGTTTCAAGATTGAGTTTGGAATATTTCCACCAAAAACTAATGAAATAGGAGAATTGAACCGTGGAGCAAGGAGTTTTGTTGTCGAACAGGGAAGAAGAAAAGATTTGATGAGAAAGAAATCCTCAAAATGATATCAAACTGCTTTTCTCCTCGTGAATCCAAAATTACTGCAAGTGTTCGTAAATTCTGCTGGGAGTTGGAAAATCTGAGGAGAACAATTGAGAGTTCGCAATTATTATTGAAACATGAATGATCAGGATGCAGATAAAATTCTCAATGATTCATTAATTAATTTCTTGGAGATTCCGGAGTGCTGGAGACTATTTTCCGGATTCTTCGCTTTTTTATTGGGCTCCTCGCAAGAGGGTCCAGCGGAATTATTTACTATTATTACTATTTTTTGATGAAAATTTGAGGGTAAAAAATAATTGAAAATTTTTAATCTGTTCGAAAATTACTGAGATTCATGAGAATTTAATGATTTACACTCAATATGAAAAAATATGAATTTTTCAAACTTTATACATGAATAATATTTTTCTTGAATACATGAAAAAAAAACTGAATCCTTCAGGGTTAACAATGTTTTATTTATTTCGTTGGAACCTGTAGTGGGATTCGTTAATAGATGTTCCTGTTAAATATATGTAGTTTAGAGCCCTTACAAATTTTCGAAGCTTTTCTATAAATACGAACAGAAACTCTAATTTTTAAAATTTTACGTCGCTCATTGTTTTTTTTTAAGAGTCTCTTGAAGAAATTCGTTGAAAGCTCCATACTGGAAATTTGCAATATTTCGAGACACTCTGAGTTCACTATCATTTCAAAAATTCCATTTTCGGTGATTGGAGTAAAACCCACAATCGTCAAACGTCTGAGTTTTATCAAACGACTCAGAATTTGATCAGTGAGTGAGCTGGCGCAGAGAAACATGTTCTCCAACTTCGGAAGAGCCAACACAGCTCGTACAATCTCAAGTGGCATTTCCCCTTAAAAATGAGCAATTATTGAACTTGGCTGAAAGAATAGATGAGTAGTAAAGAAGATATGTCCAATTTTCGTCATTCTTTTTTGGCGGATATTTCAGAAACTAATGGAACATGTCTTTCTCGCTCGAATCCTTTTCCGTCGATGATTTCAAGAATTACGAAACAGTCTTCGGGCAAAAAAAGCGTATCTCCATTAGTTTTCAAAATATTCTCAAGAAGCAATTGACCAAGGAAATCAACTTATCCTGTTTTATCTCGTTATTTGTGATATAATAACCGTTTGGAGCATGGTGTCAACCCACATTACAGTCTCGATTTTCTCAAATTTTTCTAATTTATTTACTTTTTAACGTATCCAGATCTGGTTTTTCGCACTTTTTAGTCGCTTTAGTGATGAATGAACATGAAGATACAGTCTAACTGACCTAATTTTTTATAATATAAAATTTATGAATAAACAAACTGAAGAAAATAATGTTTTCTTTCGAAATTCTTTTTTGAAGAATCTGCTCAAAAAAATGAATCAAAATTCAGTGAGAGTGCATTTTTGTGGTTGCTGATTACAAATCCGATCTCAGATTTTGGAAATTCAAAGATTTAAATTTTGGCATTTACCGTCTTGAATCGGCCATTTTGAATTCCGCAAATCTGATAACGGACTCGTAGTCAGTAACCCCAAGAATCCCGGAATAAAAATCTCACGATCATACGATTCATTTAAATAATACATGCTCCAAATGGTTGAACTACTATATAAACCATAATTACCATCGAAACCGAATAAGTTTAGACTTTCCAAATTCATGCAGTGACGTAGTAAATGAAGGATTGGATCAATATCCCCTGAACCCGGCATCGTCAGGGAAGTTAACTGATTCAGCAAATAGGTTTTTATCGTCATGATATCCTTTGGATTTCCTTGCCCTTCCAGCTCCAAAGTTCTCAATTCTTTACATCTTGAAATAGCTTCTTGCATATTCGGTGTCCAATAACGGGAACTGAAATTCTCAAGAGATGGTGAGTTCTCAACGAGTGCAACTACTCCTTCGTTAAATGCATCGTTTTCTTTACTGAAACTAAGTCTCAGTAACTTCCAGTCTCTCAATGGCAGTATTTCAATAATATTATCTGCTCGCCCCCACACAATTGAACGTAATTGTTCATTAACTTTTAATAGCTCTGAAATTACTTTGACAGCGGATTCTTCTACATCGCAGAATGTAATACTTTCGATGTTATGGCAGTGTGATACGACGATTGATAGTACACGTTCGGTAGATGTAGTATTCGGATTAACGACAAACAAGAATTCTTTGACATATTGTCCAGCTCTGGAGAGTAAACTCTGAATACTTTTGAGTGCATCAGCGCCAATGTAAATTGTGTTATCCATTATGTCACCTAACCGCTCTCTCCTATCGGTTTCATTCGGAGAACTTCGAATGACCTGTATTCCTTGTACATCTGTCCATGCCCGTGTGCTAGACACATATTTCCATCTTTTACAAACTGTAATGAATAATTTCATGAAATTAATGGCTCAAGAATGAATCAATAGAAGAGGGGTAAAACAGGATAGATGAATTTTTCTCCATTGCTTTTTGAAAAATATCGTGGAAACTGATAGAGATACGTTTTTTTTTCATCTTAATGCATTTGTGTGGAAAATTTCTAGAGTTACAGAAATAGGTGAAGCCAGAAAGCACGTATCTTGCTTAATTTCCGTGATGTTCCATATAAACTCAAGGTGTTCAGTAGTGAAAAGGTAAAATGAGAGAATTCTATCTTTTATCATTTGTTTTTAGGAAATATACCGGAAAGTAAACAAGATACGGCGATTGTGCCCAAATTTTTTTTTGCAGACAATTTTAAGCGCTACGCATAGAAACGGAAGCAATAGGGCGTATCTCCATTAGTTTCCGAGATTTTCCAAATAAAAAAACGAGAAAAATGTATTCATTCTGTTTCACCTCTTCACGACTTTTTTGTCATACCTCTTTCCACACGAACTCTCTCATGGACTGGCAGATAACGGAAAATCTTCTCCAAAATTTTCGTTGGCAGTAATTCCATTGGACTCATATCAACGGATTCTTCACCGGTCGATTCTATAATCAATAGAGCAAAAATAATTGACACAGAGTAGATGGAACTAATGATTCACTGAGTGAAATGATGACAGTTGGATGAGATTCTCCATTGTTGACACATCATAAGGCTGGTTCATACGTAAATCTACGTCGCGAGTGGAAACTGCGGGTCATCAAGAAACCTCCTTTATCTGTAATTTTCAAAAATTCCGAATTTATGAATACATGACAGGGAAAAATATGAAGGAGCCAGGGAAAATTTTCAATTCAACTTATCTATCTATAATTGCAGCAGTAAAGACGGAAAGATAGGCCTTCCTACATAAGAAAATAGCTTTGTCTTTCCACTATTGGTAAAAATGCACATGGTGCTCCCGGTTTTTTTCAAATAGATCAAATCATTCTGATGATACTCCATTTTCAATAAACATGTGAGAAAAAGCATTTGTTCCATAGTATATACAGTAGACTTTCGATAGTTGCGCGCGTACGGGGCTGTGACGTCACCGAGTTCCGAGAAATACGCAACTTACGAGCGTCCCCACTCTGCGGCCGCCTCGACCCTCGTTCCAGAAAATTTAAAGGGCCAGGTATGATAAAACAACCGAAAGACAAAAGGCGATCGCCAGCACGATAGGAGAAAAAGGATACGGTGCGCAGTGGTGGGGGAAGCACTCGGACGCCCGAAAAAGGGATTAGGGGAAATACGCGCAACTAACGAACGTGCAACTATCGAGAGTCTACTGTACTGGAATCTGGGCAGGTTTTCCTTAAGGCGCCTCGAGAGTATATATTGTAACGTGATATTTGGATTACGTTACTTTTTGTCGTCTGGGCGCGTAATTAATTTTGAATTTTAATAGTTTTGGCACCACCAACCGAGAATCAATATAAACGAATCACGAGAGTTCAATCATAGTAAAAATTATATAAAACTAATGCCGATTGGTTAATTTTGTATGTTAACGCTCATTGGATTATCGTCAATTGAGTTGATGTCTCACGAATGGAAGAGGGAGACACCAGATGGACGATGATGAGGAAACCGACATTATCTATGGAGTTGGTTAATTGGAGGAAAGTTTTGGCGCCAATGACGAAATTCATCGGAAGAATTAATTGAGACGTTTAGATGAACCTTGGTTGCATCCTTGGACTAAATAAAATTGTCCCAACTCTAATGTCATCGATTTGGAGTTTCTCAATTTTCTTCGTTGGAATTTATCGTCATTGCAGAAGGAAAATACTTAACGTCAGGTTAAGCTGTATTGAATGACGTATTTTGGGATCGACCAATAAGGAACGTCCTACCCGGAAAAGACGCCTTAGCCGGTGCACAGCGCTTGCTGTCGGCTGATTCTCGTTTGGTGTGCCGTACTGTACGCACATGTTTTGTCGTGTCATTTTACACACTTTTGATAACCGCCATTCCTTACGTTTTGGGATTAATTAATTCATTTGGAATTAATTAGAGCAATTATCGTTACTTGAACTGAATAAAATATTGTTCACGTGGGATTGAGTTTTGAGATAATCTGGTGAGCAAGTTTTTGGTTAATTAAATTTTGTACGGTAATTTAATTTCGCGAGTCAAGAATTTTATTTTTTTTTTAGCGTTATGACGCTGTAGAAAAGTGACGCCGCGAAATTAATTACCATTTGTCGGCGACATTTTTGTTTGATAATTTTGGAAACATTCAATTGAATTATTTTTATTAATAAGAATAGTTTTGAACTCTCGTTATCGTTTCTCGAATTATATAATTTTTTTTTTGGATTTAATTTATTTTGGAAAAATTCATTGTCGCGAATTAAAAATTAATTAACGGATATTTTGGCGTCATGGCCAAAGTTAATTAATTTTTATTTATTGAGAAATTTGAGTCTTGCGACTTTGTAGAATTTTATTGTCGTATTTTTTTTTTCATTTTCTTTATTTTTTTCATAATTTGAAAGATTTTGGGGATTAATTTTTTTTTATGAAATTAATTTGATTAATTTCATTTATTGGCATAGCGTTCAGGGGATAGATTCCGCGCGTTATAAGGTAACGTAAAACCGTTATAATTTTGCTCCCGGCAGAGGGCATCGTAGAAGCTAATTGACTCATTCAGTGGAGTTCGAGAACACAGAACCGATTCAAATTCAAAGCGAGAAAATTTTCGAACGTATTTTCGTAAGTTTGTTCACAGAGACTTGACAGGTAAATCACAATTAAATGAAATATGCATTACTCCAAAATGAATTTACGCATTTTGGAGTAATGCAACTCACGAACATCAGCCATATTGCTGAAAATTCCAACGCTCCAAAATGAAAGAGTGTTCCAAACCACAATCAATTTGTCCCCTATGTGAATGAAATGCCCCCTGTCGGGAGCAAAATTATAACGGTTTTACGTTACCTTATAACGCGCGGAATCTATCCCCAGTCAGCCATGATATTTAGGGAAACTTTCTAGGGAAAGTTTCCTAGGGAAATTTTCTAGGGGAATTTCCTAGGGAAATTTTCTAGGGGAATTTCCTAGGGAAATTTTAGTTACTTTTGTTTCGTTGCAAAAGAAAACTGTAGGTGGCAGCACCATTAAATTTTTGAATTGAATTATGATTTGTATTTTTGAATCGACGATTAATTAATGAATCAATTAATTTATTAATTAATTAGATTTTATTTTGGATTGACATTATTATTTTTTTTAAATTTATTTTTTAAAGAGTTTGTTTAACTATTTGTTTATTTATTTTGAGTTGTTTTATTTGTATTTTTTTTTATATATTATCCGAATTTAATAATATCGTGCTGCGCACAAGCTGACTAATGCAGGGGTTAAATAATTTATAAATTGAGTTTTATTTTTTTTATATAAATTTTATTTATTTCCCTAAATTATTTGTTTGAAATTATTTAATGCTCCTTATTTAAACCCATAACAGCGACCTTGAGAGGAGACTGATCTAGTTCGTGCTGAATAAGGGAGTATTTGAGTTTGTGGTTTAAATATTTTGATTTTGATTTTGTTTTGTTGTATTAAGATCAATATAAGATTGATCGGATGTTAAGATACATCCTGGCGCCCATTTGGATTTTGGTTTTATTTTGAAATTTTGTTTTTGGCTATTGGGTGCTTTTCAAGCGTGCTTAATTGCTGAGCTCACCGTTAGGCTCAGGAATTACGTCACAATATATAGATATACAAATACATGGGAAACTTTGCGCCATTCCCACGTCGTAACGAATCATTAAATAAATATAAAACTTACATGGAAATTATTCTTATTTTTTTCTGAACCGGCTAATACACATTTCTCGCGAGAAAACGTCCACAGTCGAAAGCAATAGTAATTTGAACTTATGAAGCGCGGTGACAGCTGGCGGCCATGGCGTTTTTCATTTTTTTGATGATTTTGCAAGAGTTCAAAAAACAGGCAGGTAAATTTATGAAATAAAATGGAAAATTCCCTCATATCTTTCATTCATAGTTTCATCCATTTATTATATGAGTTAATGAAATTTTTTCATTTCAGATGAATCATTTACAAAAAGTTCAATAGTGGAGCCAACAGAAACTGAATGGGAGCATTTTTCAAAATTGATAATCCAGGGTTTTGACGGAATATTTCCCCAAATAAGGAAGAATGGCAGAGTAGCCCTGCCATTTCTACTATTTCCTTCATTTATTTTTTTAATCATTTCCTTTACCTTGTCGCATCCCCTCTCTTCAGCAACGATGGAAATCATTGTCGAAGAGAGGGGAACGGTCAAATTGAGGGAAAAAAATGAAAAAAAAATGGCTGAGAGACCTTTTCTACTATTTTTAAAAAACCCACCCTTTTCTATTATTTTCATTTTTTTTTCAACTGTTTTCTCGCTTTGATGCATCCTTCTCTCTTCAGCAACGATGAAAATAATTGTCGAAGAGAGGGGAACGGTCAAATTGAGGGAAAAAATTGAGAAAAAAATGGCTAAGTGGCCTTTTCTAGTAATTAAAAAAAAAAAAAATTCACCTATTCCCTTGCCTTGACGCATTCCCCTCTCCTCAACAACCATGAAAATCATTGCTGAAGAGAGGAGCATCGTGAAGTTGAAGAAAAAAATTGAAAAATGGCAGAGGGACGCGGCGCTATGTACTATTTCTAAAAAAAATTTCTCTCAACTATTCCCTTACCTTCACGTATTCCCGTCTCTTTAGCGACAATGAAAACCATTGCTGAAGAGAGGAGAACGGTGAGATTGAGGAAAAGAGTTGAAAAAAAAAATTAGAAAAAATGGCAGAGAGTACAGGCTTTTTCCACATTTTCAAGAAAAAATTTCCGACTGTTTCCTTGCCTTGACGCATTTCCCTCTCTTCAGCAATGAGGGAAATTATTGCTGAGGAGAGAGAAACGGCCAAATTGAGGGGAAAAATTGGATGAATAAATAAGAAAGAATGGCATAGAGGCCCGGCCTTTTCTATTATTTTTTCAATTTTTTTCCTTGCCTTGACGCATCTCCCTTTCTCCAGCAACGATGAAAATCATTGCTGATGAGAGGAAAACTGTCACATTGAGGGAAGAAATTAAAAAAAAAATTGAATAAAATAGTAGAAAAAGCCCAGCTGCCTCTCATTTTTCTAAGAAAAATTTCCGAATTTTTCCTGCCATTTGACCGTTCCCCTCTCTTCAGCAATGATTTCCATCGTTTCTGAAGAGCGGAGAATGCGTCAATGCACAGGCATAATAGTAGTAGAAAGGGGTGGGCTTCTCAGGCATTTTTTAAAAAATTTTTTCCTGAAATTTGACTATTCCTCTCTCTTTAACAATCATTTTCATCGTTGCTGGAGAGAGAGGAATGCGTTAAGGCAAGGAAATAGTTGGAAAAAAATTAAGAGAATAGTGGAAAAAGGCCGGACCACGCTTCCGTTCTTGCTTATTTTTTCATCTAATTTTTATCTTCATTTTGGCCGTTCCCCTCTCCTCAGCAATCATTTCCATTATTGCTGAGAAGAGAGGAATGCGTCAAGGCAAGGGAATGATTGAAAAAATAAATGAAGAAAATAGTAGAAAAGGCCGGGCTACTCTGCCGTTTTTCCTTATTTGAGAAAATATTCCATCAAAATCCTAGATTATCAATTTTAAAAAATGCTCCCATTCAGTATCTGTTGGCTCCACTATTGAATTTTTTGAAAATAATTCATCTGAAATGAAAAAATTTCATTAACTCATATAATAAATGGATGACTTCTTCTTCATGGCTCCGTCTCCATTGAGAACATCCGGCCGTTAATAAATGGATGAAACTATGAATGAAAGATATGAGGAAATTTTCCGTTTTATTTCATAAATTTATCTGCCTGTTCTCTGAACTCTTGCATGCAAAATCATCGAAAAAAATGAAAAACGCCATGGCCGCCAGCTGTCACCACGCTTCATAAGTTCAAATTACTATTGCTTTCGACTGTGGACCTTTTCTCGCGAAAAATGTGTATTAGCCGGTTCAGAAAAAAATAAAAATAATGTCCATGTAAGTTTTATACTTATTCAATAATTCGTTACGACATGGGAATGGCGCAAAGTTTCCTATGCATTTGTATATCTATATATATACCCTCGAGGCGCCTTAAGAAAAAAGAGGTTTTCCCTCGTCCTTCGGCGAATGCGGTACAGCGGGGTTGGGTTGGGGATAAAATGCGTAGAAACTCGAGAGGATATACGTTAGAGCTCAAAATCTAAAAATTTCTTGAAATTCGTAGAGAATTCCAAGACCTACTGAAACGGATTAGGGCGAATCGCGATATTTCGCTGAGCTTCCGAGACATTCTTCAAAAAGATGACTGACTACTCCTACTTTACCTCTTCTCTCCTGAATTTGTCTCTGATATCTTTTCCCACACAAATTTTCTTTTATCCACTGGAAGATTACACATAAAAATACTTTGTAAAGACTTTATAATGTCTCTATAAAGTCTTCATGAAGTCGTTATAAAAAAATTCCAATTCTTCTATAAAAAAAATTTCAATTCTTTATAAAAGAATATTCTTTATAAAGAGCTTTCGTACGTGTACCGAAAATTATTCGCGGGTTATCGAATCCCCTCTGTTTAGGATTTTCGAAAATTCAGAATTTATAAAAAAAATCATGAACGCATTTACACAATTTAATTAATTTTATGAAGAAAAACGATTGCGGAATTATTTTTTTATTCGTTTGGGACAAAGTTCACATTATGAAAAAACAATGATCACGTAGAACCACAATTTGATATTTCAGTTTTATTATGAAAATTGATAATCAAAAATTTACATTCGAACCCTCCTAATGTCTTTCTCAAGAAACAATGAACGTCTTCTTGTCCAAGATTATGAACTGATTATTTTTGTACGTCATGAAGTCCAATTCACGCATTTCATGAGAATAATCATAAATCCTTTTAATTACTGGTACAAGCTCTAGTATATTGGCTACTGCATCTATTGAATACACTGTTGTACTTGTACATCTCGCCCAACTCGTTTGGTGGACATCTTTTTCCATCTTTTACAAACTATAATGAATAATTTCATGAAATTTATGGCTCAAGAATAATTCAATTGTAAAGAAATAAAACTGAATAAATGATTTTCTTTTTTGGGTAAGATTTCGGAAACTAAGCGAGATAAAGCGATTTGGTCTGAATTGTTTTCTGTCGAGAACTTCAAAAAGAATTGAAGAGAACTTCAGAACGGATTGGGATAAAATCACTCTATCCTGCTTAACGTAGTACCGCCGATACTGCCCTAGTCAGTGGTTATAGTATCTCGTTTGAATCATGCAGTGTTTACACACTAGATAGTGTTCCGAATGAGTAAGAGAGAGAAAGAACACATAAAAAGAGAGAGAAAGAACACAGTTTTCATAGTTATTCACTAATTACTGCTATCACACGCTTGGAACATGTATTCTCAAGGTTTTAAAATGTTTTAGATATAATTTTCTATCACTGCACTTTTTTTTATTCAAATCGGAACGGTCAGTTTTGTAAAATATGATAAAATGTGCGATTTCCCATAAGGCTCAATGTTAAAGTCGTGAAATTTCAAGTGTCAATATCTTTTGACTCGATCTCGCTAGTCCTCTAAAAATTTAACTGGATCATTATCTTATCATAATCTACGAGTGTACCAAATTTCAGAATTTTCGGAACGGTCAATCTAGTACCGGCGGTACTACCTTAATTTCCGAGAGATTCTTTCTTTTCAAACAAATCGATTTCTCTTGTTTCACCTCTTTCCTACTGTCGTTTTTTATATTACCTCTTTCGACACGAACTCTATCAGGGTTTGGAAGATAACTGAAAATCTTCTGCAGAATTTGCATTGGCATTGACTTCATTAGATGAGTATTAAATGATTTTCCACTTCTCAATTCCATGATTAATAGAAAACGAGTAATTGACAAATTGCAATTGGAACGAATTTGTCAGCGAGTGGAATGGCAGTTACACGAGTAGTGATGGGGGATCTCCGAAAAAAGAATCAATTCTCAAAGAATCGATCTCCAAAACAGACGATTCTTTGACAATCGATAAAAAAAAGAATCGAAAATCGACAAATCGATTTTTTCAATTTTTTTTTTAATAGTACAATAATAAAAAAAAATATTTTCTCAGTTAACCCTTTAACGTTTATGAGCGTTTCCCCCACTCTGCAGCCTGCTAAGCAGGCGGCGCATATCTGCGTTAGTGTGTATCCGTGAGCTCTGGCGAGCAATACCGTTCCTACTCTGAGGTTACTGTTTTTTCTTCAAATTTTATCGGGTATGTTATTGTTAGTCAATAATTTTGAGTTTCTACGTTCCATTTTCGGTAATTTTTTATTCTGCATAATTAGAAATAATTAAAAAAAAAAAGATGATTTAAGACTATTTAAATAACAAGGGAAGGGGCACTGAGGGAACCCATCAGACGTGTGTATCACGGTAATGAACGGGCCTGAGTCTCGTAAACTGAGGTAGTGGGGACTGAGAGTGCACGCGATTGGCTATCCCCACTCTAGCGCCACGGGTACGAGTTAGTCCGACTTCAACGTTAGAGGGTTAAATTGTGTAATTGCGTTTTCCTTAACTGATACATTGTCGATAATAAATTGTACATAAATTATTTTCCTTCATTCTCAATCTTTATTTTATAAGAACAGTATTGTTCTTAACTACGAGGAATTTTTAGCTGCATGTGATAGTAATAGGATGTTTCATGTAGATCCTACTCCTCAGGCGATCTAAGAAAAATCTATGATTATTTTCAATCAATGAAGCTCTCAGGACAAGTGACTGCAGGTAACAGATATAGATATAGAAATTGGAAATGGAAAAGGTGATGTAGGAAAAGGGGAATAGTGAGATTCAACGAATAGAAATTTTAAGCATCAGTCATAAACTATACTCAGCAAAACAATTAAAGGAGCAGAATTTTTTTTCCATTTTTTCAGTGATTTTCAAAGAATTGTAACTTCGCGAAAAATGATCGGATCGAGATGAAAAAAAAATAAAAATGAAGCTTGGAGTGTGTACTTTTGAAATCTTGGGATAGAAATTTTTTTTGAACATTATTTATAGTGCGCAAGAAGCAATAAAGGCGAAGGAATTTTTTCTGTTTTTTTTTCAATTTTCAAAATGATCCATGGGCTCCAAAAAAAATTTTTTGGCTCAGCCAATGTCAGGGTCTTTTAGCGTGATTCTTTAGCTTCAATTCAATTTTTCTTTCCTTTCTGTACGACCATTTATCACTGAGATATCGGCAGTTGAATGAAAAAACACCTTTTTGTCTTCGATCATCGATATCTCATGAACTACTGGTCGCACAGCGAACGGATGGTGGGTTTCGTAAACTTGAATCAATGCTCTATGGCTATCTTTTCATGTTTTCTGGTAAAAAAAAATTTTCGCATTTTCAAAATTGGTTTGAAAAAGTGGCGAAAAATGAAGTTTCTTGGTGCTTTTGAAAAACGACCTGAACTTCGCGAATATTGCGAAAAGTGCTAATGTTTTAAGGTTCTTTTTGAGTTTAAGATATGCCTGGACACCCTGCAAACGCTCAAAGTTCCAGCAATAATTTGAGGAGCACGCTTTTGCTCCTTAAACGTGAATTAGCGATGATTAAGGTAATAATTTTTTTTTCATCATTTTTTCCGTCGTTTCGCATTAAATGATGAACATCTCATAAACAATCATCAAACCTAAGAAAAAAATGATTTTTTTGAATTTTTTTTCAAATTCAAGAAAAATTGAATTTTTTTTTGAATACCAAATTGAGTAAAAGAAAATTCGATTTTCCTTAAATTTGAAAGAAAAAAATTGAAAAATCATTTTTTTCTTAGGTATGATGATTGTTCATGAAATGTTCATCATTTAATGCGAAATGACGAAAAAAACTATGAAAAAAAAAATTATTACCTTAATTATCGTTAATTCACGTTCAAGAAGCAAGAGCGTGCTCCTTAAATTATTGCTGGAACTTTGAGCGTTTGAATAAAAAAAACGGTTCGACCGATCGACTCGAAATTTCGCAGGATGTCTGGGCATATCTTAAACTCAAAAAGCACCTTAAAACATTAGCACTTTTCGCAATATTCGCGAAGTTCAGGTCGTTTTTCAAAAACACCAAAAAACTTCATTTTTTGTCACTTTTTCAAACCAATTTTGAGAATACGCAAATTTTTTTTCACCAGAAAACATGAAAAGATACGCATAGAGCATTGATTCAAGTTCACGAAACCCACCATCCGTTCGCTGTGTGACCAGTAGTTCATGAGATATCGATGATCGAAGACAAAAAGGTGTTTTTTCATTCAACTACCGATATCTCAGTGATAAATGGTCGTACAGAAAAAAAAATTTGAATTGAAGCTAAAGAATCACGCTAAATGCCCCTGCCATTGGCTGAGCCAGAAAATTTTTTTTGGAGCCCATGGATCATTCTGAAAATTGAAAAAAGAAACAAAAAAAATTCCTTCGCCTGTATCGCTTTTTTTGCGCTATAAATAATGTTCACAAAAAACTTCCATCCCAAGATTTCAAAAGTACACACTCCAAGCTTTATTTTTCTTTCTTTTTTCATCTCGATCCGATCATTTTTCGCGAAGTTACAGTCCTTTGAAAATCACTGAAAAAATGGAAAAAAAATTCTGCTCCTTCAATTGTTTTGCTGAGTGTATATTCCTGTCATCAGTTCAACAGGAAATAAATGCAATGTTCTACAAATAACATGCTAGAATTTACACTGTAACAAGGTGTCGGGTCAACGCATCACATTTGTGAATTGCCCTTGTAATCAATTAGTCTGTTATATGCGAAAATGATAAATATTTTTTATATCTCAGAAACAATAATAACTCGATTGCTAGAATGAAATCACAAAAGATTTCATCAGTCGACTAATTTCAGCATCTATCAGAATTTGTGAGTTATTTTGACATTTTATTTTCACTAGATCGTCTCTCTAGAAGGATTCGCAATAAGCCAGAGTTCGCCAACTCTATCGTAAAGTATACTACTACTCAATATTAGTACTGAAAAAACAATCAGACAATTCAAACGTATCATCAGTAACACAAGTTTCGTTTTCATTCTCAATACTCATATTATTTTCCTTTTTGATGAACCACCATGAATATATAGGGGAGACCGGGGCAAAGTGGGGTATCCGGGGCAAAGTGGGGTACCTACTTTTTTGGAGCACTTTTTTTTTTTCAATCAAAAATGGTTGCTGGACTGCTCATTCGTTATTGCATAAGGGAAATGGAGGGGAAGTGGGGTACCCGGGGCAAAGTGGGGTACCTGTTTTTTTGGAGCATTTTTTTTCCAATTTTTTTAAAATCAAAAATGGTCGCTCGAGTGCTCATTCTTTATTGAGTGAGGGAAATTGAGAGGAAGTGCAGTATTTTTTAAGTTAAATTTTTTCTAGCCATAATGCGTCAATATAGACAATAATTGGTTTTATTCAACAACAGTTGTTCACCTTTGTAGTTTTCATTATCAACAATTATTTCTCGTCTGGACACGAGATTTATCAAAAATAGGGGAAAATGGGGCAAACTGGGGTACCAACTTTTCAAGGCACTTTTTTTTTCTAACTATCAACGTATGCTCCAGTGTTCATTTTCATGACGCTTTGGGCATTCGTCATGGCACAAAAAAGGAATGAAAGTAAAGAAAAAAAAACAAGAGAAATTCCATTTTTCAAAATGATACACGGTCTTCAAAATTTTTTTTCGACTCAACCCGTGTCAGGGTTGTCCTACCTAATCCTTTAGCTTTGATTTCATTGCTTTTCGTCTCTCTACGAACATTTGTTATCGACATATCGGTTACACCAACCGGATGGTGAGTTTCATAAACTTGAATCAGTGCTCTGTAAGTGTCTTGTGCTGTTTCGACGAAAAAAAAATTGTTTCATTCTTTAAATTGGTCTCAAAAAGTACCGAGGTTTTAGCGTTTTTTCCTAGCTCAATATGTGCCTAAACGCCCTGTAAATTTTGAAGCCAATTGGTTGGATAGTTTTTTTTCCCCGAATGGTCAAAGTTGTAAGGAAAATGAAAGGAACGCTTCTTTGTTCCTCAATCATCCATCAATGATGATTAAGAACGGAGATTTTCTTTTTTCGTGATTTCTTATGGAACCTCTGTGGGATTTCACATGCTCCCTCCCTCTCTCTCGCCCATCCACTCACCCCCATCCACACATAGAGAATCACGAAAAGATAACGAAAAAAAACATCTCTGGTCTTTGTCATCATTAATTGATGTTTATGGAACTAAAGAGCGTTCCTATAATTTTTGCTAAAAGTTCGATCTTTCGGGAAAACACGGTCCAACCGATCGGCTTCAAAATTCACAGGGTGTTCAGGTTCACATGAAGCTGAGAAAAAACGTTAGCACTGTAATGATTCGTAATTGCCGCCATCAGAATCATTGAAGATGGATTCGCTGGATGGCGTGATTATTCGACAGACAAATTTGAGGCATGGCGGGGAACTGGAGGGGATGAGAAAATTGACTACTCACTCGTAACTCGGACACTGATGTGTCAAGTCCGGCTTAGTAGCGTTGTGGCTTGGTGGTCGAAGTTCACACGCTGTAAGCCCGGGTTCGATTCCCGGCTCCGGACAAGTTTTTCGGGAGTGCTCATAGAAGTTGAGCACTGACCACAAAAAGACCAAAAAAAATCCAACGAAAATTATCTACCACTAAAAATTATCCACAATTACACAAAAAATGAAAAGTCCCTCACCGAGGGATAACGGCCGGATGACAGTATAAGTCAGATGGCATTAACACAAGGATAAGATAAGACTTATGTGTCAATCCGGTCGACCGACTATCTTTTCTTTTTTTTTTTATTGAGTACGAGTCATTTTAAAGTACACGAATAGTACATTACATACCGAGGCCAGTAAAGTAAGAAATGTCTCAGAGCACATGTAATGTGTGTGTGTTGGCCGAGGCGAAGCCGAGGTCAACAAACATGTGCTCTGAGACGTTCTTACTTTGCTAGTCAAGGTGTGTATACTATTTTTCTGCCCGACAAAGCCGGAAAGCGGCAACTTCGGTTAGCGCAGCGGCCCAAAAGTTGCCCCTTTCCGGCCGGAGGGCAGAAAAATATATTTTCATAATTCGTTCTTATTGTCTCACCGGAATTTTTTGTGATATTTATACTATTTATATAATTAAATTTTAAGTTGACAACAAAATCTTCACTTATAAAGAAGATAAGCTGGAGAAGCACTTCATCTGTGCATTAAGAAATAAGAATAAGAATTTAATAATTGTCTACAGTAAAAGATACGAGAACAAACGATATTTGGTATGTATTGATGGATGAATGTGTGTGCTAGTGGTAAGGAATCAAATAAAACCGTTTATATCAATTTTATGACATTCGTTTAAATTAATAAATCAAACATTTGAAATCGTGCAAAGAAAAAAAATAAAAGACACCCTCATGTACTATGAGAGGCCAATTCGCATTAAGTTTACAACTGAATTTTAATCTTGACTATTTTTATTTATAGTATTCTCCTTTTTCTTTTATTGATTTTTTTTATGTGTGGCATAATAAGTTCATTCAAAATATTTTTTTTTGTTTAAATGATTTACTCGTTGATCAAATTAATAATGCAATTACCATTTATTTTTGCATTTCAGATTACTACAATCGTTTTCTTCATAATATTTAATTTTTTATTATTCATACTGAGAAATAAAATTCAATATTTAATTCGCGTAATAATATAACTTTCCAAAATTATTACAGAACATTTGCACTTTTTGCAAAATTAGCAAAGTTCACCTCAATCAAAAAAAAAACCAAAACTTCATTTTTTGTTTCCTTTTGAACAGAATAATCAACTATTGGAAAAAAGAAAATCTCAACTTCTTGTAAAAGTTCAATTCTTTTTCATGTACCTCACTTCGCCCAAAATGCGATAAAAACGAACTATGTCGGCAAAAATGCTCTAAATACTCAGCAGAATGATTTCAACTACTGAAAACTAAAAAATCTCAATTTCTTATAAAATTTCCATTTTTTTTGGCACCCCACTTTGCCCCAAGCTGCGATAAAAATGAGCTATCTCTCTCAAAAATGCTTCAAATACTCAACAGAATGATTAATTACTGAAAAAAATGAAGTCTCAACTTTTCATAAAATTTCAATTTTTTCGGTTACCCCATTTTGCACCAAACTGCAATAAAAGCGGACCATCTCCCCAAAAATGCTTCAAATACTCAACAGAATGATCAATTACAGAAAAAAAAAATCACAACTATTTATAAAATTTTAATTTTTTTTGGGTACCCCACTTTACCCCAATGGTTCAACATGATCGACGTGACTTCATTGATTGGAAAATCAAAAATATAGGTAAAAATAGAGATGACATCAAATTTTGGGCCCTGAAAGCCCTCTCCTTCCCTTAGGTACCCCGCTTTGCCCGGTCTCCCCTAATTACAATATTAATCTCTAGCAACAATTATTATATTTCTCCCTTTTTCAATATTAAATAAAATGATTTCTTTAAATAAAAATGAAGTTATTCACCTCATATATATGAGAATAAAACTGCAACGCGGCAAAACTGCAGTTTCTTTCTTTTCAATTCTTTTCAAGTTATTTTTGAAATCGCTGACTATTGCTTCTTCGTCGAAGGCAATAATCAGACGATCTTCGAAGTTTAGAAAAGTTATCGTTTTCGCGTTTTTCGTCAGACGTTCGCCAATCCTCGAGTAGAATTGTCGTGTGAGAAAAGCTAGCACTAGGCAACGGGACGCCAAATCGATCTTTAATTATTAGTAGAATTCAAATAACCGTAAAAGGGGGTTTTATTAATTAATTATTGGGCAAACGGTAGTCTTATATCGAGAGTAGTCTTCCGTTAGTTCGAATAAAGGTGTGAAGTTATTTTTACGGTGAACGAACTCGAAAATAAATTAAGCAGCTCAAAAATCCAATTATAAATAAAAATAATAATAAATCTATATAATCGGTGATTGAAGATAACTTCCCTGGTATTAAAAAGCCTTTACGGAAGACGGTCGAGGGAATCACCTCTTAAAAATTAGACAATAAATAATTAAATTAAATAATTAAAAGAAGAGTGAGTACCGTTCAACTTAAACCATTGTTAATCCAACTTTTCCGAAATCATATATTAATTAAAACACAGTGTAAACTTTTGGTTAAAACAAATTGAATATATTTTGGGTCAAATGAAAATTAAAGTCTCGTATTTCTCTTTTATAAAATAATCAAAGATTTTCTTAAATTCCTAAAAATCCATTAAAACCATATTCCCTCAACACGACACAAAAAGGTACAAAACATAGTCGCGTTCATTTCATTATAAAATTATAATTCAAGTTTAGTGTTCGGAAATAAATTAATTAGTCCTCAGACGCGACGGACATCTTCGGACATAACAGTTTTCTATAACAGAATGATTTTCTATCGAAATGAGAATTAGAAAAATTATTTAACGTAAAATATTAGTCTTCCAAGACTTTCAATATCAGCCCGTGCTCCACGCTAATCATCGTTAGGGTAGGGATAGAGAATGATTCAAATTGCACTTCACATAATTTATCATAATTTAATAATCAATTTTTGCGAATAAATTGCCAATTTTACACTCCACTCTCGAAAACTATTGAGGAATTCTTGAAACTTAGATGAAAACACTCTTTTAACAGAATTGAATAAATTTTTCGATATTCCACCGATCGACAGACATTTTTTGTACGTCAATTTTTGAATACAACCATACAGTGGTTGTCAGATGTCACTACACAGCCCCCGTATAATGGGTAAATGACAGAGAAACATATTTTATATGCTCATACATATCTGATACGCCTTTCTGTTATTCACACATGATACGTATATTTGAGCCTTCACATATTTTCCGCGCTCTCTCAAAAATTATAGGAGAAACATAAATTTTCAAGATATCACGACGCTCTGTGGTGTTTTGGACGAGTCTCACGAATAATCTTGTTGTCACATCAATGGTGGTAATTTCCAATCTTTCAAGACATTCTGAGTTGATGATAATTTCGAATATCCCAAACTCTGAGATGAACTCAGAATGATTCTCAATTTTCAAATGTTTGAATTTACGCAAACGACTCAGAATCGCGTCATTGATTGAAGAGGCGTTGAGTTCCAGGGACTCCAACTTTGGGAGAGCCAATATAGCTTGTTCGACTTCACATGGGATTCGGCCTAAGAAATAAGTAATTATCAAAATTGATTGATACGTCTTCTTTTCATGACTATCAAAGGTTTCCAATAACTCGATTTTATTTCATCATTAGTTTTTTGAGAATATCTCGGAACCTAAGCGAGATAGGACAATTTTCCTGATCTTTTTGATAAAAAAAAATCAACTTATCTGGTTTTACCTCTTCACCACCAATATGTTAAAATAATATATGAACGATAATTACGAAAGTGATAGAACAAGTGCAGGCGTTCCAAATTCATACAGTGACGTAATAAATCAATTACTCGATCATCCTCCTTATGAAGTGTACCCACAGACAAACAAGTCAAATGATTCAAAAGAGATTTATCGATTAGTTCATACTCTAGTTCTTCAAGCCCATTTGAAAAGCTCAAACTCTTCAATTGTTCACATTTTGAAATAGCTGTTAGTATGTTCGGTGTCCAAGAATAGACATGGAGACTTTCCAGAGATGGTGAATTCTCAATAACTGCAATTAATTGTGTTTCCGCATTCTCCTTGCCGATGTGAATGTACCCAATTTCCAGTGACTTCCAGTCCCTCAGGTGTAGTACTTCAATAATATTATCTGCTTGGTGGCACGAAAATAAGTTCAATTGTTCGTTAACTTCTAACAGCCTCGAGAATGCTGTGACATCCGATTTTCTAATTCTGTCGAATGGAAGAACTTCAATGCTTTGACAGTGTGCAGCGACAATTGATAACACAGGTTCTTTAGTTTTGTTACGGACATCAAAATTATAGATGAATTCTTTAACATGCTGTCCAGCTCTGGAAACTAAACTCTGAACCATTTCTACATCATCAACATTAATGCAGATTTTATTATCCTTCATCTTAACAGATTTATCGAATCGTTGAATCGGAATTATATCTTCATATAGCTCAATAATGTGCAGTCCTTGGACATCTCTCCATACTCGTTCGGTAGACACATTTTTCCATCTTGTACAAACTGTAATTGGTAATTTCATGAAATTTATGGCACAAGAATAATTCAATAGTGATGAGGGGAAACAGAATAGATAAATTTTTTCCTCTGTGTTTTCTTGCCAATATCTTGGAAACTAATGAAGATATCGTGGAAGGGCTTCTTCCACGATTGTTTTTTTTTTAGAGAATTTCAAGAGCTACAAAGGATGAGGGTAAATCACCCTATCTCACTTAATTTCTGAGATATACTTCCCAAAGAATACTGACTCCTCCTATTTCACCTCTTCACTACTAAATTTCCTTGTAATACCTCTTTCCACACGAATTCTCTCATTCACTGGGAGATAACTGAGAATCTTCTCCAAAATTTCTATTGGCAGCAGCTCCATTGGACTCATATTAATTAATTTTTTAACTCTCGATTTCATAATCAATTGGAAAAATACAATCGACACAGAGCAAATAGAGCTAGTGTTTCAATGAGTGAAATGATGACATTGTTTGTTATTTGTGAAGCTCGCGCACCTGGCCTTCGACGATTCACTTGTACGACCAATTTGCATCAATTTTCATGCCACAAATTTTGCTCAAAAACTTTTTCCTGTTGTTATGAGTTACACAACTTTCTTTACCCGGTTGGGGCTTGAATCCTCGATTTTTCGCACATGAGTCTATAATTCAAGCTAACTGTGCCAGACAAATAGACAGAATAATTACAACTGTATGAGATTCTCCGTTATTGATAAATCATAAAGCTGGTGCGCATGCTACTCGACGTCGTATGTGGAAGCTGGAGGTTATCGAGGAATCCCTTTTATCTATAATTTAAAAAAATTCAGAATTTATGGAAGAAATCATGAATATATCCACACAATTTAAGTCATTTTATGAGAAAGATACGAATGGGGAATTCTCTCATTCGTTTGGGACAAAGTTCACATTATGAAACACAATGATCACGTAGAACCACACTTTGATATTTCTATTTCATTATGAAAGTTGATGATCCAAAATTCACATTCGAACCCTGATAAAGTTTTTCTAAAGAAACAATGAAACTCTCCTTATCAAAGATTTTGTGCTGATTATTTTTGTCCGTGATGAAGTCCAATTTACACATTTCAAGGGGATAATCATGAATCTCTTTTATTACTGATGAAACTTATGGTACATTGGCTGATGCAGCAATCTTATCGTAATACATCTATTATCATTCCTTCATCTCCTTTATAATACATGATGAAAAGAAAATCTTACAGTGTAGTGATCGTTATTCACCAGTTGAACCAATTATTTATCCCACTCACAAAATCATCCGACTCTCATTATATGTATTCCAGAACCTCTGCATATTTTCAATGCTTTATCATAAATTTGAGAATTAACCCTAATTTTAAAAATTTCACGACGCTTTCCGGCATTCTGAACGAGTCTCTTGAATAACTCCGTTGTAACACACATTCTAGGCATGTCCAATCTTTCAAGACATTCGGAGTTCATTATTATTTCGAATGTCCCATTCTTTGTGATGGATATGTTAGAACTAGTCATCGTCAAACATTTGAATTTCAGCAGACGACCCAGAATTTCATCAGTGACTGAAGTGGCGTCGAGTGCCAGAGACTCCAACTTCGGAAGAGCCATCACAACTAGTTCGGCTGTATGTGGAAGGTCACCTGAAAGAAATAATTATTAAAAATAATCGAAAGAGCAAGTCAGTAGTGAAGGGGATACGTTCATTTTTCGTCATTTACAATTGGTAATATCTCAAAAAGTGAAGAATAGGGTCATTTTTCCCGATTCTTTTCTTGCAAAGAACGATTAAAGCTGAATTGCCATATCTCTCTTACTTTCCGAGATACTCTCAAAAAACAATTGACAAGGAAAATCGACTTCTGCTGTTTTATCTTTCCATTATACTAATGTATCGAAATAATATCTATATAAATCATAATTACACTCTCAATAAAATAAGCTCAGGCTTTCGAAATTTATACAGTGATGTAGTAAATTAATTATTCGATCATCCACATTCTTATCCTCTGGAATATCCACCACCATCAAACAAGTTAAACGATTCAGCAAAGAAGTGTCCATTATCAGGCGATTCGCTGCTATTCCATAAAAATGTGAAAAGCTTGAATTCTTTACTTGTGGACATTTCGAAATAACTGCTGGTATATTCGGTGTCCAATAAAAGACATAGAATTTTTCAAGAGACGATGAATGTCTAATGAGTGCAATCAATTTTTTTCCGGCTGCTTTTTCCGAATGGAAGTCAACTGCCCATCCAGGAACTTGACTAGCCCCCCAATGCATAATAACCTCCAGTCTCTCAGTGGCAGTATTTGAATAATATTGTGCGCATGACAACAGGCAATTAAGTGTAATTGTTTGTTATTTCTTAATAGCCTCGAAAATAGTATGATATCCGAGCTTTCAATACTCCACAATTGAATACTTTCCATGTTATGTCAGTATGTAGAAATAACTGATAGCACATGTGCAGGTTTCGTAGATCCGGTATTAATATAAGGTACACCAAAAATGAATTCCTTAATATTATCTCCAGCTCTGGAAAACTACACTGTAAGTAAGTTCGAATTTACGAAAATCAATATAGACTTCATTATTCCTCATTGTGATGAATTTATCGGACTTCATTGAAGAGTTTTTAAATTTGTCAGAAAACTCAATAGATCCTGGTGCAACGGTGTGTAGCACTTGTACATCTCTCTAAACTCGTTCGGTAGACACATTTTTCCATCTTTTACAAACTGTAATGAGCAATCTCATGAATTTTATGGCACGAGAATAATTCAATTGCAGAGAGGTAAAACTGAGTAAAGGATTTTTTTCTGGAAAATACCCGGAAACTAAGCGAGATGGATCAATTTCGTATGAAACTTTTTTTGTAAAGAATTTCAAGTAAAAAAAGAACAATTAGAGCGAAATCACTCTATCTCACATAGTTTTCGAGATATTCCACAAAAAGGTCAACTTCCCCTGTTTCACCTCGTTCCTGCTGAAATTGTTTGTAATACCTCTTTCCACACGAACTCTATCAGAGATTGGAAGATAACTGAGAATTTTCTGCAAAATTTCCGTTGGCAGTGACTTCATTGAACTGAGATCAATTAATTCTTCACCATTTGATTCGATAATCAATAAAGGAAAAATAATAACAAAACCCGAATGGAACAAATTTCTTTTCAATGAGTGAAACGATGACGGCTGCATCAACTTTTCCATTGTTGACTACCAAAAAAAAAAAAAAAAAAATAAAGTCCAAAAATTTCAACTCCTATGTTACCCTGGATTTTTGTATGGGGCTGCTCTGCCAAACTCCACATCAATTTGTTGTATCTAAACCCCTGATGGATCATGCGACCGGGCAGTCAATTTTTTCACGAAATCGACCGCGATTCGATCATGATGCGATTTCAAAATAAGAAATAGTTCTCTTCCAGTTGATATACAGTCGCAGTGACCACATGTCGACCAGACTACATAGAAACCAGTCGAGTTCTGGTCGATAAGCTGTTGCGTTCACTGTGAAGCGACTTTGATATTCTCTTTCTTTGGTCGATATGCAGTGACGGAGACCGGATATTGACCAAATTTTTTTTTCATTGGTCGATCTACAGGTGCATTCTCCGCAATCTCACTGCTCCATATTTTTTCTCTTGGATCGATATGCAGTCACAGTGATTGCACATGGAGTAGAATATTTGGAAACCCAGCTTCGAAATGATTAGCAGTCGCAGTGATTGCACTTGAATCTGAATATTTAAGAATCGAGCTTCGAAACGATTAGCAGTCGCACTTCTGGTGATGCAACTGCTATTTCAGCGCTCTATCTATACGCAGTTGCAGCTACCATATTGAGGCCATATCGATTTCCGCGCAATCGATCTCCGATCGATAATCGGCGCATCCCATGTTTTCGCGATTCAGTTTCGTGTACAGTCACTGCCTGGTCGATGAGGAATCGCATCGACCTTTAGCTGCTAGTCAGTTGTATTCTCAATGATACGAGCGTCATTCATGCATTTATATCTATAGTTTCGTCTTTCAGTATACTTATCAATCAGCTAGTAGCTAGAGAAAGTTGATCTTTTGAGGACTATGGATAGGGATTGTGATCAAAAATGACCTGAAATGAAGCGAAAGTCAAAGCATGATCAAATTCTGTCTCTTACGATCCTGAATCTATTATTCCAGCAGTATGCACAGGAATTAAATCGGATCTTCATCAGATAAAACAAGATATTTTTTCTTGGAAATAAGAGTACAATAGATACACGTTTCGCAGGATCTATCAGCCAGTGGTCTTTCGCCATTTTTTCATCGTACAGTGATATTGATTCATGCTGCCTGCTTACTCTTGTTTTTTTTGAGATTTTGACTTATGTTTATTTGGTTCAGAAATTGCACGCGCTTCCAATGAATGACCATCTCCTTCTTTGCTGACAATTCGCTTCTGAAGAGCAAGCTCTGGATGAGCTTTATAGTATCGGTACCGATCTGATTTAACTTGTCTGTTGATCCAGTTTTCGTATTCAGTAGCCCAGTTTTCATCCGCCAGACCATCACGTCTGCGTGCTTTTTGGAGCTGCTCTAGGATTTCTGTGAACAGATTGCTCAATAATTATTAACATATTCTTCATAGTTACTGATACTATGAATATTCACATTGTTATTGCTATGTTTAGACTGGACTAGTATGTAGCTATAGGATGGTAATATAATTTTACCTTTAAATTTAATTAAATCTCCAGGTGAGAATTTCTGAGCTTCTGGATCATGAGCTGGTGGATTCCTATAATAATGCAGTCATTGTTCGGTAGACCAGATATGAGGTAGTAGGCAATCCACTCTCAATCTCATGGTTTCTTTGTTGACAAGTATATTCCAGTCTGTGGCGAACATGTCGAAATCTGGCAGAATTTTCAACTAGAATATGCATAATTTATTTTCAGTCTACAATCTATTTTCGATTCTTCAGAAAAATTTATTATCACGAAAGAAGATGAATGAACTGATAAGAAGGGACGAGAAGTTCCACATTTATAAAAATTTGGTATACAGTAGAACCTCGATTATCCGAACCTCGATCATCCGAACCCTCAATTATCCGAACGAAGACTTGGTTCATCCGAACGCTCGATTATCCGAACGTTGGTGCGAAAGACACATTGTGCTCACTGCCATCGTCGTGAGCCCCAATATATCTTTGCAAGAATCGTCAATTAAAAATGGATGATTTATTGAAAAAATATAAAAAGAAGTATTTCATCTTTTTCAGATGTTTAAAATACACATATATATATATCAACGTTAATATGGATGTCAAATTTCAATATATATATATATATGTATGTAAAAATGTAAAAAAAAATTTCTGTAAAAGGGTGTAGTTTATGATCTCGTCCCAATAAACCCACGTTTCGATTATCCGAACTTTTGATTATCCGAACTAGTCTCAGTCCCAATTGGTTCGGATAATCGAGGTTCTACTGTATAACCATGCAGTAATTGTTTTGGAGAAGAACGCTGCAAAGAACATTTCCCTCTATCATTTGTCAACTCATAATAAAAAATGATTCCAGTGGCCTTGTGAGGAATTTTCAGGACCGAAATAATCATAAGAGTCCTTGCAAGCATTAGCACATAAAACTAGCATTAACGCTGAGACAGGCTTCTTTTAATTTGTATGATTTTAATATTTCGATCAATTAATAATTTAAAATGAGAATGGAAACTTGCGAAAATTAAGTAAAGAAATAAAATTGGAGCCTTCACCGAGCGCGGCCTGGGTCAATGGCTGCTCGGGCTCTATTGGTCAAAATGAATAATTTAACAATAATGTTGGGCGCCAATTAGTTTTAGGGAAAACTAATAAACCTTCAAACAAGATGATTATGTCCAATGCACGTCGATCAAAGCGGAAAATTACGAGAAAAGAAATAAAATTAGGTTCGATTTGGGTGACCCAGAAATAGTGCGAAATTGCAGAGTTAAGGAGATGCAAAGGAATCAGACTTTTACTTACAATTGATCCAGTGCTTTATTCAAAATTGAATCAATGATTAGAGAAAAGTATATTTTAGTATAAAAATCAAAAATAAATGAAAAATAGATAATGATTATAATAATGGATTTAGTAAATTTATTGCGTACTGCCAAAACACGTGGCAGCCGCAACAACGCACGAACAACGAGTGGCATTAACGCATTAGCGTTTTGAAGTAAGGCCGATTTTCTATTATAAAATATTTCTTCGATTTCTTTCTCGAGAGTAACAGACCCCAATTGAAGGCTTGCATTACTTTCTGTCGGGGTATCTATTCCTGCTTCTTCTTCGGTAACTTCAGATGCTGATAATAATTTTGAATTTACGGGAGGTACACGGACGCGCTGGGTTTTTTGTTTGAGTAGAGCTTCTTGATAATTTCCTACAAAAAAGAAAGAATTATAGGCGAGCCATATGTTTAATGATTCCCTATATTCCCTGGCGGCTTTGCATCCACTCTGGAACCAGAGTGGGAATGGAAACATGGTGTAAACATGCTGGAACCAGGATGTTTCCAGAGTGGGTTTGTGCCATTTGTCCATAGAGTTTCCACAATGTGTCCAGAGTGTATTCAGAGTGGATACAAATCAGACCCATCATGATCACGCAGTGTATCCAGAACAAATCCAAATTGAATCCAGAGTGAATACATAATGATCCCACAAATGATACATAGTAGATCCAGAGTGAGTACAAGCTGAATCCAGAGTGGTTATAGATTGTATCCAGAGGTTACACAGTGTTTCCAGGAAGAATACATGCTGGTCCCACGGTCGATACATAGTAGATCCAGAGTGAATATAGTATGAATCCAGAGTGAATATAGTAGGAATCCAGAAAGGGTACAGTATCAATCCAAAGTGAATACAGTGTGAATCCAGAGTGAATACAGAATGAATCCAGAGTGAAAACAGAATGAATCCAGAGTGAATACAGAATGAATCCAGAGTGAAAACAGAATGAATCCAGAGTGAATACAGAATGAATCCAGAGTGAATACAGAATGAATTTTTTGCTCCTTGCATCTCTCCTCCGTGAAGAAATTTAGGACGTTTGAATGACCCAGAGTGGTAAAATCCCTTGAATTATTCCAAGACCGACTCCGGATTTTTCATTCTCTCAAGGTCAGAACCCACATATGAAAAAAATGAAATTACTACTGATACTGAAGAGAATTTTGTGCTGAAAATTTAACACAAATTATTGAAATTGAATACAAATTTCGTGTAAGCATTTTCAACACACAAGCTGTATCAATTTGAAGACGATATTTTCTACTCAGGACTAAGAAATTAACTATTCTGGTTGTTCGAAATAAAGAATTGTTTTGATGGAATACTTTTTTGAACTACTAAATTGTCTATACAAATAAATTTCACTTCATCGTCAGTTCTTTGAGTATGTCTCGGAAACTAAAGGAGATGGAGTGATTTTGTCCCGATTTCTTTTAGCTTTTCAATTTCGGCCCTTGGCCTATATACAGTCGTACTAGCCAGAGAAGGATCGTCGGAAATATTCGGGCCCGACTTCGGTGGATACTCCTTTTGCTGGGACGACTGTATCTAAGCGGCCATATTTACAAACGTACAATCTGGAAGGGAGGCACGTGGAGATACCCCGCATCATTGTTCGTAGCTCGTGAAATTCTCTTTGAGAAGGATGAGGGTTAAATAGCGGGAAAGACAAGGGGGCAAAGAGGAGGTATTCAATCCAGTTTAATTGGATCAATTCATTCCCAATTGAAATTTTTTTTTTGATTCAATTAGAGGTCATGTCAAATGAAAAATGTCAATCTTTACATTTATTTTCGAAATTCGCGACGTTTCGCTCACCAGGAGCTTCTCCAGGCTCTGAAAATAAAACAATCAAGAAAATTTATTTAATAACATGATAATAAAATTAAAAATAGTGTTGAACTCTATTTTGTTTTGGCATAACTGATTATTTATTTTTCATTATATACTTTTTATTATATATATTTTTTATTATATATTTTCTATTATCTATTTTTAGGTTATTTCAAATTGACAGTTTTAGGAGATAATTTGGATTGAAGATGCATAAACATTGCCTGGTGAAAGAGAGCGATCGAGAAAAATTCTACATCGTCTAAACAAAAAATATTTTTAAAATTGATGTTAAGGGGAATTTGAGTCCAATAACATTGAAAGAGGATCGCAATGACGACTTCTACGTCCGGAATGAGCATTTAGGATCGGAGAATGTGACGGTACATATCGTTCAGTCAGACGGTAATTTTTATGAAATATATAATTCCCGATCATTTACATTCCCCTAGTAAATAAACTCTAGAAGATCCTGTAGATAATTTTTCATTAGAAATATATTGAGAATTAGACGATATAGAGCGATTCCGCCATGATTCTTCTTTGCAGAGGATTTAAAGATCTACGAAAAAAACTAAAGTAAAATCACCCTATCTTACCTTGATTCTAAGAATATTTAGTTGCAATAATTTCTGGGATAAGTTGAATGTTCATTCATACTTTAATTTCTGATTATTCATGGTAGATGATCCTTTGAATCTGAAAAGTAACGAATCAGTAACAAGCCGCATAATAACAGCAACATTGCCCAAGTACAGTCCGGCCATTCAGAGCAATGAAAGAAAAATCCAGCGGAATAAGAAGAGTCGTGATCAAAAGGTATATGTCGTGTATATTGAGATAACTTCACGTTTTTGTCATTCCCCCATTGATTTTTTATTTCTTTCATCAGAGGCCAAAAAAGACTCCTGCAGATACTACCAAGCAACAATCAGCAGGATTTTACAGATTTTCACTAGCACCTAGAGACAACGCGGATGGCGACGAGACCGATGAAGCTGACTCGAATGACAATGAGGCAGATGACAATGAGAAGGATGAAAATGAGAACCTCAATGACAGAGACTTAAGAGAGTTGAACGCCGTTGATTTAACAACTCATCCTGAAGTGGAGAACGACGCTGATGCTGATAATATTCTTGCTGCTCAATCTCCAAAATCAGCACAGGAACAAATCCGAACGATCAATAAACCGAATCCCTCTGTTTTGCTTGAAATACAAGCATTAAATCGCAAAGCAGACCTTTTAAGTAATGCTTTTGAGAGAGAGAGCGAAAAAGAGAAGAAATACGGCCATGGCACAGCCAATACAACCCAGGCAACAACAGCTAATACAACCCAGGCAACAACAGCCTCCTCCGAATCGTCAGTTGAATTTGACTCGCCCCATGATATAGAAATACATTTAAAGAATTGGATGAGTGAATATATGAGTGAATATTTGAATGACCATCGCAGAAAATTGGAGGAAAACGCCGAAAATTTGAGGAAGGAATAATTGCATTATTTGGCAATTAGGAATATTGAGTGCAGAATGAAATGTGATAATTCTTCTGTAATTCTACTGGTCAACCTCTTTTGTTGAGTTGTTTAGAAATAAGTATAGGCTTCTGTGTGCGCTTGTGAATTCATTTAGTGCAAAATAATTGAAAATTCTAATTAGATTTCTATGTCCAACACTCAGTAAAAAAAGAGAAAAAAACAGAAAACTGAGAAAAGTAAAAGAAGCCAAAGAAAGAGCGGTAATTTTATTTTTTCAATGCAACAGGACTGAATCTCTGATAGTATCACTAATTGAATTAGTAAACTTTAGAATAACTTATAACTATAATGAAGATTGATGAATGTGATATCATTTTGTAACTGAAAGTATCTGAGAAATAAATAATAAAATTTCACTTAATCCCATTTTTGAATTGATTTTATGAGTAAAACGTCTTCATTTTACTGTGAATATGCCATGCAACGACTGTGAATTCAACATGCATCCACTCTGGATCTAGCGTGTATCCACTCTGGATATAGCATGCATCCACTCTGGATATAGCATGTATCCACTTTGGATATAGCATGCATCCACTCTGGATATAGCATGTATCCACTCTGGATACAACGTGTAACCACTCTGGATATAGCATGTATCCACTTTGGACACTCTAGAAACATTTTGGAAACACCCTGGAAACTCGATGTACAAATGGCACAAACACACTCTGGAAACATGCTGGCTCCAACATGTTCACACCCGGTTTCCACTCTGTTTCCAGAGTGTTTCCAGAGTGGATGCAAAGCCGTCAGGGATTACTTTTATTTTACGACAATCATTACCTGATATGAAAGAAATTAGGAATTCCCTCCATTTACGTCCATATTTTACATTATATATTTTGGTAGGATCAATTTTTTCCCCGGCATGATTATGGATTGTTTGTGGGAACCAATCTGACTGGATCGATGGTTGTGTCAGTGAATTTGATGCAAGCCCAAGTGTCCATGTTCTGAAATTTGAGAACATTTCATTTCAATGAGAAATATTACAGGAGCTTCAAAACAGCTGGTCATCCAAATTTCATTATCTCGTTTATTTCACGAGATTATTGGGGAAAAAAGGAAGAAGGCACAATTATTCGATCTAACGATTATTTTTTTCTTGTAATTGATTTCTTCGCGAGCTACCAAAAAAGCAAAATGAGTGTAGCTCCATTAGTTTCGGAGATATTTTCATGAAACAAAAAACTTGAAATTAAAAATCGAATTATCAATAATTTTATGTTTTTGTAATTGATTTTTTTTAAATACTGCGAGAAGTAATGGAGATACGCCGCTTTTATTAGAAATCCTTTTCGTGAAAAAATTTCAAGAGCTACAAAAATTTTCCAAGGATTGGATCAAAAAGGGCGTATCTCCCAAAATTACTTTCCGCAACATCCTAAAAAAAATGATAAAATTTCAATTTTGTAATTTCATTTTTTGTCAACTAAGTTGCATTAATGATGATTTCTCCTGAACTTAGTTGTCTCCACGATATTGTAAGGGGTTACACCACTGTGAGAGCCTAGAAAAAGGCCGTATTTTTTTTTTTTCTCTACAGAGAAAAAGGCTATAGATTAATGATATTTGAGGGACTAATTAAGCATATATTTGAATGTTCAGAAAAAAAAATTCATCGGAAAATATCAAAAAAATTAGGACACAAGAGCCATTCTTGCCAGGCTCCGCGAATTTAAAACACTGGGGCATGCAGTTTAACGGTGCAAATTTCAATTGAAAAATAAATAAAAAGTTGGCTCAGTCTAGATACACTGTAACGAGGTTTCTCGTTACAGCTATCGCATCGGCTTATGCCACCTTCGGGTGAAGCTATCCAAGTGTAGAGCTCGAGGAGACTCACACATAGACAGCTAGACAATTCATACCGTGGTGCCATCTGCGTAAGATGACACCTTAAAGTTACCGTAAACTAACTGTCACGTCAGTGGGATTCATATGCGGCTGAGGATAAGGCAGAAGCCCAGCTGAAATGCTGGCGCTCCACTAGAGATGTCAGAGTTATCTCCGGGCCTGGCAGTGGTGTGAGAGGAAGAACCCCACAGGCGTGCGGAGAGACCTCAAGACGAGGAGAAGCAGCCTTAGCCAATATAAATAGATCCAACGACACGGTGAGCAGTTAGTCTGCCTTGCGCGGCAGACTCGAGAGGATCGGGAGTAGTCCCTGGAACCTCTACCGCTCGCTTCGGTGAGAGTAACCGTTGGTTGCCCGTAGTGTGGCTACGTGGCGTTTCTCGTGTGAATGGAGTCGTCCGGTATTCTCTGGGTGACGATAGATCAGAGGAATACTGCAGACGGGCTCATCCAGAGGTTATCGCGGAATACCTAATTCCGACTTGTTCTCACTAGAGGGACTGTGACTAGATCCACGCCCCTCTACCATAACCAGCACACTGGGTTACCGGGAATGGATTGCCCATGCCATCCATTGGGGTTAGTACTTCCCCGAGTAATTACTACCAAAGGTTCAGCAGGCTAGCCCAAAACCGCCCTAAGAGGTTAAGCGTGGTGAGCCCAGGGAAAACCAGCACACAGTGAGTTTTGTTTATTCCTCCGGTAAAGTTATGCCGGGGAAGGAATTGATCCTACCAAAATACAGGGTGATTCAGAATTGGTGTAAAACCTGATGATTGATGGTAGATACTCATTCATAGAGTGCAAAAAAAAATTGAAAAAGTTCTTTTGTCAATAACTTTTAAATGATAACCGATATAAGTTGACCAATAATGATGATTTCTTCAGCTCTCAAATGGCGGGTAATGAAGTTAGAAAGAGATTTGGCAACATTGTACTGAGAAGGCGATAATGACAAGTGCGCACCAAATGCACACCAGCTGCTCCCCAAGTGCACGGCCTCTGCCCACCGAGTGCACGTCGAGTGTCCGACACCTGCTGGCCATGTGCTCGGTACTTGCTCACCAAGTATGGATTTCTCCTTGCCGAGTACATGGTAGGGGAGAGGGGGGCAGCTTTTAACAGGGGCAGCTTTGAACATCTTCAATAAAAAATCGAAAAACCAAAATTTTGAACCGCGGATTTTGAATTTAGGATGGCAGCATAGCTGCCAACTAATATCCATCACAGCTGTTTTTATTTTCCATGTTAAACCTAACCTACAAGGGGTCGTCGAATTTATGCTGCAATTCTAAAATTTTTATTTTCTGGATGTAAGTATATTATAGTTAAAATGGTGATCAACTCATGACTGTATATTTTTTTAATCAATCTTCATATATTTCACTATCTCATCGAAATGGAAAATTTTATTTTTATTGATTTCTAATTGATTTAAATTAATTTTTTATCTCAAGTATGCTGTTGGGGCAGCTTTGAACAAGAAATGGGGGGCACGTTTGAACACTTATAAATCAACATAGTTATACTTCACAAACGTTTTCTTTTCGTTTAAATTATCTCTAAAGAAATATATGATCTTTAATTTATGATTATTGAATATTTTTGAATGTCAGGGCCAATCATGGTTCGAAATTATAAAAGAAAGCGGACAAGTAGTGTCAATGAAAACGATGCACAAAAAGCTGTAGTCCATGTAATTAACAAGACATTTGGAGTGTAAGACATTTGGAGCGACAAGATCGATTGAAAAAATCACCACTGCCTGCGAAGAAAAAAAAAATACAGATGACAAATGAGTCAAGAAAGCAACAAAGTCTAGAAACAAAAAAATTAATCAAGCTGTGACTAAATTTAAAAGAAGTTTCGAATCTTCAATATTTTATATTGATTCCTATGATTTGAGTTTAAGTGCAAGATTTTAAGTGAAAAATACCTAAGAAAAAACTAAGTCTAACGTTTATCGTTATGAAATAAGTCTCGTGAGCTAGATTTATTGAGGTAGATTTAATTGAGTAAAGTTATTGATGTTAAAAATTGGATAATTTTATAATAACTTTGTTTATTTATCATTATCTCAAAGATTTCATAAATTTTATGTAAACCGACAAATGTGAGACTTAACTATGAAGAATAAGAACGATAATGAAAACTATGAATACTCCAATAATTATAGTTTATGAGGTGAGCTATAGATTGTTCAAACCTGCCCCAGGCCTGTTCAAAGGTGCCCCCTAAAGGGGGCAGCTTTGAACAAAATGATTTTTTTTTTAATTAATAATATAGTTTCGATTAAGCACTTTTTTCGAATTAATTGAAGTGTATTATGAAAGATAAATGACCAAAGTATTGATTAGGGCATAAAAAATATCAGATATTTCATTACATTAAAAGTAATAAATAAATAAGTAAAAAGTGTTCAAAGGTGCCCCCCTCTCCCCTATTCGCTCGCCAAGTGCACGGTGGCTGCCTATCAAGTACACGGCACCTGCTCACCGAGTGCACGAAACCTGGTCGTCAAATATCCGGCAATTGTTCACCAAAGTTTATAGTAGCTGCTCGCTAAGTGACTTCAGAGGACGCTAATCACTGACATCAGAGGACGGGAGCGTAGCCATTTGATTGCCATTATCGCCTTCTCAGTACAATGTTGCCAAATCTCTTCCCAACTTCATTGATGCCATTTGAGAGCTAAAGAAATCATCATTATTGGTCAACTTATATCAGTTATCATTTAAAATTTAATGACAAAAGAATTTTTTCAATATTTTTTTAGCACTCTATGAATGAGTATCTATCATCAACCCTCAGGTTTTACACTAATTTTGAATCACCCTGTATATAATGTAAAATATGGACGTAAATGGAGGGAATACCTAATTTCTTTTATATCAGGTAATGATTGCCGTGAAATAAAAGTCATATAGGGAATCATCAAACATATGGCTCGCCTATAATTCTTCCTTTTTTGTAGAAACTTATCAAGAAGCTCTACTAATACAAAAAACCCAGCGCGTCCATGTACCTCCCGTAAATTCAAAATTATTATCAGCATCTGAAGTTACCGAAGAAGAAGCAGGAACAGATACCCCACCAGAAAGTAATACAAGCCTTCAATTGGGGTCTGTTACTCTCGAGAAAGAAATCGAAGAAATATTTTATAATAGAAAAGCGGCCTTACTTCAAAATCGTATCAAAAAAGAACATCACGTAAGAGATATTATATTATTTTTATATTTTCATGCATAATATTGGCATAAATAACAAATATAACGTCCACCTCGTCTGTCAATGTATTTATAGGTAGCATTGGAAAACGAAGGATCCAAGAAGAAGGAAAGTCCGAGGCGTCAAATTGTAGAAGCTCCAAGAGATTCCGAGGATCAGGTCATTTTCAAGAGCACCGCTACGATTATCATTTATAACATTGGCATAAATTATGAACATAATCTCCACCTTGCCTGGTAATGTGTTTGTAGGTACCATTTGAAGAGGAAGAAAGCGAGAAAGAAGGGAAGTCCGAGGCGACAAATTGTGGATGATTCAAGAGCTTTTGAGGATCCGGTAATTTTCACGAGCACCAATACGATTATTATGTATGATATTGGCATAAATGACAAACACATAATGTTCGCCTCGCCTGTTTATGTGTTTGTAGGTACCATTGGAAAAGGAAGAAAGCCAGAAAAAGGATAGTCCGAGGCCACAAATTGTAGGCACTCCAAATGATATTGAAGATCAGGTAATTTTCACGAGCACCGATACGATGAAGTTAGTTCCTTTCTGAAGTATAATAATAATTTTTCGTTCTTCTCTGGTCATAGGACAAAGGAAAAAGTAATAATGGAATCTCTCCCTTAGAAACTGAAGGACTACCGTTGCAAGATGAAAATGTAGATGAAAGTGTATTGGAAGAATCCAAAGGAAAGACAGGCGGGAAAATAAAATCATCGGAGAAAAAAAGAAAAAGAGAATTGAGACATGAGGAATCGTGGAAAGAGGAATGTGTGGCAGAAATGAAAAGATTGAGGAGAGGAATGGAAAAAAAAGATAAAGTCATCTCCGATTTCCGCACTGAGGTTGTGGAACTCTTGAAGGGCTTTCATGGGAATTGGAAACATTTGCAAGGTAAGTGATATAAAAAACAGACGGAACTGTTCTAATTAATAAAGAAAAAATATTAATCATTAATTTTTGAAATCAGTTGTAACTACTGAGCCTCAAAACCCGAATAATCTTTTGGAAAATTTTTTACTTGACCCAAAACCAGGCTTTGTGAAATATGATGGCAATGGAGTGAGTAAAATTCAACTCTTTTCACTCTAGAATTCTGGTATAAAATATGGTATTCATGTTGAATTACGCTATTTTTAATTATTTGTTTTCTTTTTGTTTAGATAAAAATAATTCATATTGGAAGAGACATTTGGTTGAATGTACAAGAGTACAACCAAAATGTCTGGAGCTCTTCTTCCCATGCAATTTTCGTTAAGAATCTTGCAATGAAATTCTTCGGTGAGGACACATTAAAAAGTCACTCAGTGAGTGGAATGGCTGCTCCAAGGACTGGAGGACAAAGACCACTTTTGGATGCAACAAAATGTTTAGCCATCAGGGACCCCTATCGTGTGCACTTGGAAAAATTTGCTGGATGGACTGAAGAAAATAAAGTGATTGACGAATTGGACAATGTTAGCCATTATTTACAAGAAAAAATTGTGGACTTGAACCGGAAGCCGAGATTCAAATCTAACAGTAAGAACTTTCTTTTCAATTAAACATATTTAATGCGACAAATAAACATTACTGTATATCATTACATTAAACACTACTTATGCTTTTTGTACTTAGAACCATCGACAACATCTTCAAAAAAAATGACGAAACCGGGAAAGGATAAAAACAACAGGCAAATTCGCAAGAAATTGAAGAAATCAGGGATCAAAGGTCGGAAAAGAGAAGAGCCTGCAACAACTTCCAGCTCAGACGATGAGGAAGAGGCTGAGGTTATCGGAAGGAAATGAAATTATAAAAAGCAGTTCAAAAATAATATACCGTTTCTCTAAACATTCCAGTGTCTGTCATTATTTCAAATTCTCCCTTCCCAAAACCCGAATTTGTCCCAACTACCAGGCCAGAGGCTTCACTCAACTACTGGGCTAGATGGCGCCAGCCATCAAGAAGACACCAAGATACATTAGTCGGTAAGTTACTAAGTTTCAATATTATAGATTATATACTTACAGATCGAACCCGGGAAAAAATTGTCATACATGTCCATACATGATCATATATGATCATATATGAACGCTCCATGCATGGACATATATGCGAATTGACCGTACATGTACATATCTGAACATATATGTGCATATATGGACATATATGGACATATATGTCAATATTTTCCCGGGTATGGCAGTCCCATATATGATCATATATGTGCATGTATGATCATATATGGGCATATATGAACCTATATGAGTATATATGTCGATATTTTTCCGGGATATATCATCAAAATATTCTAATATATGAACATAATACATCATTATTAATTCTCTGGATCACTCAATTCTTCATTAGTAACAAATTTCAATTGAAAAAAAAAAAAAAAAAAAGCATCTAGTTGGGATCGAACCCGGGACCGTCCCATGATGAGTCCGTCATCCTACCACCTTCGCCATTCGCATTCCACATACTTGTTGAATGAATTTTAATCCTCATATAGTGATCAATGTCTTTCGGACTTAGAAAAAGTGAATCCAATTGAATTATTTCAATCATTGGAAATAATTTAGTGATACCGAAAAAGCTGATTTTCGAATGCTGGCAGAATTTTAAATTCTCAAAGTAAGCGGTAAACAACTAACAGAACGTGCATTTACCATTAATTATTGAAATTTATCATTTACACGTTCTTATATGGATTGAGTGAGCATTTTTTCATATGTTTCATATATGCACATATATGTTCATATATGTTCATATATGTTCATATACGTTCCATATATGCTCATATATGTTCCATATATGTCCATATATGCCCATATACGCTCATATATGTTTCATGTATGTCCATATATGCCCATATATGCCCATAGCTATCTGATTTCTCGGAGAAACGTATGAGCATATATGTCCATATAAGTACACATATGTTCATATATGTCTCATATATGCCCATATATGCCCATATAAGTTCCATATATGCCCATATACGTCCATATATGCTCATATATGCCCATACCTACTCGGTTTCCACAGGATCATACGACCATATATGCCCATGTATGCCCATATATGTCCATATATGTCTCATATATGCCCATATATGCTCATATATGTTTCATGTATGTCCATATATGCCCATATATGCCCATGGCTGTCGCCTTTCTCGGAGAAACGTATGAACATATATGTCCATATACGTACATGTATGTTCATATATGTCTCATATATGTACATATATGTCTCATATATGTACATATATGTCACATATATGTTCATATATGTCCCATATATGTACATATATGTCCCATATATGGACATATATGTTCATATATGACAATTTTTTCCCGGGAAGCTTCATTGCACTCCAATTGATAGATCAGCATCAATGATATTCTAATGGGAATTAAAAAAAAATATTGATTCCTATTGCTTCACCACGACCCATTAGAGATTGGCAGGAATAAATCGGCATCGTCCAGTATTCCCCTTTCATTCCGGTTATTTCTCCAAGAAAACGGAAAGGGAAATAACTTCGTGAAAATAACGGGAACTTCACGGGAGCCCCGTTTGGTCCGCTTAATCTACTACCGATGGAATCCAACAGGAATGTATCGGTTCCCCGTTGCATTTTCATTACTTTCTCCAATAACCGTATTTTCATCCTGAGAATAACATCTCCAGGATTCAACTGGGAAGTGACAATAACACAGTTGATTCCCTAAGTCGTTTCAGCACTCAATCGGAATTCAACGGGCTTTCTTACCAGGGGTGCCTGACGCGACATCGGAAGATCCAGGGTTCAACTCCCGGTGCAGGACTATCCAATTTTTTCTGGAATTGATTTGAAATGTATTGTGCAAATAGCCAAAGTCTTAACAGCAATTATTAACAGAGAAAAAATAAATCGCAAAGACCAAACAGAACAAAGTTATCAATGAGAGGAAATATCAAAAGAATCACCAGCACGAGGAAAATCATAACTAATTTTCCGAGAAGAAAGGTAAGAGATTAACTCCCTCCTTTCAATTCTAAATTTCTTTGTTTAATAATCAGATTCTCGGCTGATTAGTCCTTCCGGACATAACAAGCAAATTTTGGTGTCAGCGGTGGGATACGGTTAGTCCCTTCTTCGTGCCAGGTGGAAAAATTCTACAACCTGTAAGGTTTGAATTTGAAACACCTTAAATAAAACTTCTTTCGAATAATTTAATAAATTAATAACTTAGTAATATTAAAAATCCAAAATAAAAAAATAAAAAAAATTCAAATTTTTGGGAATTAATTCAAAATTTTAGAAAAAAACAATTATTTTGTCACGTTCGAAAAATTTTATCAATAGAAGCTCCTCTTAACAACACTCTTCACCCTAAACCCTTCCATAAACAAAAACTCTCAAAATGGCGAATGCAGATGCCAACTTAACTCTCAATGAAACACAAATGCATGCCGAGATAGATAATGAGGAGTATTATAAGGCACAGAGTTTGACCCAGAAAATTCCACAATTTTCGGGTGATAGATATGATAAAATCACTTTTGATATTTTTGAATCAAGCATCAGGAATATTTTGCATTTCATTCCTGATGGAAAACATAAACACTATATTCCTCACATTTATGCTAATATCTCTCGTCCTGCGCGTTATTATCTGGAAGGCAAGCAAGTTGCAAGAGTAGAAGATATTGTGGAAATTTTGAGACCAAAATTTAAAAAAACTAGGGGTGCGTAGTTGCTCGCTCGCTACGCTCGCTCGCGAACCGAGGAGTGCGTAGCTGCTCGCTCGCTACGCTCGCTCGCGAATGGGGGAGTACTTTGCTGCTGATGAGAAGGAATTAGTAAGAATGTATTGTGATGAGTGTGACTCTTTGAGCCGCACTAAGAACTTCCCGATAATTTCTCTCATTTACTATTAGGAAAAATGTTGAATGAAAAGAATGATAAATAACAACAGACATAGTAGTAAAAACTATCAAAAAAAGTTGGGGAGATCGCAATATATGAGATTAATAAAAAAATCGATTTTTCCTCCTCGGGGTCAGTACATAGACTTCGCTTATTGAGAAGTTAAGAAAAATTTACTCATGTTTTTCTTAAAAAACTAAGAAATTACCGGATCGATTTCGGTCAAAATCTAATGACCGCAAGCTTATGTCAAGAGGCTTCGATTACGACATCGATCACTTCGATCACATTATTAATTTATGAGGAAACGTGAACGAAACATCTGTTTACGGACATACACACACACACACACACACACACACACACACACATACAGACATGATCGCGAAATCGATCAAAAAATGTTCAGGAGGTCTCAAAACATGGAAATCGATCGAAAAATCGATTTTCCATTTTCGGGGCCATTACATAAACTTCCCTTATCGGGAAGTTAATAAAATCAGCTAGATTAACTAGAGAAGACTTGGCTCAGGCATCTCGTCACCCTGATGAGGACTTGGACCTTTTTCTAGTAAGACTAAGAACTCTTCTTGACTCAGCTATAAATGCTGCAGTTAAAGAATATGGAGAACCCGCAAAGGCAGGTTTTACTCAAGATCTAGAGAAAATTGCCGTCGGTCGTTTCATTCTTAATTCACCAAAATTCTATAGGAATGCATTATTAGATACAAATGTAAAGGGTCTAAATGAGGTGGAGGCCATTTTGGCCAAACACCAAGAAGCACAAGATCGATACGGTCGGGAAATTTTTGATGAAATTGAACGGGAACTCGATACGGATTTGTCACGTTCACGATCTCGTAACAGGGAGCCTGAACGTACAACAACAGATAACCGAGATTCTTTCTATAGGTCAAATGATTATCAGAGGGCCGCGAGTCCATATCGTAATCAAAATTATAACTTCCGGCATTCACAACCGTTCTTATACAGGGCAAGGGAACGAAGTAGACAAAGAGACACTCATGCAGATCCTCAAATCCCAAATCCTCCACCACAACCTGCTAACGCAACTGGAATCACCCCTAACGGGGGGAGAGACCAAGAAACTCCTGCTCCAATTAATGTAATAAATCCCCAACCCACTCGCGTGGATAAATTAGAAAATAAAATGGATGAGATTAGTAAAATGCTCTCGGAACTAATGAAGAGGAAAGACGAAAAATCGGGCAGAGAGAGTCGTGATGGTTCGCGTCACCGGAGTAGAAAATCATCCCATTCCAAAAGATATAGAACTCCCTCTCGACACCGCTCTCCTTCCTCTAGCTACTGTGATTCTTCCCGGGGGTCCAGTCCCGAAAAACACAAATCAAAATCGAAATATTCGAGAAATAGGCGGGAAAAAGATTATGATAAATCAAAGTCTAGGCATAGGGACCAATCTCGCGAATCAACTTCAGAATTAAGGAAGCATTTGAACGAGAGAAGCACTCGCCGCGAGGACGCAACGGCGAGCGAAAAATCCCAGCGTCCAGAACAACACACCGTTACAGCAACTCATCCAACAAAAATTCAGGAGAAGAATACACAGAAGTCGTAGTCTGTGTATCAGGAATCGGACCAACAGTCACTTTACACAGACCCCGATTACATCGCGAAGGTGCTCTTGCATTAATAGATACAGGAGCAAAGGTGAATTTGATTTACGCAAATGCTTTGCGTCATGGGACAAAAATTGATACCTCTCAGAGCATTAAAATAGGGGGCCTTACTTCAAATTCAATTCAATCAATTGGTACAGTAAATATTAAAATTCTGAATTCTGACGTAAAATTTTATGTAGTAGATTTGCAACCTGGGGGATGCAAAGCACTCTTAGGAGATGTATTTTTAGAGCAAGAACGAGCTAGAATTTCTTATTGGGATGATACTATAACTCTAAAGTCTAATCCAACGAAACCTATCCATTTTTGTCTCGACGCATGCAGAAGAATTGCGACAGAGGCGGATCCCTTTGTCTGCTTAGCAGAGGGGGGGGGGGGGGGGGCCTCGTCTAAATATTTCATCAACTGGGCTCATTGACCGTAAGCAACGTTTCTTGGTAAATACAGGGGCCTCTGTAAATTTAATTGAAGAGTCAGCATTGAAATCGGGTGTTGAAATCGACAGAAGTAAATCACGAGAAGTCAAAGGCCTCACGATCGACACAATACGTACTCTGGGTGTCACAACTTTGCAGCTTTTGGGAACGTCAGCACAATTTCATGTCGTCAACATCAAACTCCCCATCGATGGAGTGAGGATATTGGGAAACAAATTTCTTGTGCAAGAGAAAGTAGAAATTTTATACGGACATAGAAATATTACTTTAGCTAAAAACCCTAATAATCCTGTTGGTTGGTATCGAGATATTAGAATGAACTCTCCAGTAATAATTCCTCCTAGAGTGAGGTTAGCCATTCCCATAGAAGTAACAAATGATGAAATTGAACAAGGCTATATGCCAAAAATAGATCTGGCAGAAGGAGTTGTTGATGCTGGAACAGAAAAATAACAAACATAATTAGATAAAATAAGGAATTTAGACGCGCAGGAATGAATAAGTTAATGAGACTACATACATAATCGAAGTACATGCCTCGGACGAAAGCTAAAAAGGCCACAATAGTCTCGAGTGAGAACCTTTCGGTGGAGGGGACATATGGATGATGGAGGTAATACGCCTCCGCAGCGTGAAAGCTGAAATTGTACCTCCTGTCGTGCACAATGAGGAAAGTGAGGTCGGAAATTTCCTCCCTCCACCACAAATAACGCTCCTGCACCATAGGAGCAAGCTCCAACATCATGTCCTCCTCCTCCGAAGGCTGCCAAACTAGGAAGCGCATGTCCTCATAGAAGGACCGTTGATCATAAAACGCCATGGTTCAATACTTTTGCTAAAATAAACAGGAAAAACAATAAAATCAAAAAAATTCAAAAAAAAAAAATTCATAAAATGAGAGAAATCGATAAATCAATTAGGTAAATTGGGGCCTATCTCGAAAACGGTGAGAGATGGGGGAATTTCGTCGAGATCGAAAACTACGAGCTCAAGAAGCCCGAGGTTTTCGGCCTCTTGAAAAATTCCCCTAAAAAGCACCAGTAAAAAGGTTACAATGAAAATAGGATCATACCTTCAAAATTTGATGTTTTTCAAAAAGTGGGCGCAAAACATCCAAAAATCCGATAAGATCCTCAAATTTATTTTGATCTGTAAAAGAAAAAAATTATTTTGTTAAAATTAAATATAAAAACCTATTCAAATTCAAAAAAATTCAAAAACTTCTAAAAATAAGGGAAAACCAATAAATTGATTAGATAAATTTGAGATTATCTCAAAAATGGCAAGAGATAGGGAGATTTTGTGGGAACCAAAAACGAGAAGATTGAGATGCTGAACGTTTTTGGCCTCTTAAAAATTTCCCCAAAACGCACCTATAAAAAGTTAATAATAAAAATAAGGTCATACCTTACAAAATCCAAAAGCTTCCAAAAATGGTTCCAGACGTTAAAAGAAAACCTTCACAGGATCCTTGAAATATTTATTTTCTGTAAAAAGAAAAATACTTTAGTAACTTTAGAAGATAAAAATCGAAAGGAAATCCAAAAGTGTTGGAAAAGAAGAAAATTAATAAAACAATTGTATTAAATTCGTTTAAATCTGGAAAATGGTCCGAAAACCGGTCTAAACTTTTGCAGGACCCTTTATTTATTCATCTTTTCGAAAAAGAAAGATATTTCAATGAAAAATGAATTGGAAAAACAAATAAAATCAAAAATTTCTAAAAATAAGGGAAAACCAATAAATTGATTAACTTTAGAAGATAAAAATCGAAAGTAAATCCAAAAGTGTTGGAAAAAAAGAAAATTAATAAAACAATTGTATTAAATTCGTTCAAATCTGGAAAATGGTCCGAAAACCGGTCTAAACTTTTGCAGGACCCTTTATTTATTCATCTTTTCGAAGGGGAAGGATATTTCAATGTAAAATGAATTGGAAAAACAAATAAAATCAAAAATTTCTAAAAATAACGGGAAACCAATGAATTGATTAGATAAATTTGAGATTATCTTAAAAACAGCGAGAGATAGGGAGATTTTGTGGGAACCAAAAGCGAGAAGATTGAGATGCTGAGCGTTTTTGGCCTCTTAAAAATTTCCCCAAAGCGCACCTATAAAAGGTTAATGATAAAAATAGGGTCATACCTTACAAAATTCAAAAGCTTCCAAAAATGGTTCCAGACGTTAAAAGAAAACCTTCACAGGATCCTTGAAATATTTATTTTCTGTAAAAAGAAAAATACTTAAGTAACTTTAGAAGATAAAAATCGGAAGGAAATCCAAAAGTGTCGAAAAAGAAGAAAATTAAGAAAACAATTGTATTAAATTCGTTTAAAATCTGGAAAATGGTCCGAAAACCGGTCTAAATTTTTGCAAGACCCTTTACTTATTCATCTTTTTGAAAAAGAAAGATATTTCAAGGAAAAATAAATTGGAAAAACAAATAAAATCAAAAAAAAAAATTCTAAAAATAAGGGAAAACCAATAAATTGATTAGATAAATTTGGGATTATCTTAAAAATGGCGAGAGATAGGGAGATTTTGTGGGAACCAGAAACGAGAAGATCGAGATGCTGGACGTTTTTGGCCTCTTAAAAATTTCCCCAAAACGCACCCATAAAAAGATAATGATAAAAATGAGGTCATACCTTACAAAATTCAAAAGCTTCCAAAAATGGTTCCAGACGTTAAAAGAAAACCTTCCCAGGATCCTTGAAATATTTATTTCCTGTAAAAAGAAAAATACTTTAGTAACTTTAGAAGATAAAAATCGAAAGGAAATCCAAAAGTGTTGGAAAAGAAGAAAATTAATAAAACAATTGTATTAAATTCGTTTAAATCTGGAAAATGGTCCGAAAACCGGTCTAAACTTTTGCAGGACCCTTTATTTATTCATCTTTTCGAAAAAGAAAAATATTTCAATGAAAAATGAATTGGAAAAACAAAAAAAATCAAAAATTTCTAAAAATAAGGGAAAACCAATAAATTGATTGAATAAATTTGAGATTATCTTAAAAACAGCGAGAGATAGGGAGATTTTGTGGGAACCAAAAAGGAGAAGATTGAGATGCTGAACGTTTTTGGCCTCTTAAAAATTTCCCCAAAACGCACCTATAAAAAGTTAATAATAAAAATAAGGTCATACCTTATAAAATTTGATAAAATCCTGAAAAAAAAAGAGAAAAATGGTCCAAAAACGTTGAAATCTCCACAAGATCCTCAACTTATTTATTGTCCCTGAAAAAGAAAAATATTTTAGTAGAAATAAAAACAACCGGAGTCCTAGAGAGAATTTTTGGAAGTTATTTGACAGGAATAAATTAAATTCATGAAGTTAAGACGGTATTAAAAATAGGGAGAGATAGGAAAATTCGAAGATTAAGAATTCGCGAGGAAGACTCCAGGCTATTTAATAAATGTTTTAAACTCTCACCTCATCAACCGAATAACGCAGTAATAATTCACTTGTAACACAGTGAATGAAAAACGCGTTGGAAGAATAAAAGGAATGTGCTGAGCAGGCACATTCAAACTACACCATGAACGCGCAAAGAAAAATAAACCACCGCCATCTATTGACGACACTCAGGGAGTAGTTACGAAAGAGGAGCAACAAGGTTACCCTCATTATCGACTCATTTCTTTTGAATCTGCGGTCTTGGGAAAATATACACCTTATAAGATGTTGAAAAACAACTTACAAGGTGGGAGGTTGTTATGTCCACCCCAAGACCAAGTAAATTTCTGATTTACAATATTCGTAGAAAATTGGAATGAATATTAAAAGAAAAGAAAAGTAAGAACAAAGAGAAGAAAAAGAATGTGTTGCAAAAATGTCCCAACGAAGTGGAACATTTTCGCAATCAATTTGATAAAACCTAGAATGTGTCGCAAGAATGAGAAATCGACGAATTGTGATGAATCGACAAAACGAAACATCTTTCAATAAACCACGGAGATTAATCAGTCGCGATTTTGACCGGGAACAAGCAAGGTTCCCAATTAACTTTCGTACGGTCTTTCATAGCTGAACAGATTTTCGTTAACACCGATTCATCATAATTTCGGGACAAGTTTTGGTGTGCCCAATAACTCTGATTTCTGATAAATCGAGACGTAATCGGCGGTGGTTTTCGACAAGCGAAAAACTCCTCGTGTAAAGTACAGAATTCCGGATGATTCTTGTGGAAATTGACCAAGGCATACGCGGACTCCTCAGGCCCAAAAGTGTCTATTTTTGTGTGGATTATTGTGTCAGAATTCTCGAACAACCGAACGAGAAAAATAAAACAACAAATAATAAAACAACTGTAAAGGACAAGATCCAGAAAACTGTAAGTAATCTTAAAATCTGTGAAAGATTACAAAGATCCAAGTCCGCATAAACTCATCAGATTTGTAAAACACCTAGCAGAAGAAGGGTTGAAATATAGGGAAAATTGGTATAGTCAAAAAGAGAGTATTCCTTTAAAAATTCCCTACACCCTTAACTTCTTCACAACTTAATTTTAGTCAGCTTGAAATAAAATAAAAAGAAAGCTCAAATTCCATAAAAGCCTGTAAATATAAAAAGAAAAGAATCACCAGCACGAGGAAAATCATAACTAATTTTCCGAGAAGAAAAGTAAGAGATTAACTTTGCCTCCTTTCAATTCTAAATTTCTTTGTTTAATAATCAGATTCTCGGCTGATTAGTCCTTCCGGACATAACACACGGAATCTTCAGTGTCTGTAATCTGTAATTTTGAAAAATTCAGAATTGATAGAGGAATCCGAAAAACGCTTGGAAGATGGCATCAGACCAGTCGAATTTTGATGAGTGCACTCATTTTCTTTTATTCTTATTTAAGTCATTTGTTTGCTTTAAGTTTATTCTCACTTTTTGATTGAACAGGGCAATCTAGTTCTTCTAATCCATACCAAAACAGTTATTTTTTGTTTCTCATTTTTCCTGCTGGTACATTCTTGTTCAATTCTATCTTTCATAACCTCTCTCCAAAATGGTGGGAAAACTGTCTAAGGGGGGTTGACCTGCACAACTCAACTCATCACAAAACAATCTGGACTCTATCAATCTCTCGGCTGATCTTGAGCACAACAACAGTGTTGATGATGATAATCAATCGAAAACAAGAAGCTGCCAGGACGACCCAGGCACGGAGGCTACGAGAGAAACTCGTGGTGATGCGAACTATATTTTTGACCACTCCAAATTCAGGAGCAACAGATATGATAAAAGTTGCAAAGCGCCTTTCATTGTCTATATCACTTACAACCAGAAGGAACCTTTGCACACGGGAAAAATGCCAAGATTACAGGAACACATCGGTAATCTTCATCCCATGTCAGTGGAAATGAAATTGAGACCACTCAACCGCGACATAAAAAGGATTAAACGTGTCGGAGCTAACTTGATCCAGATCACGTTTGAAAATTCCTCGGAGGCTAATAAATGAGTAGACAACCAATCCAAGTGGCTTGAAGAAGACTGGTTAGCCTACATTCCGGACTTTAAGATCACTAGAGTGGGTATTGGCAAGGGAATCAAAAATAACTTATCAGAGAAAGAGATACTGGAAGGAATCGATTGAGATGGAACTCATTTCACAGTCCTCAAGACAGAACATGTCTTTAGAACCAAGGTATCTAACAATGTGAGAGAAAAAATTCCAACAGGTACTGTAAAGTTTACATTTAAAGGTCAAACTCTACCTAACGGGACTTTAATTTACCAAACTGTTGTTAAACTTGAACCTTTCATGCCAGAAATTAAATTGTGACACAACTGTCAGCGTGCAGGTCATCTAAGCTGGAATTGCCACGGGAATCCAAGATGCAGCTCTTGCGGAGATGATCACGAGACTAAAGACTGTAAATCCAATCTTACTAGATGCGCATCTTGTCATGGCTCTCATAAATCGTTCGATGTTAACTGCCCTGTTGTCCAACGTTCAAGGATGATCAACACTGTTGCAGCTTTTTTTAACATTGGTATGAAGGAAGTGGAAAAGGTAATTAAACAGAACCATTTCAATTCTATTGAGGAAATCGAAAATTAGCTTCATAAGGAGAAAAAAGCTGATGAGGACTGGTCAGTCCCCACGGACATTACTCTTGGTGACTTTTTGCATAGCACACTCATTGGTGACCATGCAGATGAAGAAAATCTTCAACATCAGTCAACTCTTCTTGATAACTCCTTACACTTTCCTAAACTTAAGCCATCCGCTGCTGAAGTCAGGAGGACGAGAAGAAAAATTTCTAAGGGTACTAATGCTGAATCTGTGGCACGAAACGCTTCAGTCATTTCCTCTAACGAATTCACAGTTCATGTGAATCCTGGTACTTCCTCCCAGAAAGATCCTGAATTTAAAGCCGACATTGCTATTTCTGCAGATTCTCCACCCACGGGAATTTCAGATGACCATTCACTTCCTTCAACCAAGGAAGAAATTATGCAGATCATT